>JAZKJV010009367.1:0-600000 GCA_037367405.1 Ottelia alismoides | reverse complement strand
TGATATGGAGGATCACATAAGTGACATCCATGGTCTCCCGTCAAGGCGAAGGGTTCCGTCGCCAGATATTGTATGTAGGAGATGCATGTCCGAAGTGACAGCTCCTGCATACGATCCATTTGGATCGGGCTCTTCGCTTCTCAAAAGAGTAAGGACGTATGCGTAGTGACCCCAATATCGGGTCCTCATATTATTGGGGCGATATTGGATTGCGCATAGCGAGTTGTATTCCTGTTGACGGTTGGTTCAATTAATGACGGGTCAACATTGCCTTAGGGGTGGTGGGCCCGGGTGTTAAAGACCGAATTGGGAGATGCAAGTTGGACTTGCAAGGCGGAATGTGTTCCCGCTTCTTTTTATCCGAGTTGTAGGTTCTCATATTATTGGGATGCAACAAAGATAAGGAAGGAGATCCCAGATCTTGTTGAGATATAATGGTAAGTATATCTCTTACATTGAAAGTGATTAAGGGAATGAACTTTCAGTGTTGACAAGACAAGACAACTTTGATATAAAAAATCCTAAATCAAAGTAATATATATATATATTTATATATTTATGCAAATTTCTTATTTCAGATAATCCTTCATTAAAACCCACTCAATGATATACTCAATAATAACCAGTATAATATCATGGATTGGACTCATGATCCAGATATTGTACTTGCGATTGGACACATAATGTATGTGGTTGCAATGTGCAAGTTTCCTCATAATATTGAGGAATGACAATTAAATAGATAATAGGACTACAACCCTAGGGTTTGTATGTCTCTATAGTCTTGATCCCTCATCGGATGTACTTTGGAAGTGACATGTCGATGATGATCGCAATTGTCAAATAATCCTTATAAAATTAATGAAGATATTCTGGCATACACATGTGCTCTTGACATTTAACATGAATGAGATAGTTCACTGCATCATGCAGAATGGTGGCTCTATAAGAGATGATGTATTCAAATTGTTTGAGTACCTACCTGAACCTATGTTTTAAGAGTTTAGATGGATGTAGATGATGAGTGTCATCATTCTACTATCTATACTCTGGTCATTCATGAAGCTTCATAATATTCATATTGTATGAATTTAATGAAGCATGTATAAATGTTGAAATGCTCTTACATAAGAGATCCTTAGTCTTAAGCAATGGTTGCTTATAGATAAAGGGAGCACAGTGGAAGCATGGGTTGGACCCGAGTAAGAAGTATAATCAAAGAGTTGACTATACATCTATGACTTCCATATGTCATCCGAAGAGTTGGATGAATGCCAATACTGCAATAAGTTGATGCGTTGATAGTATGACTATCAAGTCTATCTAGAATCCTTAGAGAAGGACTCGGATGGAGCATCAGATTAATCTACATAAATCATTGATAAGATAAAGTCAAATAATTGTATCTCAATCTTCTGATGACATTTGCAATAGGTTGCATATGTTTTAGAAGACTGGAAAATTTGATCTTAAAGGTTTATAGTTATCCACATGGATATTGATGCAATTGTTGCAACAATCTCTGTTGGATTGATAGACTTGTTAATTTCAGTGGGAGAGTCCTTAGTCTTAGAGAATGTCTCTATGACCTAGATATAAGAATACACTCATTGTTTGTTTCTAAATGTTAGAAATAAACATGAATCTGAGATAGAACTATCATAAAGAGTTATGATGTATATATTTCAGATAGTAATCTAATAATCTAGTGGACTTCACTAAATTAGAAAATTAATGAATGGTTCATTAACATTTCTAAATACTGAAATTAAACCTTAAGATCAATAGGAGGATGAAGATCATTTGACAATGATCTAGCATCAAGCCTTGGACATTTGTCTATTGATTTGATCAATAGGCTAGTAAGAGATGAAACTTTAGAATGTCTAAAATTTCAAAGCTTACATGCTTATGAATATTGTATTCATAATAAAATGTCCAATACACCCTTCTTTGGGAATGGTGTAAGATGATAAGGTATTCAGGATCTCATACATATTGATGTATGCGGATCATCTATATCATAGTAAACATTATGGATATATGATATCTATTAATGATTATGTATGATATGAAATTTCTTCTCTTCACCTGAAGAAACCTTTGAAATGTTCAAAGATTTCATAATTTTGGTCTACAACCAAAGTTTGAAGGAAGATAAAATGAATTTGATCTAATCAAGGTAGCATGTACCTGTTAGATGAATTCAAAGGATACCTTATGGAGATATGAATATCATTTCTATCTCAATCCTCCTAACTCACCTTAACTCAATAGAGTTATAGGGAGATACAATTGGATCATGTGTGACATGATCTTATCAATGATGATTTTTAGCATAATTATCCCTTAGTTTCCAGGTATATATGTGTAGTAGAGACTACAATATATATCCTTAATAAGGTTCCATGCAAGATGGAATCTAGCACTTGAGAGTGCTGCTTCATTAGGAAAATAAAGGATGGTATTGGATACCTACTTTATGACCTTGAGATTCTTGAAATATCTCATCTCTGAGAATGTAATTCTTGGAGGTTGAGACTCTTGAGAATCAAGATGAAAATGAAGTGTAGGAACTCATTTAATCTTGAAAAGATAATGAGGCTCCTGAAATAGGAAACTAAAAGGATAATTGAAGATGAAACACTAAAACCTCTTCAAAAGAGTTTGAGGAAGGATTCCATGTGTCAGAGAAATCTGACAATGATCGAACTTCATGTGATGAAGCTTCTGAAGATCATAGCATGGATAGATGGATGTTAGCAATAAAAGTCTAAAGTAGACTTCATATACAAGTGTTGTATATGGACCCTATAGGATCCACCTATATAGGTAAGACCTGTAAAGGTGTAAATGGATCTTCAAGAGAAAGGGAACCTGATGAGAAGGTAGAGACCCTCAAAGCACGGTTCGTAGCCATGAGCCACACACCGGAAGAGAAGACATTGCTTGCAATGAGACTTGCTCTTCGGTGACCATGCTTAAAATCATCAGAATGTTGCTAATCTTAGCTACACAACTTGACTATTGCATCTTCAAGATGTAAGTCAATATTGCATTCCTCTACGAATACCTCTTTGAGGATATTCACATGAAGTAGCCCCAGGGCTTCATGGTTGAGGAAAGCAAGGTGTGCAAACCAAGGAATCCATCTATGGACTCAAATAAGCTTCTTGAAGTTGGACCATAAGATTTGATGGAATTGTTATGATTTCAGATAGAATCTTGATGAGCCATGTGAAGCTTAGTGGGAGTGTCTTTGTGTTCATCTTGCTGAATGTAGATGATATCCTAATCATTTAAAATGATATAAGGATAATAATAAGTGTTTTATAATCTGGTTATTCCACATCTTGAAATATGATTTCAAAGATACCTCTTAGATCTTAGTTCTGAAGTTGTTCAGAAGCCAAGAGAAGAGGATAATTGGACTGTCACATTTGTAGTATACCTTGGACATATTCTATTCATAGAAAATCCAAGAAAGGCTTCTAACCCTTAAGATATGGTACTGACCTATCTTCAGGGATAGCACCTCAAAGAGTTGAGGAAGTAAATGCTACTACTACTTGCACTTATGCATTAGTTACGAGAAGCTGAGTGTATGCTAGAGTGTACAAAAACCAGATGTCTGTCATGCAGTGGGAGTAGTAAATTGTTACTAATCCTACTGTAGAGATAAAACACTTGATTGCAGTAATAACAAAATCTTCATAGTTGAGGAGATTTTTGAGATAGTAATCTCAAAGTCTTATCTTCAAAAGTTTAAGACCATGTAGATAGTGATCTATAAAGGTCTAAACTATAGATACCTTAGGAGATAGAGATCTCCGGGAATGAAGGTATTCTAATAAGGATTATGGGGATACTGGTTATGATGTCAGGGACAATGTAACCAACTAGATTGAGTGTTTGTTGCATGAGATGCAACATTCGCATTAGATGCGAGCACTGTTACTGGGGATATGCAAGTGCCGTAAAAGGACTTGGCACAGTCTCGCGGGAACAGACTGACTGATCAGCTTACCTAGCTATTTTCTGAATAGCCTATGATTGTCACATGAGTGCGGGTTTAAATGATTAGCCCATTAATGGCTCTTTGGGCTAGTGGGAGATTGTTGGAAATGCGAGCCCACGGTGAGCCATTATGCAATAAATGTTATTGCAATTCACTCCTTAATCTGAAATAAAGAATACATAACTTGCATAATAGGTCCCTTAGTACAATTAGGGTTATGTACCATGGCCATCTTGATGATCATACAGCTGTTGATTCAACTATTGAATCATAGAGGCTGGTGCTTGGATGAATATCTAAAGAGTTAGATTGAGGACTCATCAAGCACCGTCAAATGATTGTTAAGAGATGATCTCCAGCCTGAGTAGGAGATGGCAATCCTTATTTCTGAAGGCTGATATCTGACCGACCTCTTGATGCAGGTCCTCTGCATAGGAATAGAGATTCGGAGGTGTCAGATTAGTTAGGTCAAAGAGTTGACTTAACGAGATCGAGATAACCAAAGTCCTATATCGTATGCTGTCATGATATAGGCACGCATCCTCTGACCGGAGACAGATGTGTTGCTATATGTCTAAGTATGTACATTTGGCAGACCAATAGGTTGATGACCTAATCAAGGTCTATACACCGGCGCGCTGGTGTGCATATAAGGGCATATGAGTAATACGATCTCTCAAAGGGATCATACAGGTTTAGTTACTGAACCGGAAGACATGAGCTCACTCATGAGATATTGGGAAGAATCAAATTCCGTGCGCACGGTCGTCTCGCTTTGGAAGCTTGACTGAATTTGTAGGTTTGATATATACTTTTGGAAAGTATATGATCAAGACCTAGGTATGAAATACGCTTTTGGAAAGTGTATGATTGATACCAACTCCCAATGATCGAATGAGAAACTTAATGATAAAACCATGAAGTAGACAGTATAAAGTTGATCCAATACTTCGGGTTTATTCTGAGTCTTCCAGTATGCAGAATGTACAGGTATTGGGAATACCTGAGGGTGATGTGATCATAAACGATTGTATAACCATGACGCTTCCATTCCTAGGGAGTGATGAAACGGGTCTGGATTTTAGTGACTCCTCTCAGTAGAGAAGTGATCTGATCTTGGTCCAATTGTTGGACATTGATCTGAATATGATTCAGATACAATGAGAAGATTAGATTTACTGTCTTGATTTAATCAAGCATCTATGGGAGGCCCGCGATCTGGATTTGAGATACAATCTCAATATCCATGTCACTATACGTGGAACAATACAATTGCCCTGTCCTTATCTCCAAGTATCTTCGGAGAAAGCGCATTATCCTTGAAGGAGTTCATGGATAATTCTATTGTTGATATATGTATCCAAGCATTGAGAAAATGGATAATTAAATGTGATTTAATTATCATGAGTAATATGAATTTGATTCATATTATAAAGAGAGTTATCTTAGATAATTAAATGAGATTTAATTATCAAAGATGTAAATAATGTGAATGTGATTCATATTATTTGGACACAAGAGAATAGATATCCAAGATGATTAAATATGATTTAATTATCATGGATATGAATAATGTGGATAGCAATATCCATATTAGTCATATATATTATAAATGTGATTTATAATATATAAGAGAGAGCTATTTGTAATTTACATTTGTTAATTAAATGTTAATGTGAATTGGATTCACATTGGACATCAAATTGAAAATGTAATTTACATTTTGTTTTGGGTTGTGAATGTGATTCACAATTTTTCATTGGCATGATTGCAATGTTCACAAAATAAATTGGATTTTTTTTTGTGAAATAATTTGCAACAAAAGTTGTTGCAAATAATGGAGATTACATAAAAGGTGAAATAGCCACCTTCCTAATGGAGGAGGGTGGACGGCCACCACTCCCATTAGGAAAGGGAGGCCGTCCCCCCTCTCCACATGGAAGGAGGCTATCTCTCCTTTCATTATCTCCATGTATTGATGATTTAATTTTGTAATTAAATTGTGTTGATTTATCAACATATATTTAATTTAAATTAAATTAATTGTTGTTGTGTTTTTAGCAACAAATCATGACCATTGAAAGAAACACAAATTGATGTGGACCATTGGATTTGTGTTGACACATGGATTGAGATCCATGGATCCCAAAACCCTATAAAAGGAGAGGCACCCCATTGCTCTTCTTGACACATAAGTTGAGGCAACAAATCTCTCTCTCTCTCTCTCTCATTCTCTCTACACGTCCTCTCTCCATCTCTCTCATGTGGTCGTCCACCATGGATGCCCTAGAGAGGTTCTCCATCGCCGCGGCATCATCGTTATGCTGCCCGATGATTTGCTCGTGGATCTCTGTCTCCTTCGGTGCGCCCCGCTCATGAAGAAGACATCGGATCTCGTGTGTCGAGATCAGGAGATCCGCCGCTTGGATCATCAACATGGATTGCGAGAAGCACGCGGTTCATCCCCGCGCTCGCAAGCGTCTCCTCCGTCGGATCGGACTTGAGACAGGAGGTCTCTTTGTTTAGAGACTCGATCGCAACCACGCTTCAAGAGGTAAACCTAATACTTGTTTGTGGTTTAGACGAAATGATCCGAGAAGTGTTCTTGGATCATGTGGTTTCGTCGCAAGAAAATTTTTTAATTTCCGCTGCATAGAACAACTAGTGCGACTAGTCGTTCTTCGTCGTATTCGATGCGACGTTCACGCTTCCGTGATGCGCTTGAGGATCTAACCATATCCTTCAGTGTATACCATGACTTAATGGGAGGAAACCTTTCTTGGAACTATCCATATGGAAATGTTCAAGAATTTTGTTAACGTAACCATGTTGTGATAGTCCTAATATCCTCTTTTCTCAGTTTTTGAACAACTTCAGACCTAAGATGTAAGAGGTTTCTCCAATATCTTTCATCTCGAAGGTATGTGATAGCCAAATATTCACATTGGTCATCATCCATGTATCATTCCTAATGATAAGAATGCCCTCTACGTAAAGAACGATGAACATAATGGCGCTCCCACTAAGCTTCTTGTACACACAAGGTTCATCGGGATTATGCACAAAATCATAACTCTTTATGGTTTCGTTAAATTTGATGTTCCAACTACGAGAAGCTTGTTTGAGCCCATAGATGGATTTCTTCAGCTTGCATACTTTACCTTCCTCGATTATGAATCCCTGGGGCTGCTCCATATAGATATCCTCCTTGAGGTATCCATTGAGGAAAGCTGTCTTAACTTCCATCTGCCAGTTGTCATAGTCAAGATATGCAACTATAGCTAGCAGTGTCCTGATGGACTTAAGCATAGCCACATGAGAGAACATATCATCGTAGGTGATGCCTTCTCTCTGTGTGTAGCCTTTGGCCATGAGCCATGTCTTGAAAGTCTCCATTTTCCCATCATGACCCCATTTTCGCTTGAAGATCCATTTACACCCCATGGGGTTTACCCCTGCAGGTGGATCCTCTAGGCTTCATACACCATTCTTATGCATGAAGTCAATCTCTGACTTCATTTCTAGCATCCATCTATCCATGTCATGATCCACAAGTGCTTCATCAAATGAAGTAGGATCATTATCAGTTTCTCCTAACACATGGGATCCATACCTTTCAGGTGGTGCAACCACCCTTGAACTCCTTCGAAGAGGTATGGGTGTTTCATTTTTATTCATCTCTTCAGTTTCTGGTTCATGAAGCTCAAAATCCTTTGGGGATTCAATGAGTTCCTCAATTTTATTTTTTCTTGACCTTTAAAGAAGTCATTCTATAGAAGTTTTAGATATCTAGAAATGAAAACCTTCTGGGTCTCAGGGTAATAAAGCTGGTATTCAAAACCATCTTGAACATACCCAATGAAGTAACACTTACGAGAGCAAGATTCTAGCTTACTTGCATCCTCATTCTTCGCATGGACCTAGCAACCCCAAACCCTCAAGTGATTAAAACTACGTTTGGTTCCATACCAGAGCTCATGAGGAGTCTTAGGCACTAATTTGTTAGGAATCTTGTTTAAGATATATATTGTAGTCTCTACTGCATATTCCCAGAAACTAAGAGGCAAATGTGCTTTGCTCATTATTGATTTGAGCATATCCATGATAGTACTGTTGTGTCTTTTAGCAACACCATTAAGTTGGGGGGCTCCAATAGGAGTGAGATTGGAGACAATTCCATTCGCTTTAAGGTTCTTGAATTCATCTGAGAGGTACTTGCCACCTCGGTCAGATCGAACTCGTTTAATCTTCTAATAGGTTTGGTTCTCAACCAAAGAATTGAACTCTTTGAACTTTTCAAAGCTTTCAAATTTATGACATAGCAGGAAGATAAACCCGTAATGCAAATGGTCATCAATAAATGTCAAATAATATCGATATCCATTTCGAGTCGTAGTACTAAAGGGACCACATACATTGGTATGTATTAGGTCAAGAATACTTTCTCATTGTGTAATCTTGTTACGAAAAGGAATTCTAGTCATTTTACCTTGAATATAATGTTCACGGAGAGGCAAAGATTGAACCTATAGAAAATCTCGTCTTTTATCAATCGATTGATCCTATCAACAGATAAATGACCAAGACTTTGATGCCAAATCATATTCGAATGATTTGCATTCTCCCTAGACCTTTTAGGATTTTTATTATTATTAGTTGTAGTAACATTCATGGCATGTTCATCAATGTACAATTCATAGAGTCCACCAGAAGTTAATACATCATCTGCAATATATTTATCATAATGACTTATGACTAATTTATTACAGAAAGGAATGAATATCTATTTCTAACAAGCTTAGATACATATATTAAAATTCTTCTAACTTCAAGTACATAAAGACACTCTTTGAGTACTAGGGCTCTTCCACTAGATAATGATAGTCTGCATGTTCCGATGGCAACTGTTGCAACACTTGCATCAGATTCCAACTGGATGACTATCTCCTCAGATTCTTAGTTTCCTGAAATAGATGCAATAAATTGTATACATGAACAGAAGCACCGGAATCAACAACCAAACTTCCTTCTCGTCCAACGAGAAAACTAGTTTCAATGATGAAAGTAGACTTCATACCTACTTGGGCTTTACCTTTGTCTAGCGATTTCAGGTAATCCGGACAATTTCTCTTCTTGTGCCCCGACTTCTTACAGGATGACAAACATTCATTTTCTTCGATTTCATCAAAGTCGATGGATTGGAAGATGACCCAATGCCTTGACTCTTCTTCTTTCTCTTTTGGATCAGACCCTTCTGAGAACCATGCTTCTGATCGTGCTTTCCTTTGACCTATGCAACAATTGCACTGCTAGAGGGGCCTTCTATTAACATTACGTCTTCAGCATACTTTAAAAGCATCCAATAGCCCAACATTAGTAAAATCAACTTTTCTCATGTGGAACATGACCACAAAGTTGTTGAAAGACTTAGGGAGTGACAACAGAATGACATCAGCCTGCATGTCAAAGTCCACGAAGGCTCCCAGGGTTTCTAGTTCAGAGAGGTACCCAAACATTTTGAGTACATATTCTTTAACAGAGGTACCTTTCTGCATCTTTCCGCAAATAAGTTCTTTCATAATATTATAATACTGTGTACGGTTTACATCGCTGAACATATCTTTTGGATTCAACATGATCTCTTGGTAATGGTTCATCCCCACATGCTGCTTTTGAAGCACATTGGATAATGAACCAAGAATGTAACACCTTGCCAAATTATGATCTTTATCAAATTTTTCATTAGATGAAATTTCTTCCAGAGTCTTTTGAGTTGGAATACTTATCCTTTGTTAACACATAAGAAATGCGCTCAATAGAAAGGACAAGACCCAAATTTTGGATCCAATCCGAATAATTTGGTCCGATCAACTGATTGACCTCCAAGAGCTTGCTAAGTGGGTTCATAGACTTCATTTTATGAAATTAAGAGCACACTATATTAGAATATAAAAATAATTATATAATAAGTTAAAAAACTTTGATTAAGGATTTTTAATCAAATTAGCCTTGCTTTGTCAACTTTGAAAGTTCATTCCCTTAATTACTTTCAAATCAAGAGATATACTTACCGCTATATCTCAAGCAAGAACCGAGATCTCCTCTTTATCTTTGTCACACCCCAATAATATGAGAAATTGTAACTCGAATAAAGAGAAGCAGGAACACATTCTGCCTTGTAAGTCCAACATGCATTTCCCAATTTGGTCTTCAACACTCGAACCCACAACCCCTAAGGTGATGTTGACTCGTTGTTAATTGAACCAACCATCAACATGCTTAAAACTCGCTATACGTAATCCAATATCACCCCAATAGTACGAGGATCTGATATTGAGGTCACTATGTATACAACCCTACTCTTTCGAGAAGAGAAGATCCTGATCCAAATGGATTGCATGCAAGAGATGTCACTTCGAACAGGCGTCTCCTACATACAATTTCTGGTGACGGAACCCTTTGCCTTGACAGGAGACCATGGATGTCACTTATGTGATACTCCATCTCATATTCAAATTTTAATTAATTATCATGAATCATAACCATGTAAATAATTCTTCCAAGGGAGAGCACACACATATTCATAATAGAGTACTTTAATAAGATATAATTAATTTAATCTAATTATATCAATTATCAATCTAATTCAATCATCAAACTTGATTGTTACTTGAAAGAATGGTATCTCAAAGTGAGTATTATTCGAACTTAATAATTAGAAAATACACCAATTTCTCCAGCATTATCGAGTCCATACCTGTTTTCATGGCCAGTATTGACGGGAGTGGGACAGACCACACACAGTACAACCTGCAACCCCAATGCTCCCCGACTAGACACCATTTCCACCTCAGGACAGGATATGCCAAATCAACCATTGTGTACTTGAGATGTTCACCAGTTTTTCAAAAGAAATTATAACATATAGTAATAATCAAAACAATTTTGATTATAAGGAAATTTGCTAAACAAATTCCTAAAACCTATTCTAGAAACATGTTTTATGAAAGTTTATCAAGTAACCAATTGGTGATCTAGATCATATCTAATCATTTATTGGTTGAGGCAATGTCATTTAAGGGAACAATTATCATCAAATATTTTACAAATATTATCCAGAATTATTCGACAAAATTAACCATTAATTTCACAAGTTACTTAAATGATAATCACAAGGTTCATGACATAGTGTGTAATTTTCAGCAGTGACCTCCTACTTACTAAAATTAATATATCTCAATCAATTTAAATCCAAATTAAGTAAAATAAATTTATAAACTTTTCTAATTCGATTTAAATAGAATTAAAGTGATAAAAATGCATTTCGAGGCGTTTTAAAATAGTAATTAACTCCTTAATTATGTCATTATTCTCCATCCTCGAAATAGTGGATATATGGTCATTAAAATGATCATAACTTGAGAAAACGGAATCCAAAGTATGCAAACTCAAATTCTACATTTTCCTTATTTAATGGGGAACATTATATATGTTATACATTCATGTTTAAACATTTTAAGTGGGGCCGAAATTTATCACAAAATAGGCTGCGAAAATTGAAATGCGATGGAATTTTCACGAACTCTAACGAGTCCAAATCTTCCTAGGTTCATGGATTGTATCCAAAAACTCCAACCTAAGGATCTGATACCACTTTAAGGATATGGGGAAATCCTCAAGCGTATCACGGAAACGTGGTGATTGTATCATATACGATCAAGAGCGACTAGTCGCACTAGTTGCTCGGTGCAGCAGAATTTTAAAATTTTTAAATTGATGAAACCACATGATCTAAGAACATTTCTTTGATCATTTCATCTAACCACAACAAGGATATAGAAATACCTCTTGGAGTGTGGGTCGATCAAGCCTCTAAAAAAGATACCTCATATCTCAAGTCCGATCCGTTAGAGGAGATGCTTGCGAGTACGGAGATGAGTCGTGTGCTTCTCGCTATCCAAGTTGATGATCCAAGTAATGGATCTCCTGATCTCGTCTTAAGAGATCGAATGCCTTCTTCACGAACGCCACATAACAAAGAAGATGGAGATCCAAGAGTTGTCGAAGCGGGCACTTAGACGAAGGTGTATTTCTCTCTATATAAGTAGACGACCACCCATGGAGAGAAGAGGTAGGACTGGCGTGAGAATGTGTGTGAGAGAGAGGGTGAGTCGAGTTGCGTAACTTGAAGAGCAAGGATTGCCTCTTCTTATATACGATTTTGGGAGTCCATGGATCCCAATCCATGGATACCACACAATCAACGAATGAGATTGGTTTGTGTTTCTTTCAATGGTTAAGATGTTGTTCTAAAATCATAACATTAAATGATTTAATTTAAATAGATTTTCATTTATAAATCAACGAATTAATTTGAATTCAAATAACTGTTGACTAGAGAGGAGATAATGAGGAGACTAACCTACTTCCCTAAAAGAGGGGGGACGACTATTCTTCTCCACATGGAGAGTAGTGGCCGTCCACACCTCTTGAAAGGAATGAGTCTATATCCTATATTTATCACGAGATCTTATTATCTCATGATATCTCCTGATCTCTTGTCGTTAATATTTTCACAAAAAATAAATTCAAAATTATCTTGTGAAAAATTTCAATCAAGCCACTAAATTTATATGAATCTCATTCACAACCCAAAACAAAAATGTAATTATATTTTCAATTAATCATTTAATGTGAATCCAATCCACATTAACAATTAATCAACAAATATGATTCACAAAGGTATCTCTCTGATATATTATAAATCACATTTATAATATACCTGGATAATTGGACAGTGCTAACAGATTATCTATATCCACAATAATTAAATCTCATTTAATTACATTGGATAATCATTCTCATGCATTCAGATAATATGAATCTAATTCACATTATTCATGATAATTAAATAACATTTAATTATCCATTTCTCAATGCTTAGACATGATTCAACTTTGGAATTATTCTTGAACTCTTTCAAGAATAATGCGCTTTCTCCGTAGATACTTGGAGATAAGGACATGGTGATTGTATTGTACCACATATAATGACTTGGATATTGAGATTACATCTCAAATCCAAATCCCACGGACCTCTCATAGATGCTTGATTTAATCAATGCCATAAATCTAATCTTCTCATTGCATATGAATCTCATTCAGACCAATGTCCAACATTAGGACCAAGATCAGATTACTTCTCTACTGAGAGGAGTCACTAAAATCCAGACCTATTTCATCACTCCTTCGGAATGGAAGCGTTATGGTTATACA
Source organism: Ottelia alismoides (assembly GCA_037367405.1). Lineage (NCBI taxonomy): Eukaryota > Viridiplantae > Streptophyta > Magnoliopsida > Alismatales > Hydrocharitaceae > Ottelia > Ottelia alismoides. Next base: position 586,707 of record JAZKJV010009367.1, on the reverse strand, counting down.
ATTCTTGTCACGCTTCCGAAGAATGATGACCATGCATGGAATTTGGTCCCAGTACCTCATTAGTGAGCTCATGTCTTCCGGTCACAAGTGAACCTATATGATCACTTTGAGAGATCATATTAACTATATGCCCTTGCATGCACACCAGTGTGCCGATGTATAGAACTTGGTTAGATCATCAACCTACTGGTCTACCGAATGTACATACTCAGACATATGGTAAAATATCTGTCTCCGGTCGGAGGATGCATGACTTTATCACGACAGTATATGATATAGGACTTTGGTTATCTCGATCTCGTTAAGTCGACTCCTTGACCTAACTAATATAATACCTTTGAATCTCTATTCCTATGCAAAGGACCCGTATAAAGAGATCAGTCAGATATCAACCTAAATGAGAAAGGATTTCCATCTCATACTCTGGCTTTAGATCATCTCTTAATAATCATTTGATGGTGCTTGGTGAGTCCTCAATCTAAATAATTAGATATTCATCCAAACACTAGTCTCTATGATTCTATTATTGAATCAACAGTTTTATGATTATTAAGATGGTCATGGTACATAACACTAATTGTATAGAGGGATTTTTAGTGCATTCACTCATTTAATCTCAGAAAGGGAGTGAAAAATAATCAATAACTTTTATTGATAAAACAATTATTATAATAACATTTATTGTAGGAATGGTTCTCCTTGGGCTCACATGGCTAACAAAGATGATAATGAAACTAGACCTGACAAAATTTCAAGAATGGATCGAAAACAGAGATTGTTAGAGCAGTTGACGAGATCCTCTTCCCAGTAACCACTAACTAGGTATCAGAAGTCATGACTCTTTCGAGGATGAGAAAAGTGTGTCTACCTCAATTTCCTTCCCAACATGGGAAGAAGAGCTACATTACTCAGTGTATGAATCTCAATACACACTCTCTATCATCAAGTCTGTTTCAGATTATGATGCTGATGAATTGCCATTCATGCACATTTATTCTTTCAATTTAGACTTTAAAACCCTATTTATACACATATAAATATCACTAATAACATGAATTAACACATGTATATTGACATGTATATAGTGTACAATTACTTGTATTTAAACCCTAAATAAAAAATAAAGAGAAGAAAAGAAAAATAAAGGAAGTATCATATATACTAACTGACCTTGACCCCCGAGACTAAATCAAATATTGACTTGGTGGATCAAGAATAAATTAGGGGGAGATAAGAGAAAATAATATACATATCTTTCATGAAAACCGTAAAAGTAATAAGTACAATATACTTGTAAATAGCTCATTCTTGCACTATTTTATTTAAACACTCTAAACACTTCAAATGAATAAGTTTTCAACATGAAATTTGTAAAAATTAATGTATATAATATAATACAAATATTGGCAAAAATATCTCATGCACATATTACTTTGTGCACTCAGTTAAAAAACTATAAAATGAACTTCATAGATCAATACCTTGTCCATATGAACTCCAATTGCAAACTCAACTTTATTGATCCGAAAACTAACTTGTATATCTAGTGAAAGTGGTTTCATTTTACTCAGAGTTAAGATGCATAAGACAACTAATTGGGGCACATTGGGACCTGAATATCTATATTTTTGATCTAATTATTTATTATACATATTTTTATTATTGTTTATTTTTTAAATAATTGTATATATTGTATAAAGCACATTAAGAATATAAATAAAAACTAAAACATCTTAAAAAGACCAAAAGTAATTAAATAATATCAAATAATAGGTATATTATAACCATGGTGTATAATATAGGGTAAATTACAATTTGTTTCCCATATATGGGTCTAATCCCAGAATGGGTCCCGATCTTTAAATCCTAACGACTCGAGCCCCAAAACCATTTAGGAAATGGAAATTTTAGGGTTCATGACGAATATGCCCTTGTTAAGAAGGGAATGGGGGTTGGGTTCCAACTTTTAAATAAAGGCATACTCGTCATTAGCCCCAACAAGTTCCTTACATTAATGGCCCTGGGACCCGAATCGTTACAATTTAAGTATCAGGACCCATTCTGGGATCAGACCCATAGATGGGGACCCAAATTGTAATTTACCCTCTAATATATGAACTTTATAATATAAATGAACAAATACAAAAAATTCCTAAAATATCATTAATATCCATTAAATTATATTACAAATAAACGAATTATTTAATTACAGTATTATATATGTAAATAACAAAATAAAAATAAAAATACACTTTATATATATAACAGTGACTATAAAAATAAACAAAAATCATATTAAAATAGGTTATTGGTGAAAAACTTTTATGTGTTAAGTTTATTTAAATAAATTCATTTTATATTTCTTTTTAGTTTTCTTTTCTTTTATTTTTTTCATTAGTGGCCTACGTGACCCAATGCAGACTGTAACACTTGTTAACCTTAATCAATAATGCCCTCTCCCCCCTCTACTCCTATTAGATTTTATCACATACCCATTTTTGCCAATATTTTACGACGAATTTTTTCTCCTTTTGGACCCAACACCTTCACCATTTTTATGGATAGGATCATACTCTTCCGCGCTCTGCAATTGGATCCAAGCCTCGATGCCCGAGTAAGCCAAAACCTTATTTTGTTTATCGCCTCTTGATATTCACAATAAAAAATTTGCCTCGTCCATTTTTGGACTTTAATCCATCATCGATTTGATGAATCCCATTGTTGGCACATGGTTTGCACTCCCTAGTGATAGGAGGTTGAGTTGTCATCATCGTATGCGTGGAGGTGGCACTAGGAGGTGTGGTTCCCATAAACTGGAGCTTGCTCTAGTGATGGCATCTCCATTGATCTAAAAGCCCTGTTGAGGTTTAGTTTTTCTACTTTTCGTTCACCTTTTAAGTCTGCTTTCATTTCATTATTTTATTCCATGTTTATGCTTTGATTTAGTTGTGATTTATAGCGTACACCTAGAGCTCTGGCCTATGTTCATCTTATTTGACCACCATTCCGAACAACATACCACATCCATCTCCTTCCCCATGCGCTTCTCCACAGCTCAACATCACCCATATACCTTGATCTGCACCAAATCAAGTCCACCGTCTCCCTCCCCTATCCATTTAGAGAGGATAAAGAGTGTCCTGATCAAAGCTTGTAGAGGTGCAAGTTCTATGTGTTCATCTAACAACATCCTGAGTCATCTGATGAAGAACTAGTTGCAGATCTAATCGTGGGCATAAATTCAAGTCAAAGGGATATGCCATCTGAGTTGTTGAGTGTTTAAGTGGACTTGATCTGACCTTCCAATCGCTTCTACGCGAGCCGCATGCATGCCACGAGGGTTATTTACTTTCGACCCCCTCCGCTTTATCTATTTCAACTTTAGTTATGTAATAATTTAATGTAGTTTAAGAGTTGTTGGATATTTTGCAAAATTGTACCTAAACTTTATTTAATTTGCTCATTAGTCCATTCCATGTCACCTCACGTGGGCTCCCACATGCGATTTTTGTGGTGAAATTGCATAATCTACCCTATACTTTGAGGGCCTATTCTTATTTTAAAGAATATTATGTGGAAATTGCATTATAGTCCTTACAAGATGATATGGAATTTTTTTAATTGCTGAAATGCCCTTATAGGTGCTATTAAATTGCGAATTTAATTGGTATTTTTGTTGTTTGGCCCTTGATGTTGGTGGATTTGTTACAAAATGCATGTTTAGATTTCTGGTAACTACAAATTCATCCCAGTCTTCTATTTTTAATTTATGTCATTATTTTAATTAGTTTAAATACTTAATAGTTTCCAAAAAATATTAGGAAAATTACAGTAAATACCTCGCACTATACTTTAAAATATATATTTATATTAAGGTATTTATAATTGCTTTCCTTATTATAGAAATATAAAAAGAAGCTTTTATTCATTGGTTTGACTTCTCAAAATCACAAAAACTCAAATATAACTCTAAAAAATTATCAAAAAAATCAGAGTAATTGCATTTCATAGTTTAATATATATATATATCCAAAATTCAAGAAACATGTAAAAAACAATCCTTAAAAATTACAAAACACGAAAAAACTTATAAAAATATTTAAAATCACATAAAAAACCAAAGTTATGTTCTAAATCTCTAATTTTCTTTATTTCATTTAGTTATAGGAAAATTGATCTTGGGATCTTTTTGATCTGGTAGATATTTATAAGGCCTATTTCAATCTCTTATATTTTCTGTGTACATTATTTTGCATATTTCTTACTTTAAAAATCTATAAACAACTTAAAATCCCTAAAAATACTATAGATAGAGAAAAACATACAACCCACAAAGATTTTATTTTTTCCATTTCAAGTTTAATTATCATATTTTAAAAATATTAAAATAAATCTTTTTATCTCTTTTATTTCTACCACCTATATTACTTTATATTTAATTCTAACATTTTTATAAACATTTAGAAAATTAGAAACTTATAAAAATATAAAAGCGAATTAATAATCACATAAAAATAGCATATTAAGAAACACTCACAAAAATAATACAAAACAAAAAGGATTAAAAACTAACAAAACACTTAGTTAAATAATTCTAATCAGGTCCATTTTTGTACTCTATACATGTTTTGCTCCCGTGGACGATACTCTTCCTACTTGCCATATACACATTTCATGTGGAGTTTTAAATAAAATTAAAGCTTACCCATACTTTGATTGATTGATTTCATCTATTTATTACTGTGGGTTTGATTATTAATTTAATTACGGATTTTGTCGATCATCATGACAACTTGAGTTTTTGACTTGTCAGATTACATAATGATCACAAAACCCATTATTAAACAATTGGCATTGTTGCCGGGGAGCAAGGGTCGGGCAGATTAGTCATTTAGCATGATTGTGTTTGTTTTTATTTCTGCTATCTATTTCTCTTCTTATTAATTGTATAAATTATCTCTGACATTGCTTATAGTTTACCTTTGTTATGAGGGACCGTTTATCAAGGGATGTTGTCTTCGGATAGTTATGGTACCCACGTGAGGCAGAGCTGATCATTCTTGACTGATCGACATGAGAGAGAGCCACAAAGGCAATTAGGAACCATTTGTTTAATTTAATTAGTGAGTGAGAGAGAGAAAATTTATTTGAACATGTAATAAACCTAGACTAATTCCGACATTTAGATTATTCCAGTTCTGTTTCACCAAGTGGCGGTTGATGAATCTACTTTTCATCATCTATATTAATTTATTTTAGCTTAAAATCCATTATAAAATACATGTAAATATCAATAAATCTCTCCTTTTACTAACCTTAATTATTGTGTAAATATTGTATATTTATCACTATTTCAACCTAAAATAAATATATAAAGAAATAAGGGAAAATAAAGAAAACCAAAGACTGTATATATGAAATAAATACATGCTGACTCTGACCCCGAGAGAGGGTCAAGACTTGACTTGATCGATCAAGAATAAGTAGGGGAGGTAATGCGTACTAACCATAAAATTAAGAAAACTAATCCTTGCTTGTGTATATTCATCACTTGTATATAATACATATTTCATACACTAATTTATTTATCACCAAATTCACTCCAAATAAAATTGTTTTCTTCTTGGAACTTGTACATAAAAAGCCAGTTGTAAATATTGAAAAAACTATAATAAGAATCATCGTACAATTTGTAGATAACAATCCTTTGAAAAACCTTCAAATCTTAACTTATCATATCAATATCTTCTCCACAAAAACTCAAAAAATGAACCAAACTCACTTTAATTGCATTCCAAATTAAATAATAATTAAAAGGAAGTAGTTTCATATAAATCACAGTTAAGATGTGAAATGTGACTTTTTGGGGTGTTATTGTATGATACGCCTATTTATATTATATATATTCCTTGTAATTTTGTATGAATTGTATTTTTTAACTATTTATATATATTGTATTTTACTTATATGAAATACTAAAAAACTACAAAACCAAAGAACCATAAATAAAATATTGTAAATATTTTACATATACCTTTATGTATTGTAAATATTGTTATTTATTAAACCCAATACACCAGTTTCATAAAAATAAAATAAAAAATGATTAAAATCCTTGTAAAATTTTGTAAAATAATAAACTATTAAATCATATGTATATTTGTAAAAAAATTTGTTAATAATACAAGTGTTGTATATATAGGTTTACATACCTATGAATAAAAGGTTTTATTTATTTATACCCTTGTTAGCTAGTTTATTTAATTAAAAATAACTATAATTAAGTTAAATAATTTGCTAACATTTTTATTTTTAAAATTTCTTTAGTTGAATTCATTTTCTATTTTATTTTAATTAAGTTCAATTTTTCACCTCTTTATCGTTTTCTATTTTTGTCATATTCGCCACACGTTTTGATTGGTTGATCCCAGGTCTATTAACCCGGGTCAACTCCTCAATCTTTAATTTCCCTGCATTTTTTGCTTGCTGACGCTTCTTATCCTTTTTTACCCGGCCAATCCACCACCTACTATGCCCGATTTCTGTTGTATTAAGAATTTTAATAAGATTTTAATTAGAAAATCCATGTAATTACAATTGAAGTTAATTTGGTTTCAATTGGGAAACCAAATGGCTTGGAGGGAAAGTTGGGAATTCCCAAATTTGAGACATGAAAAAGTTTGGGTGGAAGTTTAGTACCATACCTTGTAGTTTTAAACTTTTGGTTGGCTTATATATGAGTTCACAACCCAAGCTCTTGTAGCAATAGTAGAGAGGAGGAATGGAGGACCACACATGCATGCGCGCACGCTCTGCTCTGTCTCCTTCTCTGGCTTCGGCTCCAGCTCGGGAGAGTCAATTCGGATCTTAGTTCTCGATACTTTTGCTGCGGGTGTCACTTGGGAAGTCGATTAAACTAATGACATGATTAATTTGGTAAGTTGGCTAAAATGGGAATTCAACTCGCCATTATAGACGTGATTCTAGCCGCAATTTTGGGATCCGAAATGACACTCCCATTGAGGGGCATTTTCAGAAATCGAAGGGTACTGCGCTAGGACATGCGACTGACTTTATATATCCCTTCCCCCACGTTGTTTTCTTCACTCGTAAGAAAATCTCATGCCGTCTCTGTTCGCGTTCTGGTTCTTCCTCTCGCGGACGAACCACCCTCTCTTTTTCTCTCGGCTGCAGTTCTCTAAGGTACATTCGAGGACGATCTTATCAGTGTGTGCATACGAAGATCAGGTGTTGTTGTATCTTGGGAGCGGATCGCCATTACCCTTCGCACCGGTATTGAGGGGGCAATATCCTCTCTAAGGACAATCCATTTCATGGACACATCGGTGATTTCTAATATAATCTTTCTTATATTTTGTTTGATGTAATTCGTTTATTGCTTTACCTTTTCTGGATCTCGCCCTAATTTATGTTTCCATTTGTTTAATCAGTTTCTAATTGCATTCTGTAATCGGATAATGGATTAGAATTGCATGATATTAATATTGATAATCTGTAATGCTTTTCTTTCAATCCATTTGGATTCGTGTAATTTCTATTTATTATATGCGGTAACGGTCATGTTAACAACAATCTTAGAGAAGATATCAAGAAATGATTTTAAAATCATGCCAGAAATCATGTTTAAATCAAGGTTTGATATGATGGGTATGCCTGAAAAATTCGGTGGACAGATTTTAAGCGTTGGCAACAACACATGAAGACCTGGTTAACCACCATAGGACTAATCTCGATGCTTGAAACTGATTTCTCTACAGTGGAAAATGAAAACCCCTCACCCGATAGTCATAAGGTGCAATCTATGTGGAAGGAACATGACCGTATATATCATGGTTGCATCCTGTTGGCTCTGTCCAACATGTTGTTTGATGTATACTGTTCGTTCACGCAGAGCGCAAAGGGACTATGGGAAGATTTTGATCGAAAGTATAATATTGAAGATCTCGGTATTGAGAAATACTTCGTGGACAAATTTTTAAAGTTTTCTGTGGCTGAAGGGAAGTCAGTTTCTGAACAGGCACATGAGTTTTTACTCCTGATACATGGTTTAGAAGATGCTGAAATGAAACTTCCAAGAAGTTTCATGTCATGTGCATCATAGAAAGTCTTTGTAAGACTTCAATATGACCTTGAAACATAGGAAGGGAAAAATTCCTATGAATGACTTGATGGTGGAAATTGCCATAGAGGAGGAACACATGAAACAAAAGCCAATGCTTCCTGTCGATATTCAAGCTAAGGTCAATTTCATGACCTCGAAGGGCAAATATAAGCAGGGAAAGGGTAATAACAAAAATAATTTTAAATAAACGGGCAAAGATCCAGAAAAAGGCAAAGAATAAACCCTGCTGGTACTGTAATAGGTTGGCCATTGGAAGAAGGATTGTGTCCTTAATGGCTCAACCTAAGACTACAGATGGGAGTCCACCAGTGAATATGATCACTAGGGACTTGGGGCTAGCGAGGGGTATGTCTCTACAAAACCTGAACTATACCATATTCATGATCCAAATGAGTGGCTCGTGGATACAGGGTCCAATGTAAATAATTGTTCTGACAGAACTTTGTTTTCTTCTTATCATACATGCAGTGGTGGGACTGTGAAGATGGGTGTTAGGGTCAGGACAAGTCAACTTGAGGTTCTCCTCTGGACGTGTCTGGACGTTGCATAGGGTTTTGCATGTTCCTGACATCAATAAGAATGTTTTATCTGGCTCTATCTTAGTTAAAAATGGTTTTGAATTGAACTTTAAATGTAATAAAGTTGTAACTCTGAGACATGACATTTTTTATGGAAAAGGTTATTTGGCAGATTTTGATTTGTTGTTTAGAATTAGACATGACTCAGTAAATATTAATGAAATAAATGTTTTATGTTCTAAATGTTCTAATTTTGTGTCTCATGTTGTGAATAATCTAGAATCTTGTGATCCGTGGCATGGTAGATTGGGACATGTAAACTTAAATTCAATTAAAAGGATGATAAATTTAGATTTGATCCCTAAACATACTATTGATAAAACTTAAAAATGTGAAATCTGTATGCAAGCTAAGACACCTAGGAAGTCTTTTCTGTCTGTCTCTAGAAATAATGATATCTTGGATCTGGTGCACACGGGTATCTGTAAGTTTAATGGTGTGTTGACCTGAGACAATAAGAAATACTTTATCACCTTTATAGATGATGACAATAGATACTACTATGTATATCTAATGAAAACCAAGGATGAAGCCTTAGATAAATTTCTCATATTTAAGAATGAGACTGAGAAACAAACATGAAAAGTGCTTAAAGGCCTTAGGTCAAATAGAGGAGGTGAATATACCACAAACTTATTTGATGAACAATGCAAATCTTTTGGCATAGTTCATGAAGTTATTGCCCCTTATTCACCACAATCAAATGGGATAGCATAACGGAAAAATAGAACCTTAACTGACATGATCAATGCCTCTCCTACAGAGTTCTGGACTTCTAACCTATATGTGGGGAGAAGCCTTGAATACGACTTGCCATATGAATAGGGTTCCTGCAAGACATATGAAAAAATGTCCTTTTGAATTATTGAGAAATAGGAAACCAAGTTTAATATATATCAAAGTGTGGGGTTGTCTCGCTAAGTTTTTAGTCCTAGAGCACAAGAGAAAGAAAATAGGTCCTAAAACTGTTGATGCGGTCTTCTTAGGTTATCTGGAAAATAGCTATGCATATAGGTTCTTGGTAATTCAGTTCAAAATACCGGCATAGATGTCAACACCATTGTTGAACTCTGTGATGCTACCTTCTTTGAGGATGTCTTCCAGTTGAAGACTGGGATTCCTTAGAATCTGACCATTGATAGCGCCTCCACATCAGGATCCATTCCAGATCAAGTGGAAAGGATAACAAATGTGGGGGCTGAGACTCAACATGATCCCAATGACCTCTCAGAAGAAGCTGAGACAAGGAGGAGTAAAAGACCTCGGGTAGCCAAGGATCTGGGCAACGACTTTCTTGTCTACCAGATCGAGGGTGATCCACCAAGTTACAAGGAAGTTATGGCTTTATCTGAAGCGAAAGAATGGAAGGAAGCCATCAAATCTAATATGGATTCTATTATGCCTAATGGAACTTGGGAGTTGGTTGATTTACCCAAAGGGTGCTCTATATTAGGTGCAAGTGGGTGTTTAAGAGAAAGCTTAGGCCTGATGGATCAATTGAAAAGTATAAAGCTAGGTTAGTTGCCAAGGGCTTTAGGCAAAAGAAAGGTATCGATTATTTTGATACTTATTCCCCTATGACTAGGATGACCACAATGCAGATGCTCATAGCATTGGCATTTGTATATGACCTTTCTATCCACTAGATGGATGTAAAGACCGCCTTCTTGCATGGCGATCTTAAGGAGGAGATCTATATGGATAAACCTGATGGGCTTGTGACTCCTATGAATAAGAGAAAGGTTTGCAAGCTTGTTAAATCCCTTTACAGATTGAAACAAGCACTAAAGCAGTGACATGAAAAATTTGACAAAACAATTTTATCATGTGGCTTTAAGATTCATGAATCCGATAAGTGCGTCTATTCCAAGGTGAAAGGTGATGAGTGTATTCTCTTGTGCTTGTATGTTGATGACATATTGTTATTTGGATCACATATGAGGATTATTAATGAGACCAAGGCATTCTTAAGTATCAAGTTTGAGATAAAGGACATGGATGTTGCCGATGTGATCTTGGTCAAACTGACAAGGTCAGTTGATGGGATTGTAGTTTCTCAATCTCACTATGTTGAGAAGGTACTTGAGATATTTGGATATCAAGATTGCAAAGCTGTAAGCACTCCTTTTGATTCATCTAAAACGTTGTTCAAGAATAAAAGTGGAGTACCTGTAGCTCAGCTAAGGTATTCAGAAGTAATAGGAAGTTTAATATATATGGCAAACTGCACAAGACCTAATATTTCATTCTCGGTTGCAAGGTTGAGTAGATACACTAGTTGTCCTGACCGTGCTCATTGGGAGGCTCTGGATCAAGTACTGAAGTACTTGAAGGGAACTATTTCTCTTAGTTTGCATTATGGTAGACATCCATCTGTACTAGAAAGATATAGTGATGCAAGTTGGATAGGGAAAATAGAGGAGTCTGGGAGTAATGGTGTCACTGGGTATGTCTTTATCTTTGGAGGCGGTGCAGCCTCCTGGAGGTCTGTGAAGCAGACCATTCTAGCTAGATCCACCTTTGAGGTCGATCTGTGTGCTTTGGACACCACTAGAATTGAGGCTGAATGGCTAAAGGAACTTCTGTCTGAAATTCCCATGGTAGGTCAGCCAGTTCCTGCGATCTCGGTACATTGTGATGATATGACAACAGCTACCAAGATCAAGAGTTCAAAGTTCAATCAGAAAACAAGAAGACACATACAAATCAGACTTAAGACATTAAGGGATTTGGTGTCTAAAGGTGTGTTGGTTGTGGATTTTGTTGGATCCAAAGACAACATGGAAAATCCAATAACTAAGGGACTTGATTGATCTTTAGTCCTAAAGTCTAGGCTTGGGATGGGACTGAGACCCATTGGAGTTCCTCTACAGTAGCAACCCAACCTATTTGAGTGGAGATCCCACAAAGTAGGTTCAATGTGGTAATAACAAGTTGTCTGGAGAACTGGTTGGCACTCTTAGTTTAATGCTTAAGCATGAGTGTCTTATCCCTGGAAGCCTGATGCCCTTTAAGCTGCAAGTTTAGGAAGAGCGTAGGCTCTGAATGGGTTCATGTCCTTGGGCAGGATGTTAGCAGTGCATCCTTAGAGAACGCCATGTATGTGAGTGTTAGTGAGGGCCGCAGTTAAAGGAAGAGGGTCTTTCCTGAATACACTCAAGAAACCGGATAAGGATGCATGGCCTTTAAGAGCACCAACCCTGAAGATTGTACCAAGAACAACACTTTGTTGTTTCTACCGTATATTTTAACACCAAGGTTTGAAGTTCAAGACGTAGTTCACTTCTTTCATGTTAAAGAGAAAGTAGTAAACTCAGGTAGAGGTTTAAACTGGAAGCTACCATTGCTGAAAGCTAAGTGTGACAGGAGAAAGTTGCGTCTTAACTCTCTTTGAATCTCTGTTTCAAATTGGTGAATTTGTGGGGAATTGTAGTATTGAGAATTGTAATAAGATTTTAATTGGAAAATCTATGTAATTACAATTGACGTTAATTTGGTTTCAATTGGGAAACCAAATGGCTTGGAGGAAAAGTTGGGAATTCCCAATTTTGAGACATGAAAAAGTTTGAGTGGAAGTTTAGTACCATACCTTGGAGCTCTAAACTTTTGGTGAGCTTATATATGAGTTCACAACCCAAGCTCTTGTAGCAATAGTAGAGAGGAGGAATGGAGGACCACACATGCGCACGCGCTCCGTTCTGTCTCCGGCTCTGGCTCCGGAGAGTCAATTCGGATCTCGGATCTTGATACTTTTGCTGCAAGTTTCATTTGGTAAGTCAATTAAATTAATCACACGATTAACTTAGTAAGTTGACTAAAATGGGAATTCAACTCGCCATTATGGACGTAATTATGGCCGTGATTTTGGGCGCGCCTGTTGAGGGGCGTTTTCAGAAATCGAAGGGTACCACACTAGGGCACGCGACCATCTTTATATACCACATCCCCCACGTTGTTTTCTTCACTCGCAAGAAAATCTCACGTTGTCTCTGTCCCGTTCTGGTTCTTCCTCTCGCGGACGAACCATCCTCTCTTTTTCTCTCGGCAACAGTTCTCTGAGGTACATTCGAGGAAGTCTTGTCAATGTGCACAGACGAAGATCGTGTGCCGTCGTATTTGGGAGCGTATCACCAGTACCCTTCGCATAGGTATCGTGGGGGCGATATCCTCTCTAAGTATAGTACATTTCATGGATGCTTCGGTGGTTTCTAATCTAATCTTTCTTATATTTTGTTTGTCGCGATTCGTTTATTGCTTTACTTTTTCTGGATCTCGCCCTAATTTATATTTCCATTTGTTTAATCGGTTCCTACTTGCATTCTGTAATCGGATAATGGATTGGAACTGCATGATATCAATATTGATAATATGTAATGCTTTTCTTTCAATCCATCTGGATCCATGTAATTTCTGTTTATTATATGCGGTAACGATCCTGTTAAGAACAATTTCTTCTACACTATTTTAGCCTGATTAACCATATCCAATGCCTGATCATCGACTCCTCTTTTCACTCCTTGGTTCACATGCATTTTGAGTTTAAAAACTCCATGTTGGCATGCCTATTATAGTTGCAGATCACCTCCAACTCCAACGAATCAATTTTTCCTAGAGATTTCTAGACTGAGGCTGAGTTCTAGAGCGCATAGCAGTGACAGGGTTTCACCTCTACAACTGGGAATGCGTCAGATCAACAAGAGGATATGATCCAGTACATCGTCAGACCCTTCCTTGGAGATGTTGAGCCTCTTCGATTGCCGCATCAAATCAAGGCAGTTACTCTATTCCACCTACCCGTGGGTCTTCTAGGTAGATTTTCTTTGATTTTGCACTTTAAATTCATGTTTGATTTCCATCTATTAGATTATCTCCGATCATCCATGTCTTTGCTCTAATCTGCTTGATAGAAACTCCATTTGCATCTATTTTCAATTCTGAACCCTGCCGTACCATCACCTCATCCTTCTTCATCTTCCATCATATGAACCTCTTGATAATCCGTGGTCTGGGTTTTTGACTCAACTCCGATCGCCATCCATCGGAGTCTATCCATCCATCCCATATTTACTTTGTTTGCTGGAAATAACAACCGCCAAAGTCTCATATCCAAGCAAGGGGATCTTTTAAAGGTGCACATGATTCAACTAGGTCCAGGTCAAAGACCTGGAGTGTCATTTTCAATCGATAACCAATCAAAGCTCCATGACCTTTATCGATCACTAACGAGCATCATTAACACATCAGATCCATGGAGGAGCACTGCAGGGACCTTGACAGATCATCAAGACGCGTTAGCAACCGATATCAGTAGATTTGAGGTTGATTGAAAGTCATTGATCATCTCCTTCTTTTGAGTTCTTATAGCACATGCAGGCACCGTTCGATCAAGAATGACTCACCCAAATTGAATCTCCATCGTCCAAAAACCCCAATTTTCACCATAGATCAGAATCGACAAAACCAAGCTCCGTCGTCCAATCCAACACATGAGAAACATACATCTCGATGATCATTTCACTCCATCCAGTGTTTTCCTTTTGCTTTGCAAATTAGTTCCAAGGGGCCTGCATGTCATCTTTCGATAACTTGAACAATTGCACTATTCTCCTTATTATGTTTCTATTTGCTTTTTCGTCCTAATTAAACTGCAACACGTGTTTTGCATGTACATATATGGCATTTTTACAATAAGATATCTACCTCTTTGTGCTATTATTTGCCCCTTCAAAAATATAGCAATTACATAAGAGTATGTGCCAGCACGACCCACGTGCATTGGCAAGAGTTTCTTTGTAAATTTTGCAATGATACCCCTATATTTCCATATTTTGTTGTTTCTGTCCGTTAAATAATTTTCTTTACGTATTAGTCCATGTGAGTCAATTTTTAAATTTGCTTGTTAGTTTCTTTTAATAAATTGCTAATGGCTTTAAAAAATTTTCAAAAAATCATCATTAACTCTTGCTAATTATTTCTTTTCACCTTAATTTTTATTTTGCCTTTTATTTATTTATATTTAGTTTTAGTAACTCAAAGACATAAAAAATATTTCCTATTTACATTAGAAAATTAATAAAAATTAGAAAATCTTTCCAAAATTCCATAAAGATTTCGGTTTTCTTGTCTTGATTTGTTTTAATTTCAAATCAAATTTCATCTTCCAAGTACTCACAAAGACGAAAAAAGGAAAACATTAAAAAAAAGATAAGATATATAAACATTAAAAATTCAAAAAATTGAGTAATTACCTTTCTGGATTCTTTGAAAAATAAGATTTATGTTAATGCTTATTTCCTCCATTTTTTATTTTATTTTCTTTTCTAAAAACTTAATAACATCTATCGTGGTTTTTGTTTGCTTAATTCCCAATTTTTAATTATTTGAAAACCCTAAGAAATTCTAAAAATTCTCAAAAAATTAGAAAAATAGTATAAAACTATTAAAAACTTAAAAGTAATTTTATTTGAATTTACTGTGTACATTTACTATATTTTAAAAATACGAATACCTTGCTTTCCTTTCTTTTGTTTTTATTATTTTTCTTTATTTGTTTTATTTTATTAAAAAGCTTAAAACATTTGAAAATATAAAAGCCATTAACAATGACAAATAAGAAAACCACTAAATATTTAAAATTAAGAATCCCTAAAAAATCAAAAGAATAAAAAATACACAAAAACGAAGGTTGTTTGCTTAAAGTTTCCTTCATTTTGTTTTGTTGCATGTCGTTAATTTAACTAACCCTTAAGATTTATTGTAGCCTCCATCAGTTTGATCTTGTATGCTATACAGGTAAATAAAATAACAATTTCTATTACTTATATTTCTTTTATTTTTGCCTTTAGAATTAAATAATTTTTTTGTTTGATGCTTCTTTGGGTTGCGATGACACTTTCACCTTGTAATAAATTCCAATAAATAAAAATACAAAAATTGTGTTAGCAAATGGCGTCGTTGCCGGGGAGGGATGACGAGGGTAGCTAGGTTCATCTTTTAGCCCGTTTTTCTTGTATTTTGTATATACTTGTCTCTTTCTTTTATTTTTTCCACATATTCCTGTCACTTCATCTCTTCAGTTTTTGCCACTTTGTCTCTTTATTTTATGTCTTTCATTTTCTGTTACTTTTTTCTTGATTTTTGTATATATTTTGTATCTATTATTGTGGATTTGCATCTTATTGAGGAGGACGCACTCATATTGGATACAGCCTACCGTGAGGGAGCTTACATAATGCTTGCGGGATATGATCTCTCATACACCAAAATCTCCCCAAGATCAGAATTTGGAATTCATTTGAGATCACTTCTTCTTTCACTTCTCTTTTCGATATTCATCCACCTTGTTGTTTGTCTATATTTTCTATTTTATTTTCTTACTTTTATTTTGCTGTATTTTTCACAACTGTGATCTCACATATCTTTTGTTTCTCTCTTTCTTGCAAGGACCTGACAAACGAGGACAACATTCCAAGAAGCATGTGGCACCTGAGTGAAGCGGAGGCAGCTTGTTTCTTCATCGAGTGACATGAGAGCATATGAGGAAGAAGTAGAAGACAGAGAGGATTTCAGAGAAAAAAATTTGCACATATACTTTTGGTTTTCTTTTTAGTCTTTTAATTTACATCATTATTTTTGTAAAAAGATGTAATAATCTGTTTGTCACTTATCTCTTTTTCTATTTTTTCTAAGGCTATTATTATACCCTTGTTGATTGTGAGGTCTGGTTCGCCAAGTGTCAATGCACTTGGGGATGTGATGAATACCCATTCATCACTCTTTATTCTTATATTTTAGCTACAAAAACCTTTGCAAATGCATGTATATTCATGTAAATACAAATAATTATCGAAAGCATGCATTGTATAAAGTTTAATAATTAGCATGTTTTTGTGCAAAAATAAAAGAATAAAGAGTAAAAAGAAAAAGAGGGAAATATTTAGAATAAATATTGAGCAACCTAACCCAAGGGAGGGTTCAGCATGGGCCTGACCGCATAAAAACCAAAGTAGAGGGAGATAGGGGCTCATGTGTGTAAATATTTATGTAAATAAAATAAAAGTACTTTCCTCACAAAAATAGACTCAAATTAGTTTGTGGATAATTGTATATATTTCTAAACATAAAATCAAGATAAAAATATAAAAATTAAAAAGAAAACAAAACATCACTCATGTACATAGTCACCTTATATATAGTCCACTCATCCCTATTTATTTAGCTTTATAAATAAATAAAATTAATTTCCAAAAGTTTTGTAAATATTCTACATTATATAGTGTAAATAAATAAAATAAATTAAAACAAAAACAAAATAAAAATAACAAAAATTAAAAATCCAAAAATACTTTGTAAATATACCATGTGTATATATGTACATATCTATTTATTTCACCTATGTATATAAATAATAAAAACAAAATAAAAATATCTTTTTATTCCTAATTTTATGATATAAATAAATAAAATATAAAATGGGAATAAAAATGTATAAAAATAACAAATTAAAAATAAAAAAAATTTATATATTGTATATATACCTATATACAGACCTACTATGTAAATACACTATTTTTATCTTGAAAAATTAATTAAAAATCACATAAAAATAGAAAATATTAAAACAAAAATATTTCATGTTTTGACTTTTTAATAATTCGGCCATTTGGTATTTTTAATTGAATTTTCAAATCTCTTCCACGTGGCCTTCACCCATTGGCCCTGGGGATTGTTGACCGCCAGGTCAACTGCCCCTCCCCCCCCCACAGGACCACTTCCCACGGGTTAGGCGCCCGACCCGACTTCCCCCTATTTTAGCGCCTAAACCCGATTCCCCCTCACCTAAACCCCGGGTCCGAATCGTTCATGGTACATCCGAGACCCTCGCCGGAGCCTCCACCTCGAGATCCGCGTTCCAGAATGCCCTACCCGCGCTCGTCTTCCCGGACTCTTCAGTGTATATAGCTCCAGCTCCGCCTCCTCCATTCGCATCTTTGGCTCATCTGCTTCACTACCCGTGACCTCCACTGCGTTGGCAAGAGTGACAGCTTGCTCCAACAAGTGTCGCAGCGAGGAGAGGGGCAGTGGCCCATTGATCCGGCGAATAGCACCGCCGTGCTCCGCCCAGAGCCGGAGCTCGAGCCTCGGAGGGAGACGCTCCTCGAGGCGACGACCCAGAGCATCGCCAGCTCGTCCATAGTCTCATCAGCCACCCAGGTAGACCCTTAGCCTTTTCTTTTTCTTTAATTTTCAATTACCCCCAATTCGCTTCTCCGCCGTTGCGCCGTCGATTCCGTCCACGTCCGACCACCGTTCGATCATCAGGCTTCGCCATAGCCTTCGCCTTCCTCCCGCGCACCTTCTCCATACCTCCATCCAACCCAGCTCGCACAGGAGCTAGGGTTCGAGCTCCTCCGTCTACCCCCCTCGCCGGAGCTCGCGCATATCGCACCTCCGACCATCTTCACCCCGCCTAACCGGGTCGAGGCAGTTTGCCCTCGACCCGCGAGTCTTCTGGTCTAGGTTGCAGGTACATCCAAGCCCATCTGAGGGCTTGGACCATTCGGTCCAGGAGCTCTACCTCTTTTGACCTCGCCGAGGCTCCCCAGAGCTCGAGCAGGTCATCGGAGACCACCAGCAGCTGCGGAGCGTCACGCCGGAGCTTCTCCAATCTCCAGAGGCAGCAGGGGAGGATCCCAGCGCACGCACGAGGCCGGTGAAACTCGCCGGCCAACTGTTCTTCCAGCATCTTCCCCGACCGTCCGATCTTCCTCGACCTCCAGTTTGCATCTCGTCCGTCCACTTGAGGAGGTCCCTCCACCGTCA
The DNA here is from genome assembly GCA_037367405.1 of Ottelia alismoides. NCBI lineage: Eukaryota > Viridiplantae > Streptophyta > Magnoliopsida > Alismatales > Hydrocharitaceae > Ottelia > Ottelia alismoides. The sequence continues at coordinate 568,164 of JAZKJV010009367.1, read as the reverse complement.
GATCTTGGAGAGGCGATCTGGACCGTCCGTTGCACGAGGTTTAGCCACCGAGAGCCTCAACCGTTCGATCCACCACGTGGCGTAGCCCCAGCCGTCCGATCACTACGAGGATCCCAGCCTTGGAGCGCCCGCCGTTCTTCACCGTCCGATGCTCCACGTGGCGTCCATCATGCGGCCCGTATTAATAAAGGGTAAATTACCCTTAGGCCCCTTCTTTTATTTTCTTTCGCATTTAGTCTTGTAATTGTTTAGTGTAGTTGTTTAGTTTTTGGTAAAATTGCATAGAGGACCCTGCTCTTTATTTAGTTTGCAGTTATACCCCTGTGTGTGATGTGACACGTGCTTCGTTACATGGTTTTCTGGTGTATTTGCACTTTCTATCCTGTAGTTCTGAATGTTACTGAATGAATGAAAACTTTTGAGTATTTGCATTTATACCCCTGTGCGTGAAACATTTGTGCATGTGATTTAATTCGTGGGTTATTTGCAGACTACCCCCTGGACTTTTGGTACCTGTTACCAAATAGTCCTCGAGAATAGTTTTTATTACATTTGGGTCCCTGAGTGCCCCAGACACGTGCCACGTGCGTGACCTCTTGGGTATTTTGCACCAGACCCCTCAGAACTTCAGGTATTTGCACTATGGTCCCTGTGTATTGTACCCTTGTGTGTGATTTTAATAAAATAGAAAATCAACTCCAAATTTGATGAAAATTGGATACATGGCTCCTGCCATGGTGTAAAATTTTCTATAAATTTTGGAGACATTTTAGACACTGTTTGATATTTTTAAAAATTCAAAAACACGTATTTTCTTTACTGTTGAACTTTGAAAATCACAAAAAAATATTAAAACTCATCTAAAAATTGCAAAAAAATTACCTACTATTTGTTTTGGCTTGCTTGATTTTCCAGCCAATTTGGGCTATTTTTCATTATCTAAAACGCCTAACAATTGAAAAACACTTAAAATCTAATAAAAATTCTAATAAATAAATTAAAAACCCAAAAATAATAAATTAGGTTCCCAATTTTTCCTTGTTTTCTTCTCTATACAGGAAAAATACTCCAGGCTAATTTGGGGCTTCTAGAAATTTTATCTAGGTCCCTTTAGCTCGGTGGGACAGTACCTACAGTTTCAGTCCTTGTTTTATTTTTAGAAAATTAAATAAACATCAGAAAAATCTCAAAAATTCACTAAAAACAGTAAAAATTATAAAACACACAAAAATATTTTTATTAGAATTTTTGGTTGATCTTTAATGCATTAAATAAATTGTTGAAGTGTGTTGTTTAGTTGTTTTTCTTATTTTCTTAATTGATCAAAAATCCAAAAAATATAAAAACCCTTAAAAACCACCAAAAATACCTTCTCTTTGCTTCTGATTGACTACTTCGTAGACCGTAAGGCCAATCCGTGCTCCTTGTGTTCGACCCTGGTCGCTATACCAGGTTAATAAAATAGCCAGGACCGCTATCGTGTTTATCTGCTTTCATCTGATTTTGGTGGTCTGCTTTACTTTTTCTTGATTGACCGATTGACTTCCGAGATTCGGGTCACAACGACCTTTGATCTTTTTTATTTCACCCGTGTCTTGGTAATTTTTCGGTCCATCAGAATGGCGCCGTTGCCGGGGAGCACGGCTTAGTAGTCGATTTTTGAGTTTTTCCGTGGCTTTTCTTTTTGCGGCTCTTTGTATAGCTTTCTGCATATATATATTTTTCTGACATTTTTATAATAATTTGATTTGTGACACTTGCTTTCTTTCTTGCGAGGGCCCGAGGATCATGGAGGCAACTTTCGAGGAGCCGGCGCAACCGCAGGATTCGGAGGCGGCTCCCTTCTGCACGGAGCCGCAGGAGAAAGCAAGAGAGGAGCTGAGTGAGAGAGGAGTGTAGTTTAGGATTTATTTCCCGCACATTTGAATTATTGTAATAATACAGGTACTCAGAGACAGTTGGACTCTCGGGTCTGTTTCGCCGAGCACCGGTGTGCTTGGGGGCCCTTTAGACTAGTTTAGATTTTTCGCGGCTTTTTCGCGGTTTTAGCTTTTTAGCTGCCTCTTACGTTTTCAGCGGTTTTTCTCGAGCTCCTAGATTTAGGATTTTCTACTTGACTGTGCCGTAATTAGTAGGATCCCCACACTTAATTGCCGGTATGTTCCTATAGAGCGATAATTGGACCTACTAATAATTCACTAATAAAAATAGCTTAGTCGCTTTCCTGAGAGCCTATGCGTCGCGAGCCTGTCCCGTCAAGCGCAACTCCTGAACTCGACCTGTCGAGAAGAGGAGGGGTGGGTCTAGACTGGACTCTTTGGATCGAGGGTGAGCGGCTAAGCTAGACGGTTCTGTCGAGTAGGAAATTGCCTGTTTAGGGACCTCGGTTTTCACCGCTGCACCATATAGGTAGTTTCTTTTCAGTCTTTAAATTCTGCGTGGATCATCTTGCATGTAGACTGCTGGAGTCAGGTACGCATTTCTATCTCTGCATGCATCATTGATTTATCATGCATCAGCTTTTCGTCTTCTCCCCCTTTGTTTTGGACTAAATAACCAGGAGAACCGAAAAATTCGTTAGGCCGTTGTTTTTGTTGAAAAATATTAAAAAGAAAAACCATAAGATTGGGACTGTTTAAGCTATTGACCCTAAAAGACACTTGACTGAAAAATTTGTCTTGGGGAGAGCAACCCCCTCATTGTTTGGTTTGCTTGCGCGAGAGAGTGACCCGTCCACTAGGTAGAGCCCTCCGGTGCTATTCCTGACTGACCACCGACTCTTCCGTTCGGGCCAGTCAGTTGGGGTAGCATCGGGAATCCCAACAGGTCACATAAGCACTCTGATAGATTGTTTGTTCACCTAATAAAATTTGACAAGATAATTTGACCGAGCCTTTACGGTCTTCAGCTCGTGTAGCGTTGGTGAACAGAGGGTTTGGTTGCTGATCATAGTTTTTCCAGATCTCATCCGCCTTACTCGCCAGATCACGATGATGGGCAGGAGGTCTCTTAGGTAGCCTCTGGCTACACCGCTTTTCAGCACTCCTGACCATTCATCTAGTCGGTTCGTGGGAGCTCAGACCCGCTCTCCGAACCCGAGTATGATTCCACCCTGTTCCCCCTCGACCACCCTTCTTCAGATTCAGAGATACCAGTGCCAGAGGAGAGACAGACAGATGATTTATCGGCACCTGAGTTCAGTTATTTTGATTTTTTAGAGACGATGGCCGGCAGTTCTGGTGATCACCCCGGAGGTCCACGTGGAGAGCAGCATTTTGTTCTGGACTAGGGTGCGATTAACTCCACCCTGATCGCCTCCCTCGAGTCAGTGCAGCAGCAGCTGAGGAATCAGGGAGCATTCATGATGGACATGAGGCGAGAGTTTGAGCAGATGAGAGCCAACCACGAGAACCGCGGAGGAGGAGGACCCGACGATGCGGTAGCTGCCGCCGCAGCCGCAGCCGCGGTAGCAGCCGCATCAGCAGCCGCAGTAGTAGGAGGAGGAGCACCACCACCACTTAGATCGATGCGGGAGAACCACAATCCCGGGTCGACCTTGACACACCGTTGGGTGGTACTTCCAGCCATCGTGGGGGACTTCAAGTTCCCCCCGAACACCTTGCAGCTCTTACCTCGGTTTCACGGTTTGGCGACAGAGGAGCCTCATCTCCACCTGCAGGAGTTTGAGATGATATGCAGCACTGTCCACGATCGTCAGGTGGACCAGGACACTATCAGGATGATTGCCTTCCCCTTTTCCTTAGCAGACAGAGCAGCCACATGGCTGAAGCACTTGGGGAAGTTCGTTTACACCTGGGAGCAGCTCCGCACCGAGTACTTGAACAAGTACTATCCACTCGGGCAGACCAATGCAGCGAGAGCCCTCATCAGCAACTTCTCCATGCTCCCCAACGAGCAATTCCATGAGGCATGGAGAGGTTCCGTGAGCTGACTGATCGATGCCCGCACCACGACATCTCAAAGCCGAACCTTGTTCAGAGCTTGTTCAGCGGACTGACACCAGAGCTTCAGGACTTGGTGAATGCTTCTTGTGGCGGGTCTTACTTCGCCAATGATCACGACCAGGTCTGGGCCATCTACGAGGAGATGGCCGAGAACTACATGGTGATGTCCCAGACCAGGTTGTACACTCAGGGCAGACCCCAGCAGCCAAGACCCGTGCAGTACCAGAGGATAGCACGAGTTGACGCCGGTCCTTCCAGTTCATCCGCAGTAGCAGCAGCACAGGCAGAGTCATCTGCTGCGGATATGGGTATCATCAGTGAGAAGTTGGACCGGATGGAGCTGATCGAGAAGAAGCAGTGCCAAGGCATCACTCAGATGGAGCAGATGGCACAGACTCTGAGCGATATGAAGACCCAGCTCATATGTCTCCAAGAGGCACAGACGGCTTCACAGCCTCGTCTTCAGTCGCGAGGCAATACCGGCGGCAGCAGCAGCTCGTTCCAGCGCTCCAGCTCACACCAGCAGCCTATACAGGTTCACCTTGTACAGGCGGAGCCGTACCAGTAGCAGCAGCCCTCCTACCAGTCACCACCATCTCCAGACATGCAGATGGTGGTATATCAACCGGATCAGCCTCTGGCAGTACTCCCGCCAGACCAGTACGATGTAGAGCCATTGATGGATGTCAACGGGATTTGGTATGACCGTCCTCAGCCTGGGATCCGACGACCATCCCGGATTCAGGTGGGGGAGTGGAGGTACCCAGCCCCAGCAGCAGCCATCTGGCCAGGGAGGCCAGTACAGCCAGCAGAGGGATCACCAGCGCAGCAGCCCCCAGTTTACCAGTCACAGCAGCAGTCTTCCTTCGTTCCTCGTCCCTATCAGCAGGGACAGTCTTGGAGGGCGAGAGCAACCTCACCAGCCACACCAGCAGCAACACCTTCCTACCTACCCCTCTCAGCAGCAGCAGCCTCATTACCAGAGAGGCTACTCGTCGGGCTCTCATGGTCCACCATACGAGAGCCCCCGCCTTGGATGACATAGCCGCCTCCTCCACGGACCAGCAGGCTACTTTCAGATGGGAGATGGACGAGTTCCGCCAGGAGATGTGGGACATCGTGAGAGGGAAGGCCGCTATCCCTGCCCAGATAGAGCCGAATCCCAACAGCCTGAAACGGAAGCCTGAGCAGGTAGTTTACACTGAGCATGCACTCCTAGTGATCCATTTGATGATATGTCTTCAGATTTTTTATGCTGATTTTGTTACACTTAGGAGCGGTAGAGCACTAGCAGGCAGCGCCTCGTCTGAGCGACAGCATGAGGATATACCTAGAGCGCCAGATGAGGAGGAGGAGAGCGGTACTGAGGCCGCACATGATGATGATGGTGGTACTGATGCCACAAGGATGTTGATTCCCCAGGCAGTGCTGAGGCCGTCACTTCACCAGTTCGAGGAGGTGGTACTGACGCCACCTGAGTTACCGAGCCAGCACGCGGTACTGAGGCCGCGAGACGTCTAGCAGAGCCAGCCGATGGTGGTACTGAGGCCACCCATACTTCTGAGAGACCTGTTGTTTTTCATTCTTCTACACCTGTATCTCTGAACGGTTCTGTGAATAAAGAAAAGGGTTTATTTTCTTCTGGTCCCACTGTGGTGCATGATGTATGTGTGGATCCGGTCGTCGAACCGCCTAGACCCTTTTCTAGTCCTTCATCTGAGAAGGACCTTGTGATCCCCTTCCCTAGAGCCCCTCAAATGGGGAAGGGGAAGAAAAGAGAAAAAGATCTAAAAAAGAGAGAGCAGGAGGATTTCAGCCAGAGCATGATCGACAGATTCCATATACAGCTGACCCTTCAGGAGGCTTTGCAGCACATCCCCCTTCTTCAGCGATCGTTGAGAGAGAGGACTACAGTCAGAAGGAGGAGGAGGAACCACCATTCAGAGATTCATGTGCTGACGAAAGCCACGTGCTTCGCGATCCAGAACCGTCTGCCGGCCAAGAGGCCAGATTCAGGAGCCCCATATGTCAGATGTCACATTAGAGAGCAGAGGTTCGACCGTACTCTATTGGATAGCGGATCGTCTATCAACCTCCTTCCGGCAGCCCTTCTCGACCCTTCGAGTTGGGCACTCTTAGACAGAGCAGGACAGTCCTTCAGTTTGCTGATAGATCTGTCAAGAGGCCGAAGGGGTTGTTGTGAGACGTTGTCGTCACTATTTAGGGTCTGCAATTCCCCGTGGACTTCGTAGTGTTGGACATGGAGATCCCTGATTCAGTGACCGATACCCCCATCATTTTAGGTCGCCCGTTCTTGGCCACAGCCAAGGCAGTGACCGATCATGATAGCGGGAAGGTATACTTTCACGTCGAGGGCGAGAGTGTACAAATAGAGACAGTCGAGGACAGCAGAGCTAGAGACAGAGCATGCTCAGAGACTAGCACAGATACAGAGCAGCTGACAGATGCTGGGCTAGACATCCACCAGGACTATGACTTTGTGATCACAGAAGATGAGGCAGTTTGGGCAGACCCAGCAGCACAAGCCATCCTCTCATCTTCAGACACCACTAATGCAGAGATGACAACAGAGGAGAGCTTGGAGAGCACATTCCTGGTTCAGGATACTTTAGAGGCAACAAAGCAGGTTCTCGACCGTGACATGGATTTTTGTGATATTGGTGGTACTGATAACACCTTCTGTGATGCAGATCCCTCGGAGTCAGAGTATGAGTGGGCAGATTGTGATGATTATATGCCAGACCTGATCTCCACTGAGCCTACAGTTGAGGAGGAGGTAGATGTCGAGCAGATCAGAGACAGTTCAGTTGAGTAGCCTTCTCCAGATCCAGTTTCCGAGTGTACACTTTCAGTCTCCCAGACAGATTTGGCAGCTTACACGCGTCTTCTTTCGAAGCCAGATTTGCCAGCACCCAGTTGTCCAGAGCTGAAGCCACTTCCTTCGTCGCTGAAGTATAGATTCCTTGCGGGTGAGCATGAGATGTACCCAGTCATTATCTCAGCCGATTTGACTGGAGAGCAGGAATCCCGTCTGATGGGGGTTCTTGAAAAGAACCGCAAGGGCAATAGGATGGAGCGTAGCAGATCTCCATGAGATTAGTCCAGCCCTGTGATCCCACCATACCTATCTCGAGGATGAGGCGAAGCCGTCGTGTGAGTTCCAACGGCGGCTGAACCCAAATCTGAGAGAGGTTGTCATGGAGGAAATTTCGAAATGGTGGAGCGCCGATTTTATTTATCCCATCTCTGACTCCAAGTGGGTCAGCCCTTTGCATGTGGTGCCCAAGAAAACGGGCATCACTACAGTGATTAGCGAGTCTGGAGAGGAGAATGCTACACGAGTACCCACTTCTTGGCGGGTTTGTGTTGACTACATGAGACTCAACCAGGCCACCAAGAAGGATCATTTCCCCCTGCCCTTTATTGATCAGATTATTGAGAGACTGGCATGGAAGAGCCATTATTGTTTTCTGGATGGGTACTCGGGCTACAACCAGGTGGCCATCGCTCCTGAGGATCAGGAGAAGACCACCTTTACCTATCCCTTCGGCACATACGCCTTCCGACGCATGCCATTTGGGCTATGCAACGCCCCTGCGACTTTTCAGAGATGCATGCTGTCAATCTTTTCGGACATGGTAGGGGAGTGCTTAGAGGTCTTCATGGATGATTTCTCGGTTTACGCGACGGATTCGACTCCTGTCTTGACTGCCTAGACCGAGTACTCCGGCGATGTATTGAGGTCCGCTTGGTTCTTTCTTGGGAGAAGAGTCACTTCATGGTGACTCAAGGGACGGTGCTTGGCCACATCATCTCCAACAGGGGCATGGAGATTGATCCGGCCAAGGTTGATGTCATTAGGAAACTCACACCACCGTCCAATTTGCGGCAGTTACGGACTTTCCTGGGGCACGTCGGTTTCTATCGGCGGTTTATCCGTGATTTCAGTAGAGTTGCCCGACCGTTGACTAACCTGCTGACAAAAGACATCGAGTTCCTTGTCGATGACAAGTGTCTTTCGTCCTTTGATACTCTCAAGCAATGTATTGTTGAGGCTCTTGTCCTCCAGCCACCAGATTGGTCTCTCCCATTCGAGATCATGACGGATGCCTCCGATTTTGCCGTGGGGGCTGTGCTGGGACAGAGGAGGGATGGAGTCCCATTTGCTATCCACTATGCTAGCTGCACCTTGGATTCTGCCCAGCGGAATTATACAGTCACAGAGAAGGAGATGCTAGCAGTAGTGTTCGCCCTAGATAAATTCAGATCTTACATCATTGGATCTAGAGTGACTTTGTATACTGATCATACCGCCATCTGATACCTCATGGCAAAGAAGGATGCCAAGGCCAGACTGACTAGATGGATCCTTCTACTCCAAGAGTTCGACATTGAGATTAAGGATAAGCCAGGAGTCAAGAATGTGGTGGCGGATCATCTCTCCCGTTTAGAGCAGCCTGAGGAGTCTGAGCAGATTGATCCTATTTGTGAGACCTTCCCAGATGAGGCGATCCTTGCTATCGCCTCACTCCCGTGGTATGCCGACATTGTGAACTTTCTTGTTGCTAAGAAAGTCCCACAAGGTTGGCCCCGACAGAGGCTTGAGACCTTCCTCGCGAAAGCCAAGTCTTACCATTGGGAGGATCCCATCCTTTACCACGAAGGAGGGGATAGTGTCTGGCGTAGGTGCATCCCTCAGGATGAGCACCATAGCGTCCTCACTTACTTCCACAAGCTTGAGGCAGGAGGACATCACTCTGGGAGGAGAACAACACAAAAAGTGCTCTAGTCCGGCTTGTGGTGGCCTACCCTCTTCAAGGACTCTGATAAGTTCGTGAAGAGGTGTACTGACTGTCAGAGGATGGGCACTTGTGGACAGCGTGATATGATGCCGATGCATCCCATTCACTTCTGTGAGGTTTTGACGCATGGGGCATCGATTTCAGGGGTCCATTCCCTAAGAGTCAGGGATTTGAGTATATTCTGTTAGCCGTAGACTATGTTAGTCGTTGGGTTAAGGCTATCCCCGCCCAAGCCGCTGATGCGAGGACAGTTTGCAGATTTTTGAGGAAGCACATCATCACGCGGTTCGGGGTACCTCGAGTATTGATTTCAGATGGGGGGTCTCATTTCATCAACGACCAGGTGAAGGAACTTGCCAGTGAGTTCGGCATAGACCATCGAGTTGCCACTCCATACCATCCACAGACGAATGGTCTAGCCGAGGTCTCGAACAGGGAGATCAAGACTATTTTGCAGAAAGTCGTCCGCCCTGACCGAAAGGATTGGTCATAGCTTTTGGACTCGGTCTTGTGGGCATATAGGACGTCTTTCAAGACACCATTGGGCACATCTCCCTTTCGCCTAGTTTATGGCAAGCCATGCCATTTACCTGTTGAGTTGAGGCATAAGTCAGTTTGGGCAGTCACGGATATTCTTTTAGATCCAGATAGTGTAGGCGACCAGAGGAGGGCAGAGTTAGCAGCCTTGGAGGAGCTTAGAGATACAGCCTTCTCAAACAGACTACAGTTATAAGGAGAGAGTGAAAGAGTGGCATGATTCTCATATCAGCCACAAGCATTTTGAGCCTGGACAGAGAGTATGGTTGTTTGATGCGAGGCTTCGTCTATTTCTAGGGAAGCTACAGAGCAAATGGGAAGGGACCTTATCTTGTGAGAAAGGTACACGACAACGGTAGCATTGATATATCCGAGTTGTCTTCTGAGAGTACCTTTCGAGTGAACGGCTAGCGGCTCAAGCCATTTCTAGATCATGAGCCACGGGTCGTTTGATGTTGCCCCTATTCACTTTGCGTGAGATATGGTCTCTTGATTCACATCTATTGCATCTCACACCTGATTATCACTGTTCTTCCGACTTGTATAGATCTAGTTGTCTATATCACACTATTCTTTAGTCCCACATCCCTTTTCTCATCTTATGATTATGCTATACATAGGGTGTACTTTACCCTAAATATAGGGGGGATGTAGGACCTGCGGGTATTCTTTTCATTCATTTTGCCCATGTTTTGATGTCTATACTTAGGGATATTTTACCCTAAGTATAGGGGGCAGACTCTATTCATTCTTCACTCGGATTTCCTTTCATATACAGCTTTCTATACTTAGGATTAGTTAATCCTAAGTATAGGGGGAAACCACCGAGTTCCTCTCATCCTATTCATTTATTCATTTCTGTACTTAGCCATTCCTTTTTCCACTTCCCTTTTACTAAGCACGAGTTATGTCTTCTTTCATCGCTCTTGATCACTCTGAGGCATCGTTCGAGCTAAGTATAGGGGGGGTGTGTATATATTTCATATATACTTTAGCCATAACTCGTACTTTGTGTGAGTGTGTTAATAAATAAAATGGCTAAAAACCCCAAAAATCACAAAAATTAAAAATTTTTCCTGTAAATAATCATTCTTTTATTTGCACATACATAGCTAGTGTACAAAATTATTTTTGTAAAAATGTTTTTCAAAAATCTTTTTTGTAAAGTTTGTGTAAATTATTTTTTATCAAATTATGTATATAGTACAAATTTTCCAAAATGTTGAAAATCAAAAAGTTTGCAAAAATCTTGTGTAAATGCTTGTAAATACTTTTGCAAAACTTGCACTTCATGCATCCATCCATTCATGATTTCAAAACATTTTTCAAAAAAATTTTTGCACGATTGTAAATATTTGTAAATAGCATCTTTGTGTATATATGTGTATAGCTTTTCCTGGATGATAGTTGACATTTAAATTAGCCTGGAATTAAATTGAGAAATGGAGCTTGATTAAGATCTTAATCCATCTAATTCTAAGTGGAACCTTATAGGGCTTAGGGTTAAGGCTTTTCAGGTCCCATAAGGACTTAATTCTTTGAGTCCACTAGGCTATGAGCATATGTCATCTTGATGAGCCTAAGTAGAGCCACTTAACAACACACGCATGACTCTTAGAGACAATGGCTTGACTTGCACCAGCACTTTACACATAGCTCTCCACGGATGAGGTGGTGAGGAGGCAGTTTCCTTTGGCTTGGGGTAGCATATGAGGGTAGTACTTCTAGGCGGAACCTCTCTTCTTCTTCTAGTGAAGGAAGTGCGTCTCAACTTGGTCTAGTGGTGATGAAGGCTAAAGAAAGAAGCCGTGGGTTGCAATAAAGCTTCAAAAGAGGGATAGTCTACTAGCTCAAGAGGAAAATTTCTTGTATATATGTTGCACCATGTAGATATGTTGTACAGAGGCATTTTGAAATAAAAAATAAAAAATAAAAAAATATTGCAAATGCAAAAAGAACTCCAAAAAAGTGGTGGGTCGGATTGAAAATTTAATAACCCCACCGGAGTGTATATAGTCAAATAAAGCAAAAAGCTTATGGTATCCATGTTACATATCACGAAGCTTGCAGCGGGAGACTTAGCTACACTGGCTGAGCTTCCAAAAGTCTATACTTCTTCCCCCTCTTCTTGAGCCGGTTGCACTTGAACTTAGAAGGGAATACCCCGCTTCTCGAGGAAAGAGTTGCTAGACCGAGGCATTAGAGTTACCAGGTTGGGGGAGGTTGTTTCTTTGTTACTTCTGAGGTGGGGAGCTACATATCACTTACACTGCATGGAAAGATTCGTGGTCATTAGAGTTTGTGTATGTAGACTTGTTCTGATCTGGTTTATTGAGGAGTCTTGTCCATAGATTGGTGGAACTTAGAGGCTGTTGAGTTTTAAGCTTAAGTCTAAATAAGGTTCCGACACATTAATAATCCAAAGATCTGATCGAGCTCCATATTTCAATTAATGAAGGAAAGTTTAATATTCAACCTTGATCCATGTACATTCCCCTCTTTTTCTTTTTTCTTTCTTTCTTTTTCACTTCTTTTTCAAATAAGTTGTTTGCTAAGGGACTAGTAAAAGCTAAGTATAGGGGGGTGATGAATACCCATTCATCACTCTTTATTCTATATTTTAACTACAAAAACCTTTGCAAATGCATGTATATTCATGTAAATACAAATAATTATCGAAAGCATGCATTGTATAAAGTTTAATAACTAGCATGTTTTTGTGCAAAAATAAAAGAATAAAGAGTAAAAAGAAAAAGAGGGAAATATTTAGAATAAATATTGAGCAACCTAACCCAAGGGAGGGTTCAGCATGGGCCTGCCCGCATAAAAACCAAAGTAGAGGGAGATAGGGGCTCATGTGTGTAAATATTTATGTAAATAAAATAAAATTACTTTCCTCACAAAAATAGACTCAAATTGGTTTGTAGATAATTGTATATATTTCTAAACATAAAATCAAGATAAAAATATAAAAATTAAAAAGAAAACAAAAACATCACTCATGTACATAGTCACCTTATATATAGTCCACTCATCCCTATTTATTTAGCTTTATAAATAAATAAAATTAATTTCCAAAAGTTTTGTAAATATTGTACATTATATAGTGTAAATAAATAAAATAAATTAAAACAAAAACAAAATAAAAATAACAAAAATTAAAAATCCAAAAAATCTTTATAAATATACCATGTGTATATATGTAGATATCTATTTATTTGACCTATGTATATAAATAATAAAAACAAAATAAAAATATCTTTTTATTCCTAATTTTATGATATAAATAAATAAAATATAAAATGGGAATAAAAATGTATAAAAATAACAAATTAAAATCAAAATTAAAATTTTATATATTGTATATATTCCTATATACAGTCCTACTATGCAAATATACTATTTTTATCTTGAAAATCTAATTAAAAATCACAACAAAATAGAAAATATTAAAACAAAAATATTTCATGTTTTGACTTTTTAATAATTCGGCCATTTGGTATTTTTAATTGAATTTTCAAATCTCTGCCACGTGGCCTTCACCGATTGGCCCTGGGGATTGTTGACCGCCAGGTCAACTGCCCCCCCAGGACCACTTCCCACGGGTTAGGCGCCCGACCCGAATTCCCCCTATTTTAGCCCCTAAACCCGATTCCCCCTCACCTAAACCCCGGGTCCGAATCGTTCATGGTACATCCGAGACCCTCGCCGGAGCCTCCACCTCGAGATCCGCGCTCCAGAATGCCCTACCCGCGCTCGTCTTCCCGGACCCTTCAGCGTATATAGTTCCAGCTCCGCCTCCTCCATTCGCATCTTTGGCTCATCTGCTTCGCTACCCGTGACCTCCACTGCGTTGGCAAGAGTGACAGCTTGCTCCAGCAAGTGTCGCAGCGAGGAGAGGGGCAGTGGCCCATTTATCCGGCGAATAGCACCGCCGTGCTCCGCCCAGAGCCGGAGCTCGAGCCTCGAAGGGAGACGCTCCTCGAGGCGATGACCCAGAGCATCGCCAGCTCGTCCATAGTCTCATCAGCCACCTAGGTAGACCCTTAGCCTTTTCTTTTTCTTTAATTTTCAATAACCCCCAATTCGCTTCTCCGCCGTTCGCCGTCGATTCCGTCCACGTACGACCACCGTTCGATCATCAGGCTTCGCCATAGCCTTCGCCTTCCTCCCGCGCACCTTCTCCATACCTCCATCCAACCCAGCTCGCACAGGAGCTGGGGTTCGAGCTCCTCCGTCTACCCCCCTCACCGGAGCTCGCCCATATCGCACCTCCGACCATCTTCACCCCGCCTAACCGGGTCGAGGCAGTTTGCCCTCGACCCGCGAGTCTTCTGGTCTAGCTTGTAGGTACATCCAAGCCCATCTGAGGGCTTGGACCATTCGGTCCAGGAGCTCTACCTCCGTCGACCTCGCCGGGGCTCCCCAGAGCTCGGTCGGGTCATCGGAGACCACCAGCAGCTGCGGAGCGTCACGCCGGAGCTTCTCCGATCTCCAGAGGCAGCAAGGGAGGATCCCAGCGCACGCACGAGGCCGGCGAAACTCGCCGGCCAACTGTTCTTCCAGCATCTTCCCCGACCGTCCGATCTTCCTCGACCTTCAGTTTGCATCTCGTCCGTCCACTTGAGGAGGTCCCTCCACCGTCAGATCTTGGAGAGGCGATCTGGACCGTCGGTTGCACGAGGTTTAGCCACCGAGAGCCTCACCCGTTCGATCCACCACGTGGCGTAGCCCCAGCCGTCCGATCACTGCGAGGATCCCAGCCTTAGAGCGCCCGCCGTTCTTCACCGTCCGATGCTCCACGTGGCGTCCATCCCGCGACCCGCATTAATAAAGGGTAAATTACCCTTAGGCCCCTTCTTTTATTTTCTTTCGCATTTAGTCCTGTAATTGTTTAGTGTAGTTGTTTAGTTTTTGGTAAAATTGCGTAGAGGACCCTGCTCTTTATTTAGTTTGCAGTTATACCCCTGTGTGTGATATGACACGTGCTTCGTCACGTGGTTTTTTGGTGTATTTGCACTTTCTATCCTGTAGTTCTGAATGTTACTGAATGAATGAAAACTTTTGAGTATTTGCATTTATACCCCTGTGCGTGAAACATTTGTGCATGTGATTTAATTCGTGGGTTATTTGCAGACTACCCCTGGACTTTTGGTACCTGTTACCAAATAGTCCTCGGTAATAGTTTTTATTACATTTGGGTCCCTGAGTGCCCCAGGCACGTGCCACGCGCGTGACCTCTTGGGTATTTTGCACCAGACCCCTCAGAACTTCGGGTATTTACACTTTGGTCCATGTGTACTGTACCCTTGTGTGTGATTTTAATAAAATAACAAATCAACTCCAAATTTGATGAAAATTGCATGGCTCCTGCCATGGTGTAAAATTTTCTATAAATTTTGGAGACATTTTAGACACTGTTTGATATTTTTAAAATTTCAAAAACACATATTTTCTCTACTGTTGAACTTTCAAAATCACAAAAAAATATTAAAACTCATCTAAAAATTACAAAAAAATTACCTACTGTTTGTTTTGGCTTGCTTGATTTTTTAGCCAATTTTAGCTATTTTTCATTATCTAAAACACCTAAAAATTGAAAAAAACTTAAAATCTCATAAAAATTCTAATAAGTAAATTAAAAACCCAAAAATAATAAATTTGGTGCCCAATTTTTCCTTGTTTTCTTCTCTATACAGGAAAAATACCTCCAGGCTAATTTGGGGCTTCTAGATATTTTATCTAGGTCCCTTTAGCTCGGCTGGACAGTACCTACAGTTTCAGTCCTTGTTTTATTTTTAGAAAATTAAATAAACATCAGAAAAATCTAAAAAATTCACTAAAATAGTAAAAATTATAAAACACACAAAAATATTTTTATTAGATTTTTTGGTTGATCTTTAATGCATTAAATAAATTGTTGAAGTGTGTTGTTTAGTTGCTTTTCTTATTTTCTTAATTGATCAAAAATCCAAAAAATTATAAAAACCCTTAAAAACCACCAAAAATACCTTCTCTTTGCTTCTGATTGACTACTTCGTAGGCCGTAAGGCCAATCCGTGCTCCTTGTGTTCGACCCTGATCGCTATACCAGGTTAATAAAATAGCCAGGACCGCTATCGTGTTTATCTGCTTTCATCTGATTTTGGTGGTCTGCTTTACTTTTTCTTGATTGACCGATTGACTTCCGAGATCCGGGTTGCAACGACCTTTGATCTTTTTTATTTCACCCGTGTCTTGGTAATTTTTCGGTCCATCAGGATGTCACCAGTTTTTATTTTCCAATTCTTTTATTTTTATTTTTTATCTCACAATTTTTTGTGCTTGAGCCCATGGAGGTAGGTTCTATTTCCTTAGCTGATCCAGGTAATCGATTAGATGCAAAGCCCTTAAAAATAATATATGTCCCTATAGACTAGATTGTAGATTGGACTTAGTCAAATTAATTGGTTCTTACCCGTTAATAGAAGTTACTTCTTAGGACGCTTCTCGTGTATAATTTAGGTTAGTATTATTTTCTGTATTTATTTTTATGGCATGATCATTTTGTATATAGTTTGCTGACATAAGGTACACATCTCTTATCTCTTGCATGCATCATTTATTTCCATAGTATTGGTTTTTCTAATATCCTCTCTTGATTTTTCTCATTTAAGAAGTAGAGGAATTGAAAAATTCATTAGATTGATTATTTCAAAAATCCAAGAAAGTGATAACCCAATAAAAAAGGGACTGCAAGTTCTCATTTGACCTAAAACAAAACATAATGATCAAATCATCATTATTTTGGGGAGAGTAACCCCCTCATTGTTTGCAGGCACTTACCTCCACATAGAGTGGGTGGGGACGTTGCCATAAGGTTAGAGTCCAAATCCCTGAACTTGTGCCCTATGCTCCTGTGCATTACTCTTTAGTTGCACAGCTGAGATGCAAGCACTTGCCTTAGACATTAGAAAATAATTTTAGAGTACTCCACCTCTTATCTCCCTTTGGGCATGATATTAGAACTTACATCCCAGAAAGATGGTTCCACTGTTTGGGGAGGTTTGAGGATGTATGATGGGCGATATCGACGACTCACCCTACATTTTATATATTAACTTTGTGTAGATTCACTAAAATTAAAATTGAAAATATAATTAACCGAACTCTCATGGTCTTCCATTGTGTTTAATTGGTGAATCAGGGGTTTGTATTATGTTTGTTTTCTTAGTGTAATGATCCCTCTACGCACCTCGTGTCACCTTTTTATCTTTTTTCTTCTTGACTTGACATCGTGTTCATGCATCTCTCCTTTTGTAATCAAAGATATTAGATTGGAGTATTTCTTGTTCGGACTTTTCAAGCTCATCTATTCAGGAAGGATCACTTCCAATATATTCCTCTTTCTCAACATCACCAATCTTTTCACCAATAAATCCATTATTTGAGACTGACTCTAATCTCAAACTTTTATTTGAGACTCCACCATTTTTGAGGATTGATCGTGTGATGCATGCATTTTTAGTGAAAGATTCTGAGCACTTGATGCCACCGAAGGGAAAGAGTTCCATGGCAAAGCAGAGTGAGATCAACAATATTATGTTAGCTTCCATATAGGCTATTCAGGCACAGTTGATCGAGCAAGTTGAAATCCAGACCAAATTGAGAGATATGTTCTTCGAGTTGAGGAATGATATAACATATATGAGAGAGAGAGGAGGGTGGGCAACTGAATGGAGGTGGGAATGGGGGAGGAGGAATAGATCCAATAATTGAGCAGTGGCTAACATCACACTTAAAGATGCCTATAATCCAGGTCCAAGACAGACTAATACATGGATTTGGATACATGTGATTCATGGGCATTTTGAGCTGAAACCCACGATTTTATCTTTACTCCCCATGTTCCATGGACACATAAATGAGGAACCTTACATACAACTCCAAAAGTTCGACCGTATGTATCCATGGAATATATGGGAGAAGTTAGCCTTCACGTTCAGTCTGGTGGACAAGGCATTGCATTGGGTTAATTATTTAGGGAACGATGTCATGTCCTGGGAGGAATTGAAGTCTGCCTTCCTGAGCAAGTTTTATCCTCTGTGATGATTAAATCAGATTCTATCATTGATATCTTACTTCTCCAATATTTCCCACGAGCCAATTCATAAGGAATGGGAACATTTCAGATATTTGATGGAGAAGTGCCCCCATCTGATGGATGAAAGACTAGCCTTGTGTAAAATTTATTTAGGGGCATAAGCATTGAAAATCGGAGATTGGTAGACGTCAGTTGTGGGGGGGGTCCCATTTCAATAAGGATGAGGATGTCCTCTATCATATTTTTGAGGAGATGATGGAGAGCTCTATATCTCTTTCTTCTTCACGCGCTTTTCAGAAGCATCATGTATCTTCTCCTTTAGTACCCACAAGGTCACCAACATGATGACATCTCATGATGTGGATAGGGTGGACAGTGCATATCTAACCATCATAGTAAATCACCAATCCAAAGTTGACATAATAGAGAAATGATCCAAAGAGCTTGAAAAGTTGCATGTGATCGAGCAATGGATAAAAATGTTGGAAAAACTAGACAAGATTACAAAGCATCTAGAGCTTTTAGTTAGTATGAACCGTTCATGCTAGAGTATGAGTGTTGCAACCGATATTTCTACTTCGGAGCAGACTCTTCCACAACTTCAGCACAACAGGGTACTTGAGCACCATCCATAGTTAAACATGTTTACTATGTGCAGACCCTGGATGAAGTCCTGTAGTTGTCACCTTCAACATGTATTATACCATACCACCATGAGCAACCCTACATTCTTGACCAACAGTTTCCACCTCCACCTCTCATTCAGGAGGAAAACGACATTTGGTTTGGCAGAGAGTTCGTCCAGCCCCATCCGTCAAGGCAATGTCAGTTGGGTTCGTGATAATTCACTATATGCATATGATAAATCAGGTTCATTGTAATATAAGCACTTGGCGAACTACTCAAAACTAGGTCAATATCTCTTTGATGAGGACCCAACTTTAATTTATAAACTTGGGAAATCCAGGGTTGAACACGAGGACACGGGCAATTTATGATTTAATCTTAAGTTTTAAAAATTTATGATAATGATATAAAAGCTAATTGTATCTAGAAGATGCAATAACAAAATGAATGCAATTTTTAAAACATTTTTATGCAATTACTTTAAATGAAGACAACAATGCACAAATAATACACAATGATGTACGATACACAAAAAACTCTTGAATTTACTAATAAAAAAATTAAACAAAGATAACAATCCAAATTTAGAGGAGAATATGTCTAATTCATCAAGTTACTCAAAGCTTCATTTAGTGCATTTAATGAAAATGATTCCAAACAATTAATAAATACTATATTAATAAGGATTAAAGAGATTAATCACTATATTAATGATAATAAACAATGAGTCAATCGATTTCAGGAATTAATAACTCAATTAATGCACATATGTCAATTTTCATTCAAATAAAGAGTTATTTGAATATAAATTAAGTTTTATAACTGTAGATGTATGAACTAAATGTCAAATTAATAAATCAGATATGCCAACATGTAGAAAATTCAACTAGCTTTCGAATAAGATCAAAATCACTTCATTTGGATCAATATATAAAAAGTTATTGAGGTTTTAATCAATGGGTACAAATGCAATAAAAATATACCATGTTTTATCACAAACATATCCAAAATGGACTTAAATGCAAATAGGATAAATACGTAGGGGCTAGAATGTAACTTTCACAAAGTATGGGATGATACAAATGCAAATCTTAAAAATGCTGGACTTATCTCGCAAAAACTCCAGAAGATGCGCTCTATACATGCTTACTAGGCACTGCATTATAATGTTTGAGAAGTGTGAGGGTGTTGCTGCAAAAATTCTAGGTCACATGCATTCTACACGTGACATCATCGAGGTCCAGAAGGAGGCTTGGTGATGATGTGTCCATGGCATGCTGGCTCAGCTCAGGTTCCATCGAACGAAACTATGGCTTGCTATATAGGCTCGGTGGAAGACATGGCTTGATCTGGAGCATTGAATCTCACCCAAGATGGGAGATCCAATGGTGTATGTACTTCATCCTAGACGAACTCCTCCATAAGCGGCTAAGTATAGGTGGGGATCCAATGAGGCATCAAATAATAAGTTAGTCAGTTAGTTATTCACAAAAGGATAAAGGAAATTAATAGTTTTTATTAACACAAAGACAACATAATGGATACCTGACAAATTAACACAATAACACAAAATATACTAGGATACCCAATACAACAGAACATATTTCAGTTCCTTAGAAATCAATATTTGATCTTCGAGGTTCAAAATCACAGACTGCCTTATTTTTCAACTGCTTCCTCCTAACAGAGAACACTTCAGAATCTGAATAAGAAAGATCATCATCGACTTGGAATTTAAATCTTCTAGAATGCACGTGGCAAGCCTTGAAATTCTTCACAATCATGGGAAGAAGAATCAAACCTTGGAATACTACAACTGACTTTTGGATTTTCCTTAGAAGAGAAAAACTAGACACACAAGGATGACCCAACCTACAATAAATACGATAATCCATAAACTAAACATGGTCAAGAAATGGTGTTGGCACATCCATGCCTAATTCTTCTATCAATAAATAATCTTCCTAAATCGGAATCACTCTTTTCAGTAACTCTTGATCAACTTGATCTTCCGAAATATCGAGTTGAAATCAAGACTTTCCTCCATGTTGTCTCTATAAGGATCTAAGATTGAACAACCTTATATAGTCTAAGAACAAGACAGTTCAGTAAACAACTGCAACCTCTTAAGAACCTAAAGTAGTAAAGGAGACTTGAAGAGACATAACAAAACTAATTATTATTTATTTTTAATATTTTTGTTAAGTTTGAAATTATTTACAAGAATTAGGTTAATTCCCACACACCCTCATCTTTTGAAATCTTTTTTTTGCAAACCTTATACAAATATAGTCACATAGATATAGATCTTTCAAACATTTTGTCCAAAATTTTTTTATAAGAAGTAGAACCATAATTTTACAAACAAAGTAAAATAATTTTAAAACCATGTAAAAATATGTATAAAGTTTTCAAAAATCATTTTTCAAATCCTCTTTACAAACATTAGTTAAAATAATACGATACCTTTAGCCCTATTGTGAAATTTGTTGGAAAATGAGATAAGGCTAAAGTATATATGCAATATTAATGTACACCCCCTTATACTTAGAATTTGCTATGTCCTCATCAGACAAAGTGTAATGAAGCCATAGCTAAACTAAGTATAAAAGAATGCGAGAAAATATGACCAAAAATTGTACATGTGTGGGAGTGAGAAAAGAATAAGTCAGAATGAATAAACATGGATGGTCCCTATTGTACTAAGGTTTTGAAAAACCTAAGTTGAGAAAAGAGGCAAACACATAAAAGAGACCAAAGAATAAGCACAAGAATAATAAAAAAATGAAGAATGTAGGGACGGATTCCCCTTATACTTAGATTAAAAATAGCCTAAATGTAGGAAAGAAAAAGAATAGAAGTCAAAATAATATACAAGATTGAAGTAATAAAGAATAAGATTATTCTGATGTTGAATCTTCCGCTGTGACTCTATGATAATGAATCATGCATTTTTGAACACTTTGATATTGAATCACAAGGCATGAAGTTAATCACTTCAACGTGAGTTAATCTTTCCTTTGATTCTGCAAAATGCTTAAATAACTGCTCGTTAACCACATAGGAAGGTGTATTCACTGAAAGCTCTGAAATCTCTACACTGCCATTTCCATGCACTGTCTTTACTATTAAAGGACCCATCCACTTTCATTTAAGTTTCCTGTGAAAAATCTTTCACCTTACATTAAACAACCATACCTTTTGTTTCGAGACAAAGTTCTCACATCTAGTATGCGCATCATGCCACTTATTAACTTTGTCCTTACAAGTTGTTGTCATATGCTCAGTTGCGGATTTCCACCAACACATTTATGTCAAGGTTTCTACATATTTCCCTAAGTGACAATTCCAGTTGATCTTCTTTCTTGCCCACTCTAACTTAAGAACGAATTCAACAGGCAAATGACATGGCTTGTCGTATATCATTCTAAAAGGTGAAGTGCCAAGAGGTGTCTTGTAGGCCATCCTGTAGGCGCACAGAACTTGATCTAACAACTAAGGCCAGTTTTTCCTATCAGGATGAACAATTTTTTGAAGAATGTTCTTCACCCCCTATTTAAAACCTGTGTCGTGCCATTGGTTCTGGGTGGTAAGGACTAGTTTCTATGATCAAAACCATAGTCCTTTGCTAAAGACTTCATCTGTCTATTCACAAAATGGCTACCCCCGTCAGAAATTAAAACTTTAAGTACCCAAAACATTGAACTTATATGATCCTTTATGAACTCGCAGACAATTCTACTCTCTTTAGCTCGAGTTGGAATAGCCTCCACCCATCTTAACAAATAATCCACCGCTAATAATATGTACTCAAAACCTTGTCTA
Organism: Ottelia alismoides; assembly: GCA_037367405.1. Lineage (NCBI taxonomy): Eukaryota > Viridiplantae > Streptophyta > Magnoliopsida > Alismatales > Hydrocharitaceae > Ottelia > Ottelia alismoides. The sequence goes on along the minus strand of JAZKJV010009367.1, from coordinate 546,304 downwards.
CTAGAGAATGGACCCATGAAATCTATGCCCCAAGCGTCAAAGAAATCGCATAAAATCTCAAGATTCATGGGCATCTCATCTCTAGAAGCAGTGATCCCTCCCATCCTCTGGTAAACAGGGCACAATCGTAGAAAAATTAGTGGCATCGCTTAACAAGGTCTGCCAAAACAAACCACATTGTATCTCCTTGTGTGTGGTTCTTTTTCCTTAATGATGTCCTCCAAACAAAGAGAATGAAAAGACATGAGGAAATTTTGGTATTCCTCCAGAGGAATACCCATTCTCCATACACAATTCGCTCTTTTAAAGAAAAGAAACGAATCTTCCCAATGATATTTCCTTGAATCTAACTTCAGTTAGTCTGTACTGCTCCTAGTCCAATCATAGGGAACTTTCTTGGAGAAAAGTTAGTTCACCATGTTGGCATATCATGAGAGTGAATCAACAAGACAAATTGACTCATCTAGAAAGGTTTCTCGAATTGGATCAAGGGAATCCTTTATCTCGATCCTTGAAAGATGACCGGCCACAACAATCTTAACTCTAGGTTTATCCTTAATTTCCAAATCAAACTCCTAGAGTAACAATATCCACAAAAGAAGACGCACCTTTGCATACTTCTTTTCCATGAGATACCTAATGGCTGAATGATCGGTATACACTACCACTTTATATCCAAGAATAACATACCTAAACTTTTCTAAAGTCTAATCCCAAAGCATCTCTTTTTTGGTCATGGTGTAATTTTTCTGTGCTGGGTCCAAAACCTTGCTTGCGTAGTGAATTGCAAACGGTATACAATCTCACATAGGGGCTAGAATGTAACATTAACAATGTGAGGGAGGATACAAATGCAAATCTTTAAAATGCTGGAATTATCTCGTAAAAACTCCAGAAATCACATGCCTTGCACGTGTTCAATAGGGACTGTATTGTAATATTTGAAAAGTATGAGGGTGTTGCTACAAAAAAACCCAAGTCACTGAAGGATATGGATGGATCCTTAAGTGCATCATGGAAGCGTGAGGATTGCATCATATGTGATCAGGAGAGACTAGTCGCACTAGTTGCCCGGGGCAACGGAATTTAAAAAAATTTCATGTGATGAAACCACATGATCTAAGAACACTTCTCAGATCATTTCATCTAAACCACAAACAACTATTAGGGTTACCTCTTGAAGCGTGGTTACGATTGAGTCTTTAAACGAAGAGATCTCATGTCTCAAGTTCAATCCAACGAAGGAGACACTTGCGAGCGCGTTGATGAAACATGTACCCCAATCCATGTTGAAGATCCAAGTGACAAATGTCCTGATCTCATCACACGAGATAGGAAGTCTTCTTCACAAGCGAAGCACACCGAAGGAGACGGAGATACATGAGCAAATAGTCCGATAGCATAATGGCGACACTACGACGAGAGCAATTCTCTCTAGGACTCCATGGTGGACGACCACAAGAGAGAGGAAGAGAGATGACATGTAGAGAATTAGAGAGCGAGAGAGAGTTGTTGTCTCCAACTTATGTTATGTGTGTAAATAAGAGAAAAGGGGGTGCCTCTCCTTTTATATTACTTTAGGATCTATAGATCTCAATCCATGGACAACACAAATCCAATGGCTCACATTGATTTGAATTTCTTTTAATGACTGTGATCTTGTTGTTAAAGACACAACAATAATTAGTTATAATTGAAATAAACTAAATATATTGAAAATCAATCAATATATTTCAATATAAATCAAAGCAACAAACATGAAATATATTGCAAAGAAATCAAGCCTCCTTCCATGTATAGGGTGTACAACCACCAACTTGGAGAGTCCAAGTCGGTCATCCACTCCATGTATGGAATGGATGCTTTTTCATTCCAATTATGTTTAGATCTTATATCTCACATAATATTCCACAGATGCAACAACTTTTGTTGCAAAAATTATTAACCAAAAATAATTCCAATTTTTTTATGATCATTTCAATGATGCCATTAGAAACTTGTGAATGACATTCACAACCTAAAATAAAATGTAAATTGCATTTTCAATTTAATGTCCAATGTGAATCCAATTCACATCAACATTTATAAAAATAACAAATGTAAATTACAAATAGCTCTCTCTTATATATTATAAATCACATTTATAATATACATTATTAATATGGATAGTGCTATCCACATTATTCATATCCATGATAATTAAATCATATTCAATATCATATTGGATCTCTATTCTCATGTGCCCAAATAATATGAATCACATTCACATTGTTGACATCTTTGATAAGTAAATCACATTTAATCATCTAAGATAACTCTCTCTATAATATGAATCAAATTTCTATTAATCATGATAATTAAATCACATTAAATTATCAAATTTCTCAATGCTCGGATGCATATATCGACAATGAAATTGTCCAGAACTCTTTCAAGGATAATGCTTTTTCTCCTTAGATACTTGGAGATAAGGATAGGGTGATTGTATTGTTCCAGGTATAGCGACTTGGATATTGAAATCACATCTCAAATCCAGATCTCGCGGACCTCTCCTAGATGCTTGATTAAATCAATACCGTAAATCTAATATTCTTATTGCATCTGAATCACATTCAGATCAATGTACAACATTTGGATCAAGATTAGATTACTTCTCTGATGAGAGGAGTCACTAAAATCCAGACCCATTTCATCACTATCTAGGAATGGAAGCATCGTGGTTATTCTATCGTTTATGAACATATCATCCTTAAGTATTCCTAATACCCGTACATCCTGCATACTGGAAGACCCAGAATAAACCGTAAGTCTTAGATCAATTTTACATTGTCTACTTCATGGTTTTATCATTAAGCTTCTCATTTGATCATCGGGAGTCAGTATTAGTCATATACTTTCCAAAAGCATATATCATACCTAGGTCTTGATCATATACTTTCCAAAAAGTATATATCAAACTACAAATTCTGTCAAGCTTCGAAAGCGAGACGACCGTGCATGGAATTTGGTTTTTCCCAATATCTCATGAGTGAGCTCATGTCTTCCGGTTCAGTAATGAACCTGTATGATCCCTTTGAGATATTGTATTACTCATATGCCCTTACGTGCACACTAGCGCACCAGTGTATAGACCTTGGTTAGGTCATCAACCTATTGGTCCGCCAAATGTACATGCTCAGACATATAGTAACACATCTGTCTTCGGTCAGAGAATGCATGCCTATATCATGACAACATATGACACAGGACTTTGGTTATCTCGATCTCGTTAAGTCTTTGACCTAACTTATCTAACACCTCCGAATCTCTATTACTATGCAAAGTACATGCATTCAGAGGTCGGTTAGATATCAACCGTTAGAGAGAGGATTGCCATCTCCTCCTCAGGATGGAGATCATCTCTTAATAATTATTTGTTGGTGCTCCATGAGTCCTCAGTCTAGCTCTTTAGATATTCATCCAAGCACCAGCCTCCATGATTCAATTATTGAATCAACAATTGTATGATCATTAAGATGGACAAGATACATAACCCTAATTTTACTAAGGGGCATATTATGCAAATTAATTATTCTTCATTTCAGATCAAGGAATGATATTCCTAATAACATTTACTGCATAATGGCTCATCGTGGGCTCGCATGTCCAATAATCTTCTACTAGCCCAACGAGCCATTAATGGGATAATCTAAACCCACACTCATGTGACAATCATAAGCTATTTATGAAAATAGCCAGGTAAGTTGATCAGTCACTTGGTTCCCAAGAGACTACACCAAGTCATTTTTACGACACTTGCATATGCCTCAATGACAGTGCTCGCATCCAATGTGAATGTTGCATCTTATGCAACCAATACTCAATTTTGTTAATTGCAGCGTCCTTGACACTACATCTTGATAAATATTATAACCAATATTTCTATAATCCTTGTATAAATACCCATATTCCAAGAGATCTCTATCTCCTATGGTATATGTATTTAAGACCATTTTTATCACAATCTATAAAGTATTAATTTTTTGAAGATAAGACTTAGAGATCACTATCTCTAAAGTCTTCTCATCTTTGAATATATTGTCATTACTACAATCAAGTGTTTTATTTCCATAGTAGGACTAGTAATAGTTTACTACTCCCACTACATGGCAGACATTTGGCATTTTGTACAAATCTCGCATACACTCGGCTTCTCGTAACTGATTCACACTGGCAAGAAATTGTAGCATGTACTTCCTCAATTCTTTAAGGTGTTACCTCTATAGATAGGTCAATACCATATCTTAAGGGAAGGAAGCCTTCCTTGGGGTTTTCCAGGAATGGAATATGTCCAAGGTGTACCACAAATGTGACAATCCCAATACCCTCTTCTCTGTGCTTCTGAACACCTTCAGAACTAAGATCCAAGAGGTATCCTTGAGATCATATCTCAAGTTATGGAACAATCGGATTATAAAACAAATTTTTTTCCTTATATCATTTTAAATGATAACGATATCATCTACATTTAACATGATGAACATAATGACACTCCCACTAAGCTTCACATGATTCATCAAGATTCTATCTGAAATCATAACATTTATAATTTCATCAAATCTTATGTTACAACTACAAGAAGATTATTTGAGTCCATAGATGGAATTCTTTAGCTTGGACGCCATGCTTTACTCTTCCATGAAGCCATGGCACTGCATGATATGAATATCCTCGGAGAAGTATTCATAGAAGACTGCAATCTTGACTTCCATCTTTAATACATCAAAGTCAAGTTGTGTAGATATAGTTAGAACTATTCCAATGGAGTTAAGCACGGTTACTGAAGAGCAAGTCTCATTGGAAGTAATGTCTTCTCTTCGGTGTATAGCTCATGGCTACGAACCATGTTTTGAAGGTCTCGACCTTCTGATCATGTTCCCTCTTTCTCTTAAAGATCCATTTACACCTTAACGGGTCTTAACCTTATAGTGGATTCTCATGGGTCCATATACAACACTTGTATAGGTGGATCCTCGTAAGTTTCATCACATGAAGTTAGATCATTGTCAGACGTCATTGACACATGGATTACATCTTCAAACTCATTTGAAGATGTATTAATGTTTCATCTTTAATTGTCCTCTTAGTTTCCGATTTAAGGAACCTCATTATCTGTTCAAGATTAAATGAGTTCATTTACTTCATTTTCATCTTGATTCTGAAGTGAGTCATCCTCTAAGAATCACATTCTCAGAGATGAGATCTTTTAAGAATCTCAAGGTCATAAAGTAGGTATCCAATAACAACCTCAATTTTCTTAATTAAGTAGCACTCTTTAGTGCTAGATTCCAACTTACTAGCATGGAACCTTATTAAGGATATATATTGCAGTCTCTCACTACATATACATCTAGGAAACCAAGAGATAATTATGCTAAAATTTATCATTGATCAAATCATATCACACATGATCCAATTGTATCTCCCTACAACTCTATTGAGTTTTAAGTTTATCAAGAGGAACGAGATATGAATGATATTCGTTTCTCCATATGGTATTCCATGTATTCATCTAATAGGTACTGACTACCTAGATTAGATCAAATTCATTTTCATCTTCTTTTAAACTTTGGTTCTAAACCAAAATTGTGAAATCTTTAAAATGCTCAAAGCTTTCTAAGGTGAAGGAAAGAAATCTCATGTCACAAATAATCATTAATAGATATCACATACCCATAATGTTTATTCTAATATAGATGATCCACATACATCAATATGTATGAGATCTTGAATACCTCGGCATTTAACACCATTCCAAAAGAAGGGTGTATTGGATATTTTACTTTGAATACAATATTCATAAGTATGTAAGTTTTGAAATTTTAGACATTCTAAAGATTCATCTCTTACTAGTCTATTGATCTCATCAATAGACATATGTCCAATGTTTGATGCTAGATCATTGTCAAATGATCTTCATCCTTCTATTGATCTTTAAGGGTTTAATTTTCTGTATTAGAAATCTTAACGAACCATTCATTAATTTTCTAACTCAGTAGAGTCCTCCATATGTCAGATTACTATATAAAATATATATATCAGAACTCTTTATGACAGATCTATTACAGAACTCATGTTTATTTTCAACATTTAGAAATAAACACAGAGTATATTTTAATATATAGGTCATAGTGACATTCTCTAAGACTAAGGGCTCCCACTGAAATTATGAAGTCTGTATAACCAATAGAGATTGTTGCAACAATTACATCAATATCCATGTAGATGACTATTAAACCTTAAGATCAAATTTCTAGTCCTCTAATACAGATGCAACCCATTACAAGTGTCAATAGAAGAAAGAGATATAATTAATAGACTTTGATCTTATCAAATAAGCAAGTCAATATCAATGATTATATATATAGATTATTCCGATGCACTATCTGAGTCCTTCTTTTAGGATTCTAGATAGACTAGATAGTCACACTATCAATACATCAGCTTATTGCAATATTGGCATTCATCCAATTCTTTGGATTTCAGATGGAAGTCACATAACTATAGTCAACTCTTTGTCTTTCCTTCTTACATGGTCAGACCCATGCTTCCACTACGCTCCCTTTATCTATAAGCAACTATTGCTTTAGATAATGGATATCTAATGTTGAATTCAAAAGATTTCAATATAAGATCATTTCAAAATTTATACATGCTTGTTGATGCGATTTTTCGCGATTTTAAAAAGTTAGTTTTACCACGCCGTTGTTGTTCCACGAAAAACCGCAATCAAACAAATAAAATGCAACCACAAGCGTAACAAAATGCATATGGCAAGTAGAGGGTCGAATCCACAGGGACCAAGCAAGTTCGCAATTTTATAGAGTATTTTGATTATAAAATGGAATGAAGAAGATAGGGGCTGATTTGTGAAAGAGTTTACAAACTAGTGATGAACAATAATTGACTTGCAACTTAAGGAGTGATTAGAAGAACATAATGCTTAATTAACAATTTCGATGGGTAGACTTGCAATTTTTTTATAAAAAAAGACAACATAAGTAAACAATCATGCATGGAAGTAGGAAACTAATAAAAGACTGAAATAAACTTCTCTATGACATAGAATTGGCATGGGATGGCTTGTGGCTTCACACGACCGGATGATGGAAGTGTCGAGATGCAAGGCTATGCTTGACCAGTCGAGAGGGTGGAGGGCCACTTAGACACGGTGGTTGGAGGGATTGCTTTGAAGCCGCGTGAGGAAGGTGGCACGTTGGAGGCGTGCTGCTAGCTGGTCGAACGTTGATGCAATGTGCGTGGCTGGAGATAGGTGCCGGTGCGCAGTAGCTGCGAGCTGGAGCGTGCCCTCGTGCACGCAAAGAGGAGAGCACGGGACAGTGACTGGTGTGAGCCAAGAAGGAGGAGGTAGTCGCATGGGCTGTCGCGGACTGGAGGAGAATGGTTGTACGTGCAGACGCACGGGCTGCCGTGGGCTGGAGGAGAATGGCGCGCACAGGTTGGAGTGCACAGGCTGCTGCAAACTGGAGGATAACTGCGAGGAGGAGGAAAAGTGGCCGAAGGTTGTGGTGCTATCCTTGTGCCTGCATAAAAAAGAAATGAGAGAGGGAGTATGGTGCGTGAAGGGGGGAGTGCGTGAGGGGAAAGGTGTGAGGGAGAGGGGTGCCGTGAGTGCATCATTTTATAATGGAATTTGCTTGCAATAAAGGGAGACATCCCATGCAAGTAAAGACAAAATATCATTATTAATGCATGAAGAATTAATTTTTGCATGGGGAAGGATGAGTGTGGACCGCTAGAATGCATGGGAATGGGAGAGAGACTTTTATTATTTGTATGGGAGAGAGTTGTACGTGGGGCTCATGACATATTGGGGAAAAGTTTAGTGATTTTGCAAAAGCCATCCTCGCATTTTCTTGTAAAAAAATGTTAATAGAAATATATGTTATACCATGATTTGGAACAATGACATCAAAGGAATTTAAGTTCTGTTATGACATTTAAAACAATTATTTATTTAGATAATCTATTTAAGTTTTGAATTATCAATATTCTTGGTATTAAATATCATCCCACCATATAATCCATAATTAATATGTGAATGGAGATTTTTGTGCCATTCATCTGGATATAAAACATGATCTGTCACTTTATGTTGTAAATTATGTGTAATTGAGATGATCTTCTCTTCTTCATGTATGGAATAAATAACTTGTGGATTATGCAAGATTGAAGATTATATGTCAAATATTGAGGTTGTTCTTCGCATAATTTCATCATCTTATATCACTATATACTTTAATCATCACACCCCCATACTTAAATCTGCTAGTCTCGAGCAAGAATAAGATAAGTAATAATGAAGGTTAAGGAAAATAGCCAAGATAGATCAGGTGAGGGTTTGCAGCAGACATACCCACAAAGTCTTGAGTTTTCAAATCCTAACCACAAAAATACACAAACTTCAGTAGAGTTGACCCATGGATTAATGATTTGCTCGAATAGTCGACTTGACTTGAGTTTTGTAGTTTCAACAGCCTCTCAGTTCCAACAAAATCAGACATGGTTTCAGAAGGTCGATCTGGTCAGCTCATGCCTAAGAAACAAGTATTCTCTTTGACTTTGAATGGATATAAACAGTATTAGTGATAGTTTAGCTTTCGCGAGTCAAGAGAACGAGCTAACAACACAATCTATCAAGGTACGGAATGATTCCCTACACATATAGCCTCAGTCCTTACCTGAATTCAGGCATATTCTCTTTTCACCCAAGTATGTCAGCATAAAAATTAGGTCATAATTCTTTGGAGAATGGGACTTAACTTTCAAGGTTTTTCGTAGACCGCTTTGGTCTGTTGCTCTCATTATTTTCCTTTTGCAGAGCATAACCCTAGGCCTCTTTGGGACTCTTTTAAGAATTTAGGTAGAATCATTGGGCTGCTACAACGGCTTTATGGTGGAGAAGGGTTATTTGGTGGTCATCTTTCATAGCTCTTGTTTTGCATATTTTTGCATGATTGGTGGTTTTTGGCATTTGTATTGTTATATGCCTCTTTGTGGTGGTTTGTCTTGGGTTTGACATCAAAGGTAGCATCGGCTTAATATTGACTTTGGAGGCACGGTACAGGCTTATTTGCTTACATACTTAGACTAGAGAGATCATGTTGCCCCTGAGTCAAGTTCCTTCACTAGCTATAGATAAGGTTCAGGCATTGACACAACCAAGAGGACAACTCCTCACCTCAACTAGATTGTAATTGTATCTCGTAAAATAAACTCAATCAAGCTAGGTGCAATGTGCAGTTGCTTAATATCCACTGAAGAGTTTAAGAGTGCTACTAGTTGCTCAGGTGATCTAGTTTGATACAGAAGTTCATTCACCAGTAGAGTTAGAGGAACTGAGAGAATAAAGTCTACATGGACCTGAAGAAAGCTTAAAAACTCATGCCTAGTGAAATTCTGATGAAGTTAAGTGGATTGGGGTCAACTCAACCTTAATCTATGGTCTATGCAATGAAGAGCTGATTTCTCAAAAGATAGGATAAAACTAGGAAGGACGTATTTGTGGTGGTTTTCTTGCTTTTTGAACAAAATATTTTTTAGGGGAAATTTTGCAAAATTTTTGAAGTTTTTTTGATGTTTTGAAAGTATGTGATTTGAAAATTATGCAGACACCCCCCTCACATACTTACCAAAAACCATGTTCTCATGGTGAAAACAAGGTATAAAAGGAGGATCAGAAGGGATGAGTGATTGTGAAAAGTATTTTTTTGTTTTGTTTTGTTTTTTTTTTGAAGTGTGGAGGTGGACCCCCATACTTATCTAATGCAATGTAGTAAGGAGAAGATACAAAGAAAGGAAAAGATACCTATGGGTGTGGACCCACAAAATATTGTTGGTTTAATGTCCCAACTCGACGATTCAACTTATCAAGAGTATCCAGTGTTGCATGTGAGTGCAGAAGCTATATTTAGAAAATCCAAATGAAACTCTTGATATGATACGGATATCATGACCTAGATGTGAGAGTGCAGTTAATGAATTTGGTGTGCTCTCATTAATACGATGAAGACATTAATTGGTTGATGAATAAGAATGAGAGATGAATCAGTTTGATCTTGGATTTGTATGTGATGGGAGGGAAATGGGTCACTAGTGAAGGGCTCATGGACCAGGTATGATGTATTGAAGTCGAGCTCTACATGATCAAGAATTGATTCCTCCATGAGGTCCTCTGTATATTGTGATAAATCATCATTTTCCCTCAAATAATCATCATGGCTATCCTCGGTGGCATCTATTGTGGATTTCATTTCTCTTCTTGAGCCACAAAGATGATTCTTTCCAAGACATATGATTAGGAGATTCAGAGGCCATGAGCGGGGGAATATTGGCTAATGGATGATTTTCTTCGATTGTTTTGAGTAGTTCCTCGGTATCATCCCAAAAAGGATCAGAGAATAGAAAATCACTCTGATCAGACTCGGTAGTAGAAGATGTATTCATATAGTAATTGACTGAATTGATTTGTTCTTCTTTCCTTGTGGTGTGGGTAATGGAATTGGAAATTTCATCTTTGAACGAGTCATCGCAAAAAATCTTCAGCATGTCGTCATGTGTTCGTTGGAAGGGAGTTTTGGTGCATGAAGACGTCAACGCATTCTCAGATATGTCCTCAGATTTCAACTCTAAATCTGTACTTTCCATAATTGAAAAATCACATCGGGAATCAACATCAAATGGTATATCTCCTTCTGTTTCTTCTTCCCATTCAACATAAGTGCCATCCTCAATTTCAACTTTTGTATCAGACCAATCGATATCATTAATACACCGAGGTTCATAACTTTCAAAATCGTCTGAGGAAGGATCAATGCTATCATCAAATCATGTCTTCATCTTTGGCATACCTAGGGATGAAGTTAATTTGAGATTTCCCAGGTTTCATCTAATTCAACAATTTTCCGACCAGTGAGAGGAGATGGTGGGGCTTCAAGTGCAGAGTCTACATGAGACATGTCCATATGAGTGAGTTGTGAGATGTTCAGACTAACCTCCAGAGGGTCTTTAGAAAGATGGACAGGGGCAAAATCATCAAGAATAGCACAGTTCTCTATCCATCCACAGTCATCAATTTCAGAGTCACCAGAAGTAGGGGTGGCATGATCCATAAGAATATCTTTATCATTGATTTTCAATTCCACTCTCTCATATTCACAGTCAAAATGTGTCTTAGCAGTGGCCAAGAACGGTCGTTCAAGTATGTTGGGTCTCTCACTTAGTGTATTGGCTTGATTGGACTTTTGTTGTGTTGCAGCCAGTTGCTGAATAGCATGGGTCAAAGCATAAAAATCTACAGCTGAGGTTGGTTGTGTCAGCAAGGGCTCAATTAGTTGTTTGGGTTGGGTGTGACTTTGGACCCAATGGACTGTGTCCTCTACTGCAGAGAAATAATGTGTGCGGATGGGTGGTGATTGGATGAGAGGAGCTATGGTATGTCGGATTGTCGCATTCTCTTCTCTCAAAAGTTGTAGTTGTTGGAAGATGAGGTCCATGGTGTTCGGTTTCTCTACTCCCATGTCTCCTAGGTTAGGTGAATTTTCATATTTCTCAATCGAAGGAGATGAGTAGGATTTATAGATTAGGTCGTAATCTAAAGATTGTTGTAATGGATTTTCCAGAAACCTAAGACCTAGCATACACATCACAATACACCAGACAATTTGTTGATTCACCAACTCACACAAAAATTTTCCGCGGAAGTGGTTATCTTTTCGATTTTAGTTTAGTGATTCAACAAAAGTTTTCAGAGAAATTAGAGTCCTTACAGATGAGATGGGTGTGGAAGATTGTGAAAAATCGATCTCCTAATCCGGCTGGGGGATCCAGGGTATGGTACTCAGATCGAAGATCTGCTCTTCCCACAAGAACCTGTGCCCAACGCATCGAGGAGTTACGATTTCTCTATGCAATCCCACGTAGCACCATTGATTTTTATCTCTATCCAAGGGTTCTATGTGCTCGTTATTTTTGTGTCATACATGTGCATCAAAACAATCATTCAGAAATTTTACCCGCTTTCTGCTCGGGTCACTGCGGTGGCGGGCCTTTCAAGCTTATCTTTTTAGCGTGATAAAGCATGTTTTGGTGATCTTTTTAGGTGAGCAGAGGGAGAAGACCACATAGATGATGCAAAGAAGAAGTATTTTTTAATTTTTCGGGTTTAAGTTCGGAGCACAAACAAATGCACAAAATTTTAAAATCATAACATGCCTAAGAGAAAGAGGGACTCACAGTGCCTACACTTCTGGCACTAATCCGTAATATTTTGTCCTTTTGATGGCGAGCTTTTCCGAGAGGGGGGGGCAATTTATTTTACTTAGAATAAGTTACAAGTCTGCAAAAAAAAATGCACAGATTTTTCATTTTTTTGGGGTTCAAGTACATGAAATAAAAAAAATGAACGGATTAGAATATTGAAAACAAGTTGAAAGTGAAGAAAAAATTGCAATGTTAACGAGTCCTCGTCAAAGGCGCCACAATGTTGATGCGATTTTTCGCGGTTTAAAAAGTTAGTTTTACCATGCCGTTGTTCATTCTGACTAATTCTTTTCCCAATCAAACACATGTATTATTCTTGGTCATCAGTTCTCACATTCTTTTATACTTGGTTGAGATAGGACTTCATTTCACTTTGTGCTATGAGGACATAGCAAATGCTAATTATAAAGGGGTGTACCGTATATATTGCATATATACTTCACACATAGCTCATTTTTTAAAAAAATCATAATAGAGATACGGGTATCATATTATATTTTTGAACTAATGTTCGTAAAAAGGTTTTGAAAAATGATTTTTGAAAAGTGTATACATATTTTTACATTGTTTTCAAAATGTTATACTTGGTTTGTAAAATTACGATTCTACTTTTTTTGAAAAATCTTCTGTCAAATATTTGGAAAACTATACCTACGTGACTATATTTTTACAAACTTGCACAAAAATTATTTCAAAAGTTGACGATGTATGGGAACTAACCTAACTCTTGTAAATAATTTCTAACTTAAAAAATATAAAAAAATTAATAATAATTACTTTTGTTATATCTCTTCAAGTCTCCTTTGTTGCTTTAGGTTCCTAGGAGGTTGTGACTCTTTACTGAACCATCTTGTCCTTAGCCTGTATAAGGTTGTTCAATCTTATATCCTTACAAAGCAAATATGGAGGAAAGTCTCGATTTCAACTCGATATTTTGGAAGATCAAGTTGATCAAGAATTCAATGAAAAAGTGATGCCGATTGAAGAAGATGATTTATTGATAGAAGAATTAGACATGGAGGTGCCAACACCATTTCTTGAGGATGTTCGGTTTATGGATTATCGTTTTCTTGTAAGGTGGGTCATTCTTGTCTGTCCAGTTTTTCTCTTCTAAGGAAGACCCAAAAGTCTGTTGCAAGATTCCAAGGTTCGATTCGTCTTCCCATGATTATGAAGAATTTTTAGGCCTCACGCGTGGATATGGATATCAAACTTGAGGAAGAATGGCATCATTCTAGAAGATTTAAATTCCAAGTCGATGACGATCTTTCTTATTCAAAATTTGAAGTGTTCTTCCTTAGGTGGAAGCAGTTGAAAAATAAGCGGTCTGTGATTTTAAACCTAGAAGATCCAATTTTGATTTCTAAGGAACTGAAGTTTGTTTTATCGTATTGCGTATCCTAGTGTAGACCGTGTTATTTTGTTAATTTTTCAAGGGTACCTATTATGTTATGTTTGTCTTAATAAAAACTAATTATTTACTTTATTCTTTTATGAATAATAAACTCACTAACTTATTAATTGGTGTCTCTCTGACACTTTCATTATGCACGCAAGGTTTAAGATGATCTTTAACACCAGGTTTAAGAAGTCCATAGACTTATAGTTATCATGTCTTAATCATTAGAATCTTGGACTAAAAAATTCAAACTTCCCTAGTTTGAAGATATGCATGCTATACTGCATGCCTAATCTCCTTTAAAGAATTTGACTATCACTCAGATGCACGACTACATCCTTGATTGAGATGAGTTGAAATTTTATTGAGGAGACTAGGATTTGAGGATTGAATTTGGACTTGATCTATATGATACTCGAGGATGGGATAAGATTAGTGACAACATCATGAGGACTGAGTGTCAACAACTTAGCTAGTGTGGGGTATGTTCTCATCCTATCTCTTGACTTTGACGTAAAGTGTCAGTCTGTGATGAAATGAAAATTAAAAAGTTGATCAGTGTGTGCCAATCCTTGGTAAAAGCAGTGGAGCTAGCCAACAAGAAGAGAAGTTCCCTAAAAAATGATGATGAAAATAAAAAGCAAAAGAATGAATAAGTGGTGAGCTCTCCCAACCTTTAAATATCCACTTATATCGAAGTTTTGGGCTTTTATTAGTCAGGCTAGTACCTCAAAAAGGGCTGTGCATCGTTTACTAATACAATCCTTTTTGAACTTGCATACAATCCTACTGTCTGTTGCTCGGGTTGGAATATCCTCCACCCATCTCGACAAATAATCCACCACTAATAAGATATACTCAAAACCTTGGATATTAGGGAAGGGACCCATGAAATCTATGCCCCTATCATCAAAGACATCACAAACAATCATAGACTGCATGAGCATCTCATCTCTAGAACCAACTGTCATAGCTAGAGCATGGAGGATCACCATCACATTCTACTTCTTCACCACTATCATCACCATAATTTTTCAGAAAATCCAAAAAGATAAGAAAGGAAGATGCATTTCTGAATCCAACATGAAGAATAACACACCTGTCGCAATGTATTCTTCAGCACCAATAGACCGGGCAGCTTGTTTAGTTTTACCTTTTTCTTATTCTACTCATGTATTGTATGACATTGTACATACTAATTCTGATTATCCACATGTACATGATGACTTTGATTTGAATAAGAGAAATCAACACTTTGAAGTTTCTTCGAATTCTATTACATTTCCTTCTGCTTCAAATAAAATTAGAAAAAAAATTCAAAAACTAAAAACAACACTATCTAATCCAGGAGTGGTATAGATACTTCAGAACATCTTTCTAGAGATGCCACTCCTTAAGGCCATGGAGTACATGCCTACAGTTAAAAGGGAATGAAATAAGCATGTACTCAAAAACATCAACCAAAGCAAAACATATGAAAGAAAATAGAAAGCACATCTTGACCATGGCCATAATTCATGCCATCAACAATCTCCTGTCCAAAAAGAAAGGTAAGGAGCACCTAACATTTGTTGCCATATCTTCGATCAGGAGTTCGATCGTACTCTACTCAATA
Organism: Ottelia alismoides; assembly: GCA_037367405.1. Lineage (NCBI taxonomy): Eukaryota > Viridiplantae > Streptophyta > Magnoliopsida > Alismatales > Hydrocharitaceae > Ottelia > Ottelia alismoides. The sequence goes on along the minus strand of JAZKJV010009367.1, from coordinate 530,969 downwards.
GTTAATCCCCCATTAAGCTCATGCCATCCTTATTACTCATTGAGTTTAAGTTGGGGCCTCTTAGATCCACCAAGATGATCCTTCAGTTTCTTGATAAATCGATCAATAGATCGAGGACATTCTCAACGACATTATCATAATGGTGCAAGGAATGAGATTCCCTGTTGATTTTTGTTGTCATGGATATGGATACCTTTGCAGCATTACTCCATGCCCCAATCATACTTGGTCGACCGTTCGTTCGAACGACCAAAGCAGTAGTTGATTATGGTACTAGAGAGATGACCTTTTACTCCCTTAGTGACAAGGTTAATATAAAGATGATCTTAGATCTGAACCATCACCGCTACTCGCAACAACAGATGAGAGAGAGAGAGACAGTTAAGATAGATTCTAAGGATTGTTATTTTTTATCGGGTTTCACATATTTCATGGACACCTAGGACCCTGTTGATTATTTTGAGTTCTCAGCTGATGGATCATTTGAGTTGTCTTTGAGCATTAGTGTAAGTTACATTCGGAGGTACATTTTTATATACCTAAGATACTTTCTTCTGAGATTATTGATGTCATACCTCTTATTGAGATATCTGAGATTTTTATTGATGTGTTTTCTAAGATCTTTGAGCTTCCAGATGAGCCATCCCTTTTTGAGCAGAGATTATTCATTACCGATCTTTCCGAGACATTACTTGTTGAGTCTATAGTAGCCACGATGGATAGTTCACACAGTGTAGATTGTTTACCATCTACTAGTGCAGTCGCAGAGGTTGTTGTAGAGTCGATTTATATCCCACCCGAGCTCAAAGTTACCATCGATGTTGAAGTATGCCTTCATTATGGGTGCACCCCAAATGTTTCTAGTCATCATTAGTTCACAGTTGACCCATGATCATGAATCTTGCCTTCTAGATGTTCTCAAGAGAAACTGAAAGGCCATAGGATATAATATTTCAGATCTCCATGAGATTAATCCAACTTTGTGCTCGCATCGTATCTACTTAGAGGATGACTGCAAACCAACCCGCGTGAGCTAGCATCATCTAAATATGACTCTCCGAGATGTTGTCATGAAATAGACCAGAAAATGGTGTTATGTTGGCTTTATTTAACCCATTTCCTATTCCAAGTGGGTCCACCCGTTACATATGTTCCTGAAGATCTAGGATTACTATATGATGAATTACCGTGGTGAGAAGATTTTGACTCATGTACCCACTTAATGGTGTGTCTGCGTAGATTATCAGTGCATGAACTCAACTACCAAGAAAGATCATTTTCCACCACCTTTTATTGATCAAATTATTAAGAGGTTGGCAAGGAAGGAGTTCTTTTGTTTCTTAGATTGGTTTACGGGATATAACCATGTTTCAATGTCTCCTGAGGATCTGGAGAAGACTACTTTTACTTGTCTGTTTGGCACCTACACCTTTTGACGGATGCCCTTTGGATTGTGTAATGCCGCCACTACAATGTAGAGGTGTATGTTGGTCGTTTTTGCCGACATGGTGGATAGTTTTATAGAGGTCTTCATGGATGATTTCTCGACCTACGAGGATAGTTTTGACACATGTCTTACTTATTTAGATAGAGTACTTCAACATTGCTATGAGGTGAACTTAGTGCCCTCGTGCGAGAAGAGTCACATTATGGTGACTAACAAAATTGTATTGGGACATGTCATCTCCAAACATGGTATGGAGGTTAACCCAACTAAGATTGATGTGATCTCCAAGCTAGAACCACAACAGAATTTAAGCAGTTGAGGTCGTTCGTTGGTCACGTTGGATTTTATAGGCAATTCATTAAGGGCTTCATCAAGAATTTGTGACCTTTGACCGAACTTCTGTGAGAGTGAGTTTATTGTTAATGATAAAGTTTTTCTTGAATTTCATCAAATGAAAGACATGGTTACTAGAGCTCTGATCCTTCAGCCACCTAATTGGTCTCTCCCCTTTTAGATCATGATGGATACATCAGACTATGTAGTTGGAGCTGTTTTAGGGTAGAGAATTGATGTTATACCATTTTCCATACACTATGCTAGCAAGACTGGATGAAGCACAGCATAATTTTACGGTTATAGAGAAGGGGATGTTAGCAGTGGTGTTTGCTTTAAAGAAGTTCTGCTCATACCTACTTGGTTCACATGTTATTGTCACCATGGATCATAATGTCATACAGTACTTATAGGCAAATAGGGATGCCAAACTATGCCTTATCATATGGATCCTTCTTCTCCACGAGTTTCATTTAAAGATTCCAGATAAAATAGGATGGAAAATGTTGTGGTAGATCCCCTTTCTTAGATTATAGTTGTAGAGTCCTCTCAGCAGATAATACTTCCAATTTTAGAGACCTTTCTAGATGAGGTGATTTTGTTTATTTCGTTACTCCCATGATATGCAGATATTGTGAACTATCGTGTTTCGAAGAAAGTTCCAGAAGATTGGATAAAGCAAAGGTATATAAATTCCTATCGGAGATTCATTTTTACCAATGGGAGGATGCGAACCTATTTTGTGAAGGTGCGGATTGTATATGGAGGAGGTGCATTCCTCAGGAGGAATACACCAGTGTGCTTGAGCATTATCACAAAGTAGAGTCTGGCGGACATCATTTAGGAAGTACACGAAGGATTTACAATGTGGCCTATGGTAGACAACTCTATTTAAGGATGCTACAGATTATGTTCGAGGTTGTACCTATTGCCAGAGAATGGGAGGAACCATCGATTCCAAAGATACCATCCCCCTGAGATATATCCGAATTTCAGATGTTTTTTATGCTTGGGTATAGACTTCATGGGCCCATTTCCTTTTAGTGAGGGATTTCAGTACATCCTGCTTGATGTGTATTATGTTAGTCATTGGGGGGAGGATATCCCCACCCAAGCCGTTGATAGTCATATGGTTTGTTTCTTTCTAAAAGACAAAATCATTGCACGGTTCGACATCCCCAAGATACTCGTTTCAAATAAGGGAAGCCACTTCATAAATATAGAAGTCATAAAGCTTGTGAAGGAGTACGACATTGAGCATAAAGTTGTGTCTCCATACCACATACAGACTAACGGCTTGGCTGAAATTTCACGTTGGAAGATCAAGACGATACTTCAGAAAACTATATGTCCAGATAGGAAGAAATGGTTCCAGATACTTGACTCAGTTATGTGGGCTTATCGAACTGCATACGAGTCTCCAATAGGTATGTCTCCTAATGGAATGGTTTATGAAAATCCTTGCCATTTTCCAATTGAGGTTATTCATAAACCTTTATGCATACTCAATGTATGCAATTTGTACTATGAGGGAGTATGAAAGAGTAGGAAAGTGGATTTGAACACATTGTTGGAATTCTAAGATTTCCCTATGATAACTTACTCCTATATAACGAGAAAGTCAACATTGGCATCATAAACACACTAGAAGGAAGACTTTCTTCCCAGATCAGAAATTTTGGTTATTTGATGCAAAATTGAACTTGTTCACCAACAAACTCAAAAGCAAATGGTCAGGACCGTCTATTGTTAGTGATGTGCGTGATAATGGTAGCATTGTCAAAGCTGGGTTGTCATTTGACGACAACCATTTGTTGTAAATGGATAATTTCTGAAGCCATATCTAGATCATGATACATTCCTGTCCATGGTTGATACCATACATTTGATATAAGACGGTGATCCTGTGACATCTTTCGTGTCTGATGCATGAGCCGATATTATATTCTATATATTCTTTTCGTTTTATTCTTTTTTCTTTTGTTTTTATTATTCACCTCTTTTATGTTTGTGTGTGTGTGTTATACTTAGGATGTACTCTATCTTAAGTGTAGGGGAGATGAATGATTTGAGTTGTTCCATTTTTGTTTTGTTTCATCACTCTTGTCTTTCCCTATACTAAGGGATCTTTTAACCTAAGTATAAGGGAGTGATGTCCTTCATTTTGTTCTTCTTGCGCATTTTTATTCTTTTTATTTCTTCTGGTCCCTCGTATGCCATTCAACTTGTCGGTATTCTTTTTTTATACTTAGGGATCTCTTACTTAGGAAGGACAAGTCAAGTCGTTGAGTTCCTTCATTCTTTTCTTGGATTTTCCCCATTTATACAGTCTTTTATACTTAGGATTATTTGATCCTAAGTATAGGAGTATCACCGACTTCTTTTCTTTCATTCTTTGAGTCATTGTAGTATATGATTCTTTTCACTTTCGTATACTTATCATGAGTTATGTCTTCATTTTCGCTTCCTTCACTACGAGGACATAGTTCAATCTAAGTATAGGAGGTGTCGTATATATTGTATATATACTTTACCCATAACTCGTACTTTTGTTTTCTAATAATATGGATATCATTAAAAAAGTGTTGAAAAATGATTTGTAATATGATTTGCAAAAATTTTTGTAGAATGTTTATGGAAAATTAATTTGTTAAAACTTTTGTAATTTGTAAACTATTTGTAAAATGCTTGTAATTTTTTTTGTAAAATTATTTTTGAACAAATTTTGTAAAATTGATTGTAAATTTTTTTGTAAAATTATTTATTAATTATTTTTGTATAAAAATTATGTACATTGTGTAAAATTTTTGTAAAATCATTAAAAATAAAATGTATGCAAAAGCCTATTTTTAAATTTTTTGTAAAATTATTTGTAAAATGTTTGTAGAATAGTTTTAAAAGAATTTGTAAACTTTTGTAAAATCATTTTGAAATATTTTGTAAAATTCTGTAAAATCATTTGTTAAAGTGTTTTAAATTTTTTAAAATTATTTTGTTACGTATGATATAAATTATGGGATGTATCTGTTTGTTGTAAAATCCATGTGTATAAAAGCTATAATTACTTCTATTGATGTAAATTAAATTCTTTATTGTATATAAAATTACTTAAAAAATTTGAATTTAAAACCTGTAGATAAAATCTTGTATAAAACTTGTATAATCATTGCATTTATACTTGTATAAAATCCTTGTAAATATGTACATAATCCTTATTACTCCTTGTAAATGCATTCAACCTATAATTCTTCACTTCTTGTTCTAAAAAATGTGTTCTTTAATTTCTTTTATTTTATTTAAAAAAATGTGTTCTTTAATTTTGTTTTTTTCTCTAAAAAAAGTTTTTGTTGCATTTGCATGTGCAATGGTAATCTGGAATAAATCCGAAGAATGGATCTTGGTTAAGACCTTAATCCACTTAATTTCATAAGAACCTTACAAGAACTAGAGTTAGGGCCTTTTAGGTCAAGTGACTTAATTTTTTGAGTTCATAAGGCTATGTTCACATATCATCTTTATTGGTCTAAGTAGAATATTTAAAAACACACACATGACCCTTGTAGATAGTGATTAACGTGGACAAGCACTCTACATCTAGCTCAACAAGGATGAGGTGGTGAGGGGGCATAATCCTTTAGCTTGGGGAAACACACGAGTGGAAATATTTTCAGTCACAATAAGTGGCCAGTGTGTATCAACCTAGTCTAGCGGCGCTAATATCAAATGACAGGATGTTGTGGGTTGCAATAAATCTTAAAAAGAGGGACAATCTACTATATCAAGAAGAAAAACTTCTTATGTACATGTTGCACCTTTGTATATATTCAAACAAATTAAAATCTCATCATAAGCAAGGCATATGATACAAAGTCTTATATCCGTGAAGCTTGCAATTGGAGACTTGGCTACATTGATCAATCTCCAAGGATATGTGGCTGCACTGGTCACCATCCATTCTCTTAACTACCCCTTCTTCATGAGCTGGTTATGCTTGAACTTAGAAGGGAATAACCTGCTCCTCGAGAAAAGAGTAGCTAGATTGGGGAATTAGGGTTACATTATTAGAGGAGGCTGATTCTTTATCATTTCTGAAGTGAGGAGCTATATTTCACTTACACAATATAAGTAAAGATTCATAGTCATGAGAGTTTGCATATGTAGACCTATTCTGACCTCACTATTGAGGCGACCTAAACATAGAATTGTGGAACTTGAGGGTTGTTGAGTCTTTAGCCAATTCTTAGTGAGGATCCACCAAACTCATAATCCAAAGGTCTAATCGAGCTCCATACTTTGATTTTCTGAATATAAGTTTAATAATCAGTATTGCTCTAAGCTCTTTAATTTTCCTTTTCCTTTTCTTCTTAGTCACTTATTCTTCAAATAAATGATTCTCCCCTGATCAGAAAGTGGATCTGAATAGATTGCTGGAATTCCGAGATTTCTTCTATGATAACTCACTCATGTATAAGGAGAAAGTCAAGCATTAGCATTATATGCACATTTGAAGTAAAACTTTCTCCCATGATCAAAAAGTTTGGTTACTTGATGCGAAATTGAAGTTGTTCCCTGACAAACTCAAAAGCAAATGTTCAGGATCGCTCATTGTTAGAGTTGTGCGTAACAATGGTAGTATTGTCATATCTGGGTTGTCATATGACGCCCATCCATTTGTTGTGAGCGGACAGTTACAGAAGCCATATCTATATCATGATACATTCCTGTCCATGGTTGATTCCATACATTTGGTATGACTATGATCCTTTGACATCTTATGTGTCTGATGCATGAGCTTTTTCCTTTTGTTTTTATCGTTCACCTCATTTTTGTGTGTGTTGTACTTAGGATGAACTCTATCTTAAGTGTAGGAGAGGTGAATTATTTGAGTTGTTCCATTTTTGGTTTGTTTCATCATTCTTGTCTTCGCTTATACTAAGGGATCTTTTACCCTAAGTATAGTGGGAGTGATGTCATTTATTTCGTTCTTCATTCACATTGTTATTTCTTTATTAATTATGTTCCCTTTTTTGTCCTTCAACTTGTTGATATTCATTTTCTATACATAGGGATCTCTTACCCAATCTATAGGGGAGGACAAGTCGAGTAGTTGAGTTCGTTCATTCTTTTCCTTGATTTTCTCTATTTGTATAGTCTTCTGTACTTAGGAATATTTTATCCTAAGTATGGGGGGGTTCACTGACATCTTTTATTCTCATTCTTTGAGCCGTCGTAGCATAGGATTCTTTTCACTTTTCTATACTTAGCACTAGTTATGTCTTCTCTTTTGCTTCTTTCACTATGAGGACATATTTCGAGCTAAGTATAAAGGGTGTCATATATATTGTATATAAAATTTAACCATAAATTTTACTTTTGTTTGTTAATAATATGGATATAATTAAAGAAAGTTTTAAAAATGATTTGTAAAATGATTTGCAAAAATATTTTGTAAAATGTTTTGAAAAATTGTTTTGTAAAATATTTTGTAAAAACTTTTGTAGTTTGTAAACTATTTGTAAAATGTCTATAATTTTTTTTGTAAAATTATTTTTTGAATGAATTTTTGTAGAATTGTTTGTAAAGTTATTTTGTTTGTAAAATGATTTATAAATTATTTCTGTATCAAAATTATGTATTGTACAAAATTTTGTAAAATCTTTGAAAATAAAATGTTTTCAAAAAACCTATTTGTAATTTTTTTGTAAAATGATTTGTAAAATGTTTGTAAAATAGTTTGAAAAGTATTTGTAAAACTTTTATAAAATATTTGTAAAATATTTTGTAAAATGTTTGTATAATCTTTTGTATAAGGATTTGAAAGGTTTGTAATTTTTTTGTGAAATTATTTTGTCACGTGGGATATAAATTATGGGATGTATCTTTTTGTTGTAAAACCCATGTGTGTATAAAAGTTGTAATTACTTCTATAAATGTAAATTAAGATCTTTTTAGTATATAAAATTCCTTTATAAAATTTGAACCGTAAATAAAATATTTGATAAAATGTGTATTATCCTTGTATTTATATTTTACAAAATCCTGGTAAATATATACGTATCCTTATTAATCCTTGTAAATACATTCAATCGAATAATTCTACACTTTTTATTTCTAAATTAGTGTGTTCTTTAATTTCTATTTTTTTCTTCCCAAAGATGTGTTCTTTAATTTTTTTTCTTTTCTCTTCAAAAAAGTTCTTTTTGCATCTACATGTTAATTTTTCATAATGGTATTGACATTTAAATTAGTCTGGAATGAATCAATGAATGGAGCTTTGTTACGATGTTAACCCACTTAATTTCAAAGGAACCTTATAGGAAGTGGAGTTAGGGATTTTCAGGTCAAGTGACTTAATTCTTTGAGTTCATAAGGCTACGTTCACATGTCATTTTGATTTGTCTAAGTATAATATTTAACAATACATACATGACCATTGTTGATAGTGACTTAACTTGGACAAACACTCTACACGTAGCTCAAAAAGGATGTGGTAATGAGGGGGTGGAATCCTTTAGCTTGGGGAAACACTCGAGTGGAAACATTCGCAGTCATAATATGTGGCCAGTGTGTCTCAACCTAGTCTATTTGCACTGATGTTTAATGACGGGATGTTGTTGATTATTATAAAGCTTCAAAAGAGGGAGAGTCTAATGGATAAAAAAGAAAAACTCCTTATGTTCATGATGCACCTTTGTATATATTCAAAAAAAAGAAAAAATCTCATCATAAGCAAAGCATATGTTTCAAAGTCTCGTATCTAGGAAGTCTACAGCTGGAGACTTGGCTACATTGGTCAAGCTCCAAGGGTATGTGGCTACACTAGCCACAATCCATTCTCTTCTTGAGCTGGTTGTACTTGGAATTAGAAGGGAATACCATGATCCCTGAGGAAAGAGCAGCTAGACCAGGGAATTAAGGTTACCTTGTTAGAGGAGGCTATTTCTTTGTCATTTTTAAAGTGGGGAGCTATATTTCCCTTGCACAGTATAAGTAAAGATTCATTGTCGTGAGAGTTTGTGTATGCAGACTTATTCTGAACTAACTATTGAGGTGACTTGAACATAGAATTGTGGAACTTGAGGGCTGTTGAGTCTTAAATCCTATTTCTACTATGGTTCCGCCAAACTCACAATCCAAGATCTGATTGAGCTCCATACTTTGATTTTATGAAGATAAGTTTAATAATCAATATTTTTCTAATTTCTTTATTTTTTCCTTTCTTTTAGTGAGTTGTTCTTCAAATAATTGTTTGCTATGGGACTAGCAAAGGTAAAGCATAGGGTGATAATGAATGTGCATTTCATAATCTTTATTCATTTATTTTATCTTAAAATCGTTTTATAAAACACCTATAAATATCAATAAATATCTCCTTTTATTAAACCTAATTCTTGTGTAAATTATGTATAATTATCATTTTTTTACTTAAAATAAATAAAGAAATTAGGGGAAAATAACGAAAACCAAAGAATGTACATATGAAATAAATACATGTGGATTGTAATGTTGAGAGAAGGTCAAGACTTTACTTGATCGACACGGAATATGTATGGCGAGATAAGGATTACTAACCAAGAAATCAAGAAAACCAATCCTTGATTGTGTATATTCATCACTTGTATATAATACATCTTTTATACACTAATTTATTTTTCACTAAATTCACTCCAATTAAAATTGTTCTCTTCTTGGAACTTGTACATAGAAAAATAGTTGTAAATATTAAAACTAATTGCAAGAAGAATCATTGTATAATTTGTAAATAACAATCCTTTAAAAAAGCTGCAAACTCACCTTGTGGGATCAATAACTTCTCCACAAAAACAAAAATGTACCTAACTCACTCATTGAGTTCCAAATTAAATAATCTTTAAAATGGAAGTGGTTTCATGAAAAACCAGAGTTAAGATGTGAAAAATGGCTTTTTGGGGTGCTCTTTTATAATGCTCCTATGTATATTATTTTTATTTATTTATTTTATTTTCTATTTTTGATAAATTTTATTTTTAATTATTTATATATATTGTATTTGACTTATATAAAATACAAATAAAAATCAAAGCCAAAAAAGAACAGAAAATAAAATATTGTACATATAACACTATGTATATTGTAAATATCACTATTTATTTGACCTAATAAGTCAATTTCATAAAAATAACACAAAAATATGATTAAAATACTTGCAAAATGATGTAAAATAACATATTATTAAATTTTATGTATATTTGTAAAAATAATATGTTAAAAATACAAGTGTTTTATATATATGTATACAAACCTTTGAATAAAAGGTTTTATTTATTTTTTACCCTTGTATAAAAGTTATTTAAATAGTTAAAAATAAATATAAACATTTAATTAAATTACTAACATTTTTTATATTCAAAATATCATTATTTGAATTCATTTTCAATTTTGTTTTAAAATTAACTTCATTTTTCACCTTTTTGCCATTTTCCATTTTTGTCTTATTCGCCAAACATACTGATTGGTTAATCTCATGTCTGTTGACCTTTGTCAACTCCCCAATCTTTGGTCTTCCCTACATTTTTTTCCTTGTGGGTGCTTCTTATCCATTTTTTTTCTCGATCAATTCACCGCCTAAATGTGCATGATTTCTTCTCCATTATTTTATCTTGATTAACCATCTCCAATGCCAGATCACTGAATCTTCTTTTTATGCCTTGATTCGCATGGATTTTGAATTTCAAAAGTCACTGTTGCTACTTCTATTTATAGTTACATATCACCTCTTGTACCAACGGATTGGTTTTTCCTGGAGATTTCTCACTTGAGACTAAGTTCTAGAGTCTGTATCATTGATAGAGATTCACCTCTACAGCTAGGAGTGTGTCATATCAGTAAGAGGATACGATCCAATACATCGTCAGACCCTTTGTTGGAGACATTGAGTTTCTTCGATCGTCGCATAGAAATGAGGTAGTTACCCTATTCCATCCATCCATAGGTCTTCTAGGTAGATTTTCTTTGATTTTGCACTTTATATTTGTGTTTTATCTCCATCTATTAGATTATCTCCGATCATCACTATCATAGCTCTGATCTGCTTGATCGGAGCTCCACTCGCATATATTTTCAAATCTGAAACCCGTCTTACATCACCTAACCCTTCTTCATATTCTTCTACTATTGCGTTTTCGACTCAACTTCGATCACCATCTGCCAAAGTCGATCAGTCCGTTTCATCTTTGATTTGTTTGCTAGAAATAACACTACTGAAGTCATCTCTGAGCAAGGGATCCTTTGCAGGAACGCATAGCTCAATTGGAGTCAAGATCAAAGACCTCTAGTGTCATTTTCAATCGCCAACCAATTAGATCTCCAGGACCCCTTGATTTGTCACTAAGGAACATCATCGACACATCAGATCAACAGAGGAGCACCGTAGTGACCTTGAAAGATCATCATAAGGTGCTAACAATCGAGATCGATCGATTTAAGGAAGATTAAAAGTCACCGATCATCTCCTTATTTTGGGATTTTCAGCACATCCAACCACCATTCGATCAAGAACGACGTCACCCAGATTGAATATCCATCATCAAGAAAGCCCCCAAAATTTCACCGTGGATCAGAATAGATATAACCAAGCCCCTTCATTCGATCCAACATGTGAGAAGCATGCGCCTTGATGATTATTTCACTCTATCCCTTGTTTTTATTTTTCTTTGCAAATAAGTCCCAAGGGGTCACGTGCCATCTTTTTATAACTTGAACAATTGAACTATTTTTCCTGTTGTGTTTCTATTTGCATTTTCGTCCTAATTAATCTACAACACGTATTCTGCGCGTGCATATCTGGTGTTTTTGTAACAGGAGCCCTACACATTTGTGTTACTTTTACCCCTGCAAAAATGAAACAATTACAGAAAAGTATGTGCCAACGTGATTCATGTGTGATGCCACGAGCTTTTCATGTGAAAATTGCAATTATACCCTTACATTTCATTTTTTGTTATTTCTTCAGTCATTTTAAATAATTTTCTTTGCAAATTGGTCCCTATGATTTGGTTTTTTAATGTTCTTGCAATTTCTATTAATAAATTGCTAATAATTTTCAAAAAAGTATTAAACTCCAACTAATTACCTCTTTTCACCCTATTTCTTATTTTCCATTTTATTTTTTTACTATTTTTAGTAAATCAAAAACATAAAAATTATTTCCTATTTACATTAAAAATTTAATAAAAATTACAAAAATCTTTCCAAAAATTCTATAAAGATTAATGTTTGCTTATCTTGATTTGCTTTAATTTTATCCAAATTTCATCTTCAATGTGCTCATAAAGAAACAATAAGAAAACATAATAAGCACTTAAGAATGCTTTTAAAATCATCGAAAATTCCAAAATTTGAATAAAATACCTTTATGTATTCTTTGGAAAATAGTATTTCTATTAGTGCTCATTTCCTCCATTTTTGATTTTTTTATTTTAAAACCCAAAAACATCTTCTACACTTTCTATTTTCTTATTTTCCTATTTATATTTAATTGGAAAAACCTGAAAATGCAAAAAATCTTTGCAAAATCACAAAAATAGTAGAATTTACAAAAAACCTATAAATAATTTTATTTGATTTTCTGTACATTTTTTCTATATTTTTAAAGTACACAAGCCTTTTCTTTCCTTTCTTCTATTTTTAATCTCTTTCGTTATTTGTTTTTAAAAATCTAAAAACATTTGCATTTTTAAAAACATTAAAAAATACAAATATGAAAACCATTATAAAATATAAAATTAAAAATCCTTTAAAAAAATAAAAATATATAAAAATATACAAAAAAATAAAGGAGGTTTTCTTAAAGTTTTCTTCTTTTTATTTCATTGATTATACTTGATTTAAATATTTCTCAAGATTTATTGTAGCCTACCCGAGTTTGATCTTGTACGCTATGTAGTAAATAAAATATCAATTTCTCTTGATTATATATATTTTATTTTTGGCTTGAGAATTGATTTTTTTTGTTTGATGCCTCTTTGGGTTGTGATGACAATTTCTCTTGGGGATTGTTTTTATCCACTTTTTATTGTTTTAATTATTAAAAGAAAGGTGGAAGTGTCGCCAATACTCAAAGAAATTCTCAAAGATTTTTTAATTATTCAAATCTCAAACCAATAACACAAATGAATGTAATGTAAGCAATAGTCTACAAAATCTCATTGGTTATTTAAATCGAAGAAGGAAGTCATTGAAACAAAAGAAGGATTCTTTTTATTAAGCGAATTCTTGGTCTTTTATGGGTTTTTATATTTTATTTTTAAAATTTGCACGGTATTTTAATTTTATTAATTTTTTTTGATTTTGTAGTTTTATATTTTTGACGATTTTTAATTTTTCAAATGTTTTTTATATTTTAAAATTCCAAAACAAAGTAAACAAGGTGAACAAAAGGTATAAAATACAAGCTCTTTTTGTATTTTTAAAAAGTAGGAAAATATGAAGAAAATTCAAATAAAAATATTTTTGGGCTTTTGTTAATTTTATACTATTTTCATGATGAGTTTTTAGATATTTTTTAGGATTTTAAACAATAAAAAATGGAAACAATAAACAAAAATCAATGAAACGTTTTTACTTTTTTAAAAAGAAATAAAGTTCAAATGTATAAAATATATACAAAAACAAAGAAAAATTTTTAAGTTTAAAATATATAAAAAAACAAAGAATATTTTTAAAAGTTTTCAAAAAGTAATTTTATGGAAATTTTAGGATTTTCCGTAATTTTTTATATTTGCTTGGTGTTTTTAATGTTTTGCTATTTTTTGGGTTTTTATGAGTAAAATAAAGATAAAATTTGTAAAACAATTAAAACAAAGTAAAACATGCGTACACAAAATTTGTATAAATTTTCAAGATTTTTTTGTAATTTTATTTAATTAATACCGCGAACAAAGTAAAAATTAAGATGTCTTTGATTTATTGAAAATAATATAACAAAATAAAATGCAAAACAAAAATTACATATGATAATAATACTTAACATGAGTTTATGGTAATTATTAGGGAATTAATGAATAGGATTGACTAATTATTAATCAGAATTAACGAAGTAATTAAAACACAGCTTCAAATTGTCCTATCTGTAAAGAAAGTTATTTAAATGACTAGGTAGATAACAAAACTGGAAAGGCGAGGAAATATATGCAATTTCACAAAAAGGTCACGTGCCAGAGCATGTGAGTCACGTTGGCAAAGACCATAGTTATTATTTTATTTTAGAGGGGCAATCAATAATAGATAAACATAGGATGCATTTTGGAAAATAAAAAAATCATGTGCTACACACGTTTCTCAGATCATAAAGGACTAATTTGCAAATATAAAATACCACATGAAAAAATATGCAATTATTCAATCTACAGCGACACAACACATGCACCAAGAGGCTCTTATTTACAAAATTAAGAAATAACAATATGTAAACCAAAGTATTGACCAAGGTATGTGCATTTGATATGTTGAATCGGGTGATGGAGTTTGGATATAGAAGATCTGATTTATGGTACAACATTGGGGATTTTTTGATGGCTCAGATGCTAATCGAAGCTCGCCTTCTTGATCGGACGGGCACGAGTACTGCTATATGAATTGGTATGAATGTCCGGTGAGACGAGCTTCAATCGACCTAATCTCGGTAGGTCTAGATCGCAGACACCTCCTGATGAGTGGTTTAGCTTGCTACAACAATTCTTCGTCGACTAGATGATCCAACAAAGCTCGATGATGACCCAATCGAGCTCTGGAGCTCAAGGAGGTCTGCAGGTGGAAGCATGCTGCAAATCTCAATTTGAAGCTCTGATTGCGCTCTTGCTACCTACAAAGAGTTTATTACTCAAAGATGGAAGTTCCAGTAATCTTATTAGGCACAAAACACAAGAACTAGGAGGGAATGGGATCTTAGATGAAGGAGGATGGAGTGGAGATCAAAACCTGATCTCGGCCATATCTGGAGAGATTAGGATTTGACAGGAAGACGGAGAATGTGATGGTGAGTGTTAAGGTTTAGTCTGGTATGAATATAGGTGATCGTAGAGCCTCCGATCATACATATCAGAGTTCAGATGAAGACTGATTGAATATAAACTAAAACAGAAATTAAATACGAAATGAAAAGATGACTTAAAAGGGAAATTAACTACACGGAACCTATGAATGGACCAGAATGATTTCGGCCTCAATTCGTGGTGGCAGATGGAAAAGTTATACGTGATCGATGGAGATCCGACAACGTGGGCTATATCTCTCTCTCCCAGGAGGAATCCTCGCACTCCATCTACGAAGGATAAAACTCTATCACTGCTCGTCTCTTTGGGATCAACTACAGGAGAAAATTAGAGATGAAAACGGATCGACTCGGCTGGAGAAGCTGGAGGGGGTACTTAAAGGAACTGAGTCTACGTGAAATTCAAAAGAGGGAAGCACTCGAACTGAGGAAAATTATTGAATGTTATTGATCAAGCGAGATTGATGGATAATCGAGCAACAAAAATCATGAAGGAAGCATGAGGAAAACATTAACAAATTATTCAAAAGAATTATGATAAGGAGGTCCAATAAACAAAATAAATGGGAAGACCCAAAGAAGGGAGGGCTGATCTGGGTCAACGGACCCGGTTGGAGCAATCAGAACTGTCCGTCTGCTAGAAGATTGGGGAAAAAGACAAAAGAGGCTAAAAATGAAGAATAAACTAAAATTATATAGAAAATGAATTTAAATAAATAAATTATATAAGTAGAAAATGTTAATAAATAAATAATCTATTTTAGTGATTTTTAATAAATTAAATATATGGGTTAAAATAAATAATTACCTTTATTCCTAGACATTTATACTTATATATACAATACCTTGATTTTTATTAATTTTTTTACATTAAATATATAATTTAATATTTATTTATTTAGAACATTTTAAAAGATTTTATTTAATTTTATTTTTATAAAATAATTTATTATATTAAATAGGCATGTATAATTATTATATACATAGTGATATATGTATAATATATATAATGAGTTTATTTTCTTGGTAATTTTGATTTTTAAAAATTTATACGAATAAATTACAATATTTACAAATACTTTAAAGAACAATATGAACAAATATTTACAAAAATACATGAAATAATATATTCACACAATATATAATCCATACACAACATTCAATACACTCTAAAAAGCCACATTTTACATCTTAACTCTGGTTTTAATGAAACCTCTTTCACTTTGAAGCTTATTTTATTTAGAGTACATTAAAAATGTGGTCTCTTTACTTTGAGTTTTACTGGAAAAGATGTGAGTATGACAAGTTTGGCTTTGTGGCTTTTTCAAAGTGTTGTTATTCACACAATGTACAAAGAATCTTCTTGTAGTTGTTTTTATATTTAAAACTTATTTTTATGTACAAGTTCTAAGAAGAAAACATTTTATTTGAGATGAATTGAGTGATAAATAAAATAAGGAATTATATACAACATAATGATATTTGTGCAATGATGAATAATGATGAATGGAATTCAAATTTCTTTATTTTTCAGCAAGAGGTCGTAATCTACCCTTACTTTATTCCTTATCGATCATGTCAAGTATTGACCTTCTTTCGTGGTTAGAGTAAGCTTGTATTTATTGCATATATACAGTCTTCATTTATATATTTTCCTTTAATTTTTCGTTTTTTATTTTAGGTTAAAAATAATGATATTTCTACAATATTTATAAAAGAATGTGGAATAATAAAAGTAAGGTTTTATTCATATTTACAAGTGTTTAAGAAGGGATTTTAAGCTAAATAAATGAATACATATGATGAAACGTTGCTTCGTCATCCCCGTATGCTTTACCTTTGCTAGTCCCTTAGCAAACACTTATTAGAAGAATAAGTGACTTAAAAGAAAAAGAAGAAAATAAAAATAATGAATTTAGAATAATTTAGATTTCTAAACTAATCTTCATAAATTTGAAGTATGGAGCTCAGTCACACCCTTGAATTATTGGTTTGGTGAAACGTTATTGGAAAATGGGTTAAAACCTAACAGACTTTAAGTTCTACAAGAGTCCTATTTAGGTTACCTCGATAGCCAGGTCAGAACAAGTGCTCATAAGAAAACTCTTTTGACTATGAATCTACTTGTACTGTGTATGTGAAATATATCTCTCTCCACATCAAAAATGATGAAGACCGACCTTCTCTTAGCAAGATAAGCTAATTCCCTTGTCTTGCTACTTTTTACTTGAGAATCGAGGTATTTCCTTCTAAGTTCAGATATGTGTTGTGTCCACAATCGAAGGGGGAGAAGTATAAGAATAAGAAGAGAACTGGAGTGCGGCCAGTGTAGCTACATCTACATGTGACACTGACCAGTGTAGCTATGCCTCTACTAAGATATGTACTCTCTCTAAAGCTGGACCAATGTGATTAAATATATACATAACTTTATTTTTTGATGATTTTTTATTGGATACATTTTCTTCTATTTAGTGGAAGAATTGTTGCACTGCATAGATCTTATTATGCCCCTACGGATGTAGAATTTTTCTTCCCGCTCATGTTTGGGGTCTTGGAAAAATTATGCCAGCATACCATCCCTCATCCCAAGCTTTATTTCAAGACACAACTTCCATCTTTAAAGACCCATGTCATTAGACTAGGTTGGGGTGCACTAGCCACTCAATGTGACTGTATATGTTTCCATTTGTGTGCATATCTTGTTAGAGAATTATAACCCTCACCACCTCATTAACGAAGAGAAACATGTAAAGTGCTTGTCCAAGTTAGGTCACTGTCTAAAAGAACCATGCATGTGTATGAAATATTCTACTTATATCAATAAAGATGACATGTGAACATAGTCTTGTGGACTTAAAGAATTAAGTTGCTAGACCTGAAAAGTCTCAACTCAAGTTCCAATAAGGTTCATTTAAAATTAAGTCGATTAATGTCTTAACCAAGATTCATTTTTGATTTTATTCCAAATTAGTTTAAGCATCAATTTCATTATGAAAAATGCAAATGCAAAAGAAAGAATTATACACAAAACATTTTTTTCAAAGAAAAGAAATTAAAAGGAAGTAAAAGACAAATCTTATTGGAAGTTTTTTAGAGAGCTTTGCAATTTTTTATTGATTTTACTTTTTTCAATTTTTATAGGATTTTTTATAGATGGAATTATACATATTTACAAGAATTTATAAGTCTTTTATACAAATTCACAAAGTCTATTATACAAAAACTATTTACAAGAGTATACACATTTTCTACTACATTTTACAAAAAGAATATTCATTAGTTTTCTATACAAAATTTACACGAGATTTTTTCTACAAAAGAAGTTTACGTACTGAAATTTAAATAAATAATTTTATACAATAATTTATACAAGTTTTATACAAAGGATTTTATTAAAGAAATTTTATGCGCAAAAGAACTTTTATTCACATGATTGCAAGGTAATTACAAGTTCTATTTACAAACATTTTATACAACTAGTATACACACATAATATGAACATACAAGCTATTTATATGCAAGGTGACAAAATAATTTACAAACAATTTTACATAAGTTTTACATACATCTATAAATCCTTTACAAAATATTTTACTAAATCATTTTACAAAATATTTTACAAAAATTTACAAAACATTTTTTTACAAAACTTTGACAAAAGATTTTTAAAAATAATTCACAAACTTTTACAAATATAATTTACAAAGTTTTTATTTACAATCATTTTACAATAATTTTGACAATATAATAATTTTGATACAAAATAATTTACAAAGATTTTATAACCATAACAACTTAATTATAATTTGTACACAAATAATTTTACAAAGGTTTTTACAACATTTTTACAAAGAGTTCTTATAAATATTTTTCAAATCACTGTATAAATTGCTTTTACAAAGATTTTTACAAAACTATTTTACAAAAATATTTACAAAATATTTTTTCAAAGAATTCTTACAAATATTTACGGAACATTTTTATTCCACTTATATTAGTCATATTATTAACAAACAAAAGTACGAATTGTGGCTACAATATATAAAAAATATATACAACACCCCCAATACATAGTTGGAACTATGTCCTCACAGTGACCAAGAAGCGACAAAGGAAGACATAAGTCGTGTTAAGTATGGAAAAGTGAAAAGAATCTATATAACAATGACTCAACGAATAAAGAGTGAATGGAATAGAAGTTCGTGATCCCCCCCTAACTTAGGATGAAATAGTTCTAAGCATAGAGACTATATAAATGAGGAAAACCGATGAAAAGAATGTTAAACTCAACGACTCGACCTGTCCTCCCCTATACTCAAGGTAAAAGATCCCTAAGTATAGAAAAAAGAATATCAACAAGTTGAAGGACAAGCGAGAGAGCGTAAGAAGAAAATAAACAAAAATGAAAAGAAATAAATGAACAACATCACTCCCCCTATACTAGGTAAAAGATCCCTTAGTATAGTAAAAGACAAGTGTGATGAAGCAGAATAAAAAGAACAACCAAGTCATTCACCTCCAATATACTTAGGATAGATTATGTCCTAAGTATATCTCATACACACACATGGGAAAAAGGTGAATGATAAAAACCGAAGAAAAAAGAATATTAATATATATATATATAAGAATATCAGCTCATGTATCAGACGCTGAAGATCTCAAAGGATCATCGTCTGATACCAAATGGACAGAATCAACTATGGACAGACATGTATCCTGAACTAGATATGGCTTCAGCAATTGTCCATTTACAACAAATGGTTATGCGTTAGATGATAACCTAAATATGACAATACTACCATCGTTATGCACATCTTTAACAATGAACGGTCCTGACCATATTCTTTTGAGTTTGTCAGCGAACAACTTCTATTTTGCATCAAACAAGCATACTGTCTGATCAGGGATAAAAGTCTTTCTCTTAATATGTCTATCATGACAACGCTTGACTTTCTTCTTATACATGAGTGACTTGTCATATGATAAATCTCAAAATTCCAGTAATCTATTCAGATCCACTTTCATACTCTGGCTTGCTTTCTCATAATCCAAATTGCATACATGGAGTTCCCATAAAGATTTGTGAATAAGCTCAAGTGGCTAGGCTTTTCATAAACCAATCTATAGGGAGACATGACCAATGGAGACTTGTACATTGTCTGATAAGCGCATAGAACTGAGTCAAGCATCTACGACTAGTTCTTCATATATGGACATACAATTTTCTGAAGTATCATTTTGATATCCCTTTTGAAATCTCAACCAAGCTGTTAGTTGGTGGGTAGTAAGGAGACGTGACACCATGCTCAAAGGCGTACTCCGTAACTAGTTTTCTAATCTCTCTATTGATAAAAAGTATTCCCCCATATGAAATGACTATCTTAGGTATCTTGAACCATGCAATAATGTTATCCTTGATAAAGGAACAAACTATACAACTATCAGCGGCTCAAGTGGGGATAGACTCTACTTAATGACTAAAATAATCCACGATAAGCACGGTGTACTGAAATCCCCGACTGATAGGGAATAGGCCCATAAAGTCTATGCCAAAAGTAGCAAAAACATATGAAATGTGGATATATCTCAATGGTATGGTTTCTTTGGAACTGACGGTTCCTCCCATTCTTTGAAAATCAGTTTAATACCTCACATAATCCGCAGCATCTGTGAATAGAGTTGGCCACCATAGGCTATATTATAGAACCTTTGCTATTGGGCACTTCCCTGAATGATGACCACCAACCTCTAATCCGTGAAAATGCTCAAGCACACTGGTGTATTCCTCATGAGGAATGCGCCTCCTCCAGATAGAAACTATACCCTCACAAAATAGGTATATACTCCGATAGATCATGTCTACCTTATGCTTGGGAAAATCTTCTAGAACTTTCTTGAAGACAAGATAGTTCACAATATCAACATACGTGGGAGTGAGGCAACATACAAGATAGCCTCATATGAAATTGTCTCTAATACAGGAAGTAGCAGTTGCTCAGGGGACTTTGCATCTGAAATTCAAGAAAGGTGATCTTGCACAACATTTTCACTCTAGGTTTATCTTGAATCTCTAAATCAAACTCCTAGATAAGAAGGATCCATCTCATAAGGTGTGGTTTGACATCCTTCTTTTCATGTAAGTACCGTATGGCAGTATGATCCATGTAAACAATAACATGTGAACCAAGTAGGTATGTGTGGAACTTCTCTAAAACAAACATTATTGCTAACATCTCATTCTCTGTAACTATGTAATTGCGTTGTGCCTCATCTAGAGTCTTGATAGAATAGTGTATGGAAAATGGTATCCCATCCCTTCTCTACCCTAAAACAACTCTAATTGCAAAGTTTGATGTGTCCATTATGATCTCAAAGGGGAGATACCAATCAAGAGGCTGAAGGACAAGAGCTCTAGTAACCATATCTTTTATCTTGTAAAATGCATGGAGGACTTTCTCATCAACAAAAAACTCACTCTCCTTGCATAGAGGCTCAATCATAGGCATGGTGATCTTGTTGAAGTCCTTAATGATATGTATATAAAATCCAATGTGACCAATGAACGACCTCAACTGCTTCAAATTCTACGGAAGCTTTATCTTGGAGATCACAACAATCTTATCCGGTCCAACCTCCATACCATTTTTGGAGATGATGTGGCCCAATACAATTCTGTTAGTCAACATAAAGTGACTCTTCTCCCACGAGAGCACTAAGTTTACCTAACAACATATCTAAAGTACTCGGCCTAAATGAGTAAGACATGTGTCAAAACTATCCTCGTAGATCAACAAATCATCCATGAAGACTTCTAGAAAACTACCCACCATGTTGGCAAAGAAGCCAACATATACCTCTGGAATGTAGAGTAAGCGTTAAACAATCCAAAGGGTATCCATCTAAAAGCGTAGGTGCTAACCAAACAAGTAAAAGTAATTTCTCCTGATCCTCAGGAGCAACTGCATCATGGTTATATACCGAGTAACCATCCAAGAAATAAAATAACTCCTTCCCTGCCGACCTCTCAATAATATGATCAATAGAGAGCAATGGAAAGTGAACTTTCTTAGTCATTGAGTTCAGGCACTGGTAATCTACACAAACATACCATGATGTTTGTACATTAGTCGGAATCTCCTCACCACAGTCATTTATCACAATTATTATCCTGGATTTCTTCGGGACCACATGTAATGGACTGACCCACTTGGAATCCAAAATGGGATAAATGAAGCCAGCATCATACCATTTCCTGATCTCTTTCATGACAACATACTTGAGATTAGGATCCAAACAGTTCTAAAGATCATGGGTCGGCCTGCTATCATCATCTAAGTAGATATGTTGCTTGCACAAAGCTGGACTAATACCATAGAGATCCGAAATACTTTAACTAATAGCCTTGCGATTTATCTCAAGAACCTCTAGCATGCGATATTCATGGTTATCGGTTAACTACGAACTGATGATGATCGGAAACATCTGAGGGGTACCCATAAAGAAGGCATAGTTCAAAGATGAGGGTAAATCTTTGAGCTCAGGTGGTGTCTAAATTTGCTCTACAACAACCTCTGGAACTGCACTAGAATTAGGTATATGCTCTATACTCATTGAACTATCCACCGTGGCTACTTTAGGTTCAACATGAAGTGTATCAGAAAGATCTATAAGGAATGCTTTCTTCTTTAACAAAGATGGCTCATCAAGAAGCTCAAATATCTTCAAAAACTCTTCAATAAATGGCACATATATCTTAGCAATAATCTCAGAAGAATGTATCTCATTAGCAAATATATCAGAAAACTCAACATATGGCTCAGCTATCACAATATGATTTATCTCATCAATAGTCTCATTAGAATGTATCTGAGGAATCTATGAATGTACCTCCGAAAATAACTCAGAATGATTCTCAAAAAATAGCTCGAACAATACATCAGTTTACAACTCTTCAGAATCAACATGGTAGCGAAAATCGACTGTGCTTTATAGGGGATCCTTCTAAGAAAGGAACACATGGATATCCATTAAATCAGTGAATAGATCAATATCTTGTATCTCAGCTAGAAAATCATATTCCTCCAATCTAGTGTAACCAACTCTTTTGCATATGTTGCTGGTGGCAGTGACAACCTCAGATATGAGATCATCTCAGTCCTCACTTTATCAATGTGAGAGAGAAAGGTGACCTCCCCAGTGCCACAATTAACTACCGCTTTGACCAATCGAAGGAGCAACCGACCAAGAATGTGATGAATATGCATTTCATCATCTTTATTCATTTTTTTAGATTAAAATCCTTTACAAAACACCTGTAAATATATTTAAATATATTTTTTTACTAACCCTCATTCTTTTGTAAATATTGTATATTTATCACTATTTTAACCTAAAATAAATAAATAAATAAGTAACGGAAAAATAAAGAAAACCATAGAGTGTATATATGAAATAAATACATGTTAACTCTGACCCCTAGAGTTAGTCAAGTCTTGACTTCATTGACTAGTAATAAAGTACGGTGCGATAAGGAATAAATATAGAAAATCAAGAAAATCAATCCCCACTTATGTATATTCATCACATATATCACTATGTATATTGCATATTCTATAAACTATTTTCTTTATCACCTAACTCACTCCAAATAAAAATGTTTTCTTCTTGTAACTTGTAAGAAAAAAATAAGTTGTAAATATTAAAAATAATTTCAAGAAGAATCGTTCTACGTTTTGTAAATATAAACACTTTGAAAAAAGCAACAAAGCTTAACTTGTCATATCAATATCTTCTCAATAAAAACTCGAAATTAATTTAAAACTTTCATTGTACTCCAAATTAAATAGTCTTTAAAATGGAAGTGATTTCATAAAAATCGGAGTTAAGGAGTGAAATGTGGTTTTTTGGGTTACTATTGTATATTATACCTAAATATATTATATGCATATATATTTTCCTTGTATTTTCATATATATATATATATATCATATTTTTAACTATTTGTATAGATTGTACTTGACTTATTTATAACTAGGAGAAATTAAGGGTTGCACGATCTCACAAGGCGACATTGTGATCTATGCATTGACCACTCAATAATCCTTGATTAATCAACAGATAACCCACAATATGAACAAAGAAATGAAGTATCAAAAATGTGGAGTTAAGTTTTCTATAACTCTATAGCAAAAGTGTATAGGTGAGAATACATGTAGAGGATCGAACATTGGGAGCAAATGGTAGAAGGAGGCATGAATAATGCACAAAAACTTTATCTTTTGTCTAGTCCAATTTATTATTTTTGTGGGTTTTTAATTTTATATTTTCTAATTTTAGTTTTTTATATTTTTATATTTTTATTTATAATTTTCTGATTTTGTATTTTCTTTTTATATTTTATATTTTTATATTTTCTTTTTCTTTTAAATAGAAATATAACGACAAATATAGTACATTTACAAAATATGAAAGAGAGAAAAATAACATATATAGGTAAAAATAATCAAATAAAGGAAATATAATATTTTTGTGATTCTTATATTTTTATATTTTTTGTTATTTTTCTTGAATTTTCGCTAATGTTTATCTATTTTAAAGTCAAAAATATCACAACTAAGAAATTAATTAAAATACCTGAAATTGATTTGGATATTAAAAATAATAAATAAATCCCAAAAATTACCCAAATCAATTTTAATGTAAATAAATAAATATATATATAATTATAGCACATTAAAACATATTTTTGGATTTTGAGCATTTATTTAGATTTTTATAATAGATTTTGGAGGTTTTCAATTTTTAGTGAATTTTGGTCCGTAGTAAAAATAGGTTAAAATATACTCTACAAAATTTATTTGGAATTTTTGGACACATTTTTATATTTTTTGGTATTTTATAAGTCAAACAGTACATAAATAGGCTCCATTTTATTTTTAATAAATAGATTAAATGAAAAAAATGCCAATTAAAATACACGCGTGAAAGTACATATCATGAAGCAACTAACCCTATTTTTATGAATTTTTAGGAGCACATACATATATTCAATAAATAGAGAAAGCATGAAAAATACATGTCCTCATAGGGGTATAAAGCAATAAGAATAAACATCATGGTTCATATGCAAATGTGCCAATGTAATAAAGCATTTATTTGTTTTTTAAAGACCATTTTATAATTACAAAATTCACCAGGGTATACATGTAATTTACCCACCACGTGGGACTACACATGATGCAGCTTAGGAGGGATCAAAATGTAAATATCAAAAAGTTCAGGGGTCTTCCAGCAAATTTCACTAAAATATACAACATGCTTTAAAATTTATTGTACTAATTAATAAATACAAAAAAACTTGTAGGGGTGTCCCCGCAATCTTCCCAGCTTACGTGGGACGACACGTGAGTTGAGCTGGATTGGATCCAAATGCAATTTAACTAAAAATAAGGGCTTATTTGCAAAATATCCAAATCATTTATAACATTAACTTTATTTATAGGACTAAATAATAAAATATAAAAATACAGGGCGTAGTATGTAATTTACCCCATTCAAAGGCATTGGAGAACGACGGGATGCATTTCACTTAAACACATGTCACCCATCCAACTAGTGGTACCAATTCACGACTGGACGGCGTGGATAAGATCAGCAAAGCAGATCTAACGGTCGAGGGACATCGTCATCCAACATCGTGGATCAAAACTGGGGCCACCTTCTTCATCCGACGACAATGTAGGGGCCAGGAAGAACTGGGGAGAAACCCGTCGTTGGCGAGTTTCTTCTGAAAAAATCTCCCTCTACCACTGCTCTTTGCTGCTTTGAAGGGGTCTAAAAGCTTCCCGGTAAGTGTATTTAACGCTTAGAGGCATCAGAATGGGTGCAGGTTCGCTGGAGCGCCACCACGAGGCCGGAGAAGATGCTGCGCTCCAAGTACCTCCAGGGATCTTCGAAATCCCCTCTTGGCGCGCATTTGCGCCTCTGACCTGCACATGAAAACAGAGGGATCGAGGGAAAAAATGCCTCAGTCCCGTTAAACTGCGAGATGAAGCACAAGGGGTCGTGGCGGAGGTCCTCCGACGTGCGGCGAA
Organism: Ottelia alismoides; assembly: GCA_037367405.1. NCBI lineage: Eukaryota > Viridiplantae > Streptophyta > Magnoliopsida > Alismatales > Hydrocharitaceae > Ottelia > Ottelia alismoides. The sequence continues at coordinate 505,060 of JAZKJV010009367.1, read as the reverse complement.
GTTGAAGGAGCAAAGTCTCGATCCAGTGGGAGCGAGGTGAATTGAGTGGGATGAGGCATGGGGAAATGACAAGATAAGGAAATGGAAGTGGAAGAGAGGTCAGCAATGGGCGAAAATACGGTGGAATCGTTCACCGGAACGAAGCTCCGACGAACTACGAATCGACCTAAACTAGTTGAACCTATGGGCTACATGCTAAATTAAATGTGTAAATCAAAAGCGTGAATGAAAATCTAACTAAATAAATAAACAACGCAACTCAAACCTGGCATGGCGACCAAGGAGCAGGACGGTCGTCAGAGCGCCGCTTGGGTGCACCTCCCGCCTCCTCAAGCGTCTTGGACCTCAGGGGATCCTCCCCTATCACAAGAGTACTTCACTTTGACCGAGATCTGGAACTTTATGGCTTGGGGGATGACCAAAATTGGAAGGAGGAAGAAGGTCTTTTATTTATGGACATTGAGGGCACATTTATTTGACCGACTGAATGGAAAGATATCGTGCTATGTACAATAGATACAAGGGTTGGGCGTGGATCATGGTAGTTCAGAGATCATTTCGTCGTACGGAAGAATATGTGATAGATGGATGAGACACCCATGAAAAAATGCATGAAAACACGAGATTAGACATAAACGTCACGTTAGAAGTCTGGAGGGGGAGTTGACTAGGCGATCAACAATCCCTGAAAGGGGATTGGTCCACGCATGCCCATTATACCTTATTAAAATAAAAAATATTTTATAATATTAAATGATTTTATTAATTTTTTATTATAGAATAAAATATGTTTATTATTTATTGTAGTATTTTAATATGATTTTTATATATTTTTTTGGTGTTTTTTATTACAAGTTAAGTTTTAATAGTGTAATTACAGGTATTTTCATCTATGTTTTGTACATTTTTATTTTTTTATAATTTTTTATATTTCATCATCTTATTTTATATATTTATAAATTATTCTTATGAGTATAAATATATTTTTATTTTTATTTTTATTTTATGGTATTATGTGTATACTTAAATAAATAGATATATATATATTTTATAGGTATATTTATAGGTATTTTACCTATGTTTATATACATCTTTTTATTTTAATGTATTTTAATGAGTTTTATTTTTGTTTTGTAATGATAATAGAATATAGATAATATTTACAATATTATAAAATATAAACAAATAAATAGGTTTCCCTTTTATTTATATGCATGTATAACGTAGCTATTTTGTCTAGGTTTTAAACAATTATTTTATTTTGCCTTTTTCTTTTAGTTTATTTTAATTTCAATATGCATGTATGCTATAAATAATAATTACAAAAATATAAAAACATAAATTTTTAATAATAATAGGAAGTGAATACAATGAATATTTTAATCAGTGTAATGTACAAAAGGCGTCAAAAACCTAACCTTCACACAGTAACTCTAAAAAATACAACACCACCACCATAAAATAGCTTGTGAAAAGTTATATACAATTAGAGGTGATTTTGATATGTTTTGAGTTTTTATTTGAAAGATAAGGTCTGTGAAATTAGGTTTTTTGCCTTTTATTCTTTGTATAAAATGAACACCGTGTATTATTTTTGCACAAACTCAATTTTGTATTTTTAGTTACATTATTTTCTACAACTTTCATGCATAAAGTTTCTTTATTTGATAATAAAGAATAAAATAGGTGTCAAAAATGCTTTAATAATGAATGAATAAATGGGTTTTTATTGTATTTCTGGCCCTTATCTCCCCCTACTTTATTCCTTGTCGACCAACTATATTCTTGACTTGGTCTCAGGTTTAGGGTCATAAAATATCTTCAATATATTATTCCTTTTTCTTTTATTCTCTTTATTTTATAATTTTGGCATTAAAAACCTTTTTATATATAATTAATAAATAAATGATGAATGTTTATATACACAATTTAATTCTATTTGCATGTGTTAGCTAGGGTTTCTAAAAACATAATGATAGAATAAAGGTGATTAAATGGAGATTCCTCACCCCCCTATATGTTTATTTGCTAGTCCATAGCAAACACTTATGCAATAAGTACAAAAATAATAAAGAATAAAAGATAAATAATAATTGGAATTGACTTTGATTATTGAACTTATATGTATAAAGTCGAAGTTTGGAGCTGAGGTTAGACCTCGGTGTGAGAATGTGTATCGAACCTAGTCAGGAACCAACTTTAAAGCACAAAAACCATCGAGATTCACAGAACTCGGTTCAAACCACCTCAATAGCCAGGTCAGAACTATCCTACATCATACGCAAACCCTTATGACTATGAAGCTGACTTGTACACTGTAAGTGATAGTGGTTCTCCCCAACTGAAATGATAAAGGAACTGGCTTGGTAGTAAGTAATTTCTTGTATATTCATTAAACATAGAATTGAAAAGATAAAAGATCGAACTCTTACGGTCTTTACTTGTTTTCAATTAGTGAATCTAGGGTTTGTATTGTGTTTATTTATTAGTGTAAAGATCCTTCCTGCACTTCGCACCTTCTTTTCTCATTCTTATTGTTGTGTTGACTTTCATGTTATCATATCTTTTCAGTTGACAACGAAGATGTTGAATAGGAGTATTCCTTGCTCAGACTCTATGAGATCATTTCACACTTCAGTCCGGTCATCTTCTATTTGGGAAGACTCACTCCCTGAATATCCTTCTTTCTCCACATCACCCATCTTCTCATCAATGTATCCATTATTTGAGATTGACTCTAATCTCGAACTTTTATTTGAGACAACCATTTTAAAGGACTAATCAAGTGCCATATACATTTTCAGAGACATAGTCAGAGCACTTGATGCCACCAAAGGGCAAGGGTTCCATGGTAGAGCAGAGTGAGATAAACAATTCAATGTTAGATTCCATATAGGTCATTTAGGCACATTTGACTGAACAAGCTAACATCCAGGTCGGATTGAGAGATATGATCTTAGCGATGAGGAATGATGTAGAAGATATGAGAGAGGAGGTGAGAAGCCAAATGGAGGTGGCAATAGGGGAGGAGGAGATCTACTAATATACCTAGTGGATAAGCTCATACTTAAGGATGCCTATTATCCAGGGGCAGGACAGACTAATACATGGATTTTAATACATGTGATTCATGGGAATTTTGAGCTAAAGCCCGTGATTTTACCTCTACTCCCAATATTCCACATTCACATCGAGCTATTTGACCACAAATGTGGCACCATACACTACCTTGACATTCGGTTAGAGGTAGTTAAGACGACATCCTTTCCTTTAGCCTCATGGATAAGGCATTATATTGGATAAATCATTTAGGGAAGATTAATAGGACCTGGGAGTAATTGAGATCATAATTTTTGAACAAGTATTATCCCCTGGGATGAGTGAATCAAATGTGATCCTCGATTTCCAGCTTCTCCCAAATATCCCATGAGGCTATTCATGAGGCATGTGAAATATTTAAGGATTTCATGGAGAAGTGCCCTTATCACGATATACCAAAGTCTAGCCCTGTGCATAATTTCTTTGGGCGTTTAATCATTTAAAATCAGAAATTGGTAGATGCCTTGCGGGGTTCCCACTTCAGTAAGGATGAGTGTGCCCTTTATCAAATTTTTGAGGAGATGGCGAAGAGCTATGTAGCTCTATCTTATTGATGTTCTTTTTAGAAGCATTTTATCACTTCTCCTTTAGTATCCCACAAGGCTATCGACATGATGACATCTCACAATGTAAATAGGGTGGATTGTGTAGATCTGACCATAATTGGGAATCATCTATCTAAAGCAGATATAATAGAGAGGCAATCTAAAGAGCTGGAAACGTTACATGTGATCAAGTAGAGGACAAAGAAACTAGATAATATGGATGAGATTATGAAGCATTTGGATATTCTAGTCAGTACGATTAGTGCATGTCAGAGTGTGAGTTCCATAACCGATACTTATAATCATGAGCAGACTTTTTCTACTTCAGCATAGCAGAGTACCAGAGCACTACCTATAGTCCAGCACGTTTGTTATGTGCAGACTCCGGATATGGTCCAGCAATAGTCACCTTCACCATACATTGTATCGTACCATCAGGAGCATTCTTACATTTCTGAGCAACAGTCTCCACCTCCACCTCTCATTCAGGAGGTGAATGGATTTTGGTTTGATTGCAAGCGTAACTAGCTCCATCCCTTAGGGCAAGGTCAATAGAGTTCACAACTACTTCAGAGGCCCATCCACCATTTTTAGGGAGGGAGAGCACAACCCTAGCACCAACAACTACAACCTCACTTTTCATCTCCACCTCACTTCCATAATTAGATACATGTTCAACAACAGATGCAACCTACATATTTTCATCAACCCTATTATCTATAGCAGTCTGCAAAGTTTTCAAACCCTCCTCCTCCTCCTTATTATTAGTCATGGTACTCTGGGTAGCAGTAGCCTCCGTACTACTAGTCTCAGGGACAACCCGTACTTGAGCATCCAAAGGCACCTTCGGTGAACCCAACATTAGATCAGATTGCACTCCTAATATATAATATGAATGATTTGAATCAGAGGCTTGACAACTTGACCACCACAAAGACATTGACTCCAGCCCAGGTCGAAGCCAATCCCAACAATTTCAGATGCTAGGAGCAGGTAGCCCATGATTCATCCACTCCTGAGACATGTATGACCCTTGATTTTGAATGTTTACCTGATGCCATTCATCTCAAGAGTAGTACAAAAATGTAGCTGCATGTACAATGGTTGGGATTGGGAGATCAAGCCACTGAGAGAGCTCCACCGACCACATCATCTTCTTCACTAGTATAGTAGCAATCGAGTGTTGCAGTTGCAGAGCATGGAGGATCACCACCATTTTCTTAATTATCACCGCCATCTCCATTATCATTTAGAAAAAGACAAAAAATATAATAAAGAAAGATGCATTGTCGAGTCAGTCGCGAAGGAGAACACACCCTTCGTGGAGTCTGCTTCTGCATCAGTAGACCAAGCATGTCCTGTTTTTCCATTTGTTTCTTCTACTCCTATATTGGATGACATTGTACAAACTAAATATGCTTATCCATATGTATATGATGACTCTGATTTGAATAAGATAAATGAGAAGTTTGATGTTTCCTTTGATTCGGTTTCATTTCCTTTTGCTTTAATAAAAATAGAAAAATCCATAAAATAAAACAACACTATCTGATCCAGGAGTGGTATATATACTTCAGAATATCTTTTTAGCGATGCCACTCCTCAAGGTCGTAGAGTACATGCCAACAGTTAAAAATGGAATGAAAGAAGCATGTACTCGAAAGCATCAACCAATGTAGAAAAAATGAAATAAAATAGAAAAGTACATCTTAATCATGGCCACAGTTCATGCCATTAGCAGCCTCCCATAGAAAAAGAAAGATAAGGGAGCACCTTACATCTGTTGCCATATCTTTGATTAGGAGTTTGATCGTACTCTTCTCGATAGTGGATCCTCCATTAATCTCATGCCATCCTCTCTATTCATTGAGTTTGGGTTGGTGCCTCTTAGATCCACTAGGATGATCCTTCAGCTTGTTGATCGGTCGATCAAGAGGACGAGGGGCATTCTAGAGGACGTTATCGTAATGGTGCATGGAATGAGATTCCCAGTTGATTTTGTTGTTATGGATATGGATACCTCTACACCATTACTCCATACTCTGATAATACATGGTCGACCATTCCTTAAAATGACAGAGACGGTTGTTGATTATGGTACTAGAGAGATAACCTTTCACTCCCTCAGTGATAACATTATGATGGAGATGGTCTCAGATCCGAAGCCATCACTGCCACAGGCAATAGATGAGAAGGTACAATTACAACAGATTCCGAGGATTGTGATTTTCTTGCTGAGTTTAGAGAGACAGGTCTTTTCATATATTTCATGGACAAATGTGAGTTCCTATCCCAAAAGGAACCTCTGGACAACACAATCGACACTAGTTCCCTTGTTGATTATTCTGAGTTGTCACCTGATGGACATTTGAGCTATTTTTTGAGGATCAGTCTGAATCACTTTTGGAGGTACATTTGGATACAACTGAGTTACTTTCTTCTGAGATCACTAATGAGACACATCCTACTGAGATATCTGAGATTTTTGTTGATGAGTTTTTTGAGATTTTTAAGCATCCTGATGAGCCATCACTTTTTGAGTAGAAATCATTCATTGCTGATCTTTTTGAGGCATTATATGTTGAGCCTATAGTAGCCATATTGGATAGTTCACACAGTATAGATCATATACTTTCTACTAGTGCAATTGCATAGGTTGTTGTAGATCTGATTCAGAACCCACTTGAGCTCAAAGTTTTACCTTCAACACTGTAGTACACCTTCCTTTTGGTGCCCCTCAAATGTTTCTGGAAATCATCAGTATGTATTTGACCGACGATCAAAAATCTTGCTTGCTAGAGGTTCTCGACAGAAATTGTAAGGCCATAGGATGGAATATTTCGAATCTTCGTTGGATTAGTCTAGCTTTGTGCTCGCATCATATCTACATAGAGGATGACAACTCACCAACACATGAGTGTAAGCGCCGTCTAAATCTGAATCTCTGAGATGTTGTCATGAAAGAGATCAGAAAATGGTGTGATGCTGGCTTTATTTATCCCATTTCAGATTCCAAGTGGGTTAGCCTGTTGCATGTCATATCGAAAAAATCTGGGATTACTATCATGATGAATGACCGTGGTGAGGAGATTCTGACACGTGTTCCCACTTCATGGCGTGTTTGGGTAGAATACCAATGCCTAAATTTAGCTACAATGAAAGATCACTGTCCACTACTCTTTTTTGATCAGATTATTGAGATATTGGCATGGAAGGAGTTCTTTTGTTTCTTATATGTGTACTCGGGATATAACCAAGTCGCAATCACTCTTGAGGATCGGGAGAACATTACTTTTACTTGTCGATTTGGCACCAACGCCTTTATACGGATTCCCTTTGGATTTTGAAACCCCTCTACTACATTCCAAAGGTGCATGTTGGTCGTTTTTGTCGACATAGTAGGTAGTTTCCTTGAGGTCGTCATGGACGATTTCTCGGTCAACAAGGAAAGTTTCGACTTATGACTTAATCATTTAGACTGAGTACTTAAGCATTGTTTTTATGGTGAACTTAGTGCTCTCATGGGAGAAAAGTAACTTTATGGTGATATGGAATTGTATTGGGCCATGTCATCTCTAAACACGATTTGAAAATTGACCTGGGTAAAATTTATGTGATCTCCAAGCTAGAGTCATTGCCAAATTTGAAGTAGTTGAGGTCTTTCCTTAGACACATTGGATTTTATAGGTGATTCATTAAGGACTTCTACAAGATCGCCAAGCTTGTGACTAAGCTTCTGTGTAAGGTGAGTGAGTTTATACTTGATAAGTAATTCCTCCTTTCATTTCACCAGATTAAAGACAATGTTACTAGAGCTCTTGTCCTTCATCCACCTAATTGGAGTCTTCCCTTTAAGATCAAGATGGATGCGTCAGACTTTGTAGTTGGAGCTGTTTTAGGGCAGAGAAAGGATGGGAAACTATTTGCAATACACTATGCTAGAAATACTCTATATGAAGCACAACATAATTACATAGCTATAGAGAAGGAGATGTTAGGAGTGTTGTTTGCATTAGATACGTTCAAATCATACCTACTTGGTTCACATGTTTATGTCTGCACAGATAACACTGCCATACAATACTTACAGACAGACAAGGATGCCAAACCACACCTTATCGGATGGATCATTCTTCTCTAGGAATTTGATTTAGGGATTCGAGATAAACTTGGAGTAGACAATGTTGTAGTAGATCACCTTTCTTAGATCATTGATGCAGAGTCCTTTGAGAAGTTAATACTTCCTATTTCAGAGACCTTTCCATGTGAGACCTTTTTGTCTATGGCCTCACTCCCATGGTATGATGATGTTGTGAACTAACTTGTCTACAAAAAAGTTCCACAAGATCGATAGAAGCACAAGGTAATCATATTCCTGTCAGAGATTCATTTTACCAATGGGAGGATCCGTACCTATTTCATGAGGGTGCGGATTGTATCTAGGGAAGGTGCATTCCTAAGGAGGAATACACAAATGTGCTTGAGCATTGTCACAAATTAGAGTATGGTGGGCATCATTCGAGGAATCACACAATAGCTAAGGTTTTACAATGTGGCATGTGATGGCGAACTTTGTTTAAGAATGCTACATATTATGTTCGAGGTTGTATCGATTGTCAGAAAATTGGAGGAACCATCGATCCAAAGATACATGCCCCTGAGATATATCTCGAATTGAGATGTTTTTTTATTCTTGGGGCATAGACTTCATGGGACCATTTCCTGTCAGTAAGGTATTTTGGTACATCAAGCATGCCATGGATTATGTTAGTCGTTGGGTGGATGCTATCTCCATCTGAGTCACTGATAGTTGTATGATTTGTCCCTTTCTTAAGAACAACAATATTGCATAGTTTGGGATTCTCAAGATACTCGTTTAAGTTGGGGAAGACATTTAATTAATAGAGAGCTCAGAAAACTTGTGAAGGAGTATGCCATTGAGCATAGAATTTCGTTCCCCTACCACCGACAGACTAACATCTTGGCTAAGATTTCAAATTGGGAGATTAAGGCAATACTTCAGAAACTTGCATGTCCATATAGGAAGAACTGGTCCCAGATGCTTGACTCAGTTTTATGGGCTTATCAGATGACGTACATGTCTCCATTGTGTATATCTCCCTAAAGATTGGTCTATGGAAAGACTTGCCACTTACTAGTTGATTTAATACACAAATCTTTATGGGCACTCTGTGTATGCAATTTCGATTATGAGAAAGTAGGCCAGAGTAGGAAATTGTATCTGAACAGATTGCTAGAACTCCGAGATTTTGCCTATGACAACTCACTCATGTACAAGGAGAAAGTCAAGCATTGACATGATAGACACATTAGAAGGAAGATTTTATCGCATGATCAACAAGCAAATTGAAGTTGTTCCCCGTCAAACTTAAAAGTAAATGGCAAGGATCGTTCATTGTTAGAGATGTGTGTGACCACGGTAGTTTTGTCACATCTTGATTGTCATTTGATGCACAACCATTTGTCCCGTAGAGACAATTGCTGAAGTCATATCTAGGTCATGATACATTCATGTTTGTGGTTGATTCCATCTATGTGGTATGAGATGATGATTCTTTGACATCTTTTGTGTCTCATACATGAGTTGATATTCTCTTGTATATATTCCTTTGGTTTTATTCTTTCTTCTTCCTTTTTTTTGTTCACCTCTTTTCCATATGCGTGTGCTATACTTACGATGTACTCTATCCTATTCATACGGGAGGTGAATGATTTGATTTTTCCCATTTTCATTTTGTTTCATCACTATTGTTGTTGCTTATACTTAGGGGTCGTTTACCTTAAGTATATGGGAGTGACAATGTGTGATTTGTTCTCTTTCACGTTTTTATTTCTTATATTCTCTCACTTACCCTTCAACTTGTTGATATTCTTTTTCTATACATAGGGATCTCCTATCTCAAGTATAGTGGTAGATAAGTTGAGTCATTGAGTTGTTCATTCTTTTCCTTGGTTTTCCCCATTTGCATAGTCTTCTATACATACATATAGGGAGGATCACCGACTTCTATTATTTTCTTTTTATTCTTTGAGTCATTGTAGCATATGACTCTTTTCACTTTTCTATACTTAACATGAGTTATGTCTTCCTTTGTAGCTCTTTGGTCACAATGAGGACATAGTTTGAGCTAAGAATGGGGGGTGTCGTATATTTTTTTGTGTGTGTCTATATATATATATATTAGCCATAACATGTTCTTTTGTTTGTTAATGATATGATGATTATTACCAAAAAACTGAAAAATTATTTGTAAAATGATTTGCAAAAATCTTTTGAAAAATTGTTTGCAAAAATTATTTTGTAATAACTTTAGCAGAATTTTTTATAGCATGATTTGTAAAATGTTGGTAAAATTATTTGAAAAGTATTTTAAAGCTTTTGTAAAATCTTTGTAAAATAGTTTGTAAAATGTTTGTAAAGTCTATTGTAAAATGACTTGAAAAGGTTTGTAAAATTTTTGTAAAATTATTTTGTCACATATGATATAAGTTATGGGACATATATGTTAGTTGTAGAATATACGTGTGTATAAAAACCTTAATTAACTATCCCTGCAAATAAAATTCATTTTTATATATAAAATTATTTTGTAATGTTTGTATTGCAAACATGTAAATAAAATCCTAAAATAAAATTTTGTATAAAATTTGTATAATCCTGGTATTTTTACATGTTTAATAACATTGTAAATACATTCAATCCACTAACTCTTCACTTATTACATAGAAAAGAGTAAAAATGTTTAAATCCATAAAAATGCAAAACTCTCTAAAAAATCTTTCAAAAAGTGGTTCTTTATTTTTCTTCTTTTTAAAAGAAAGTGTTTTGTATATATTTCTTACATTTGCATTTGCATTTGTTAGAATGGTATTGACATTTAAACTAGTTTGGAATAAAATCAAAGAATGGAGCTTGGATAAGACCTTAAACCATGTAATTTCAAAGGAATCTTATAGAAACTGGAGTAAGGAATTTTCAGGTCAAGTGATATAATTCTTTGAGTTCATAAGGTTATGTTCACATGTCATCTTAATTGGTCTAAGTAGAATATTTAACAACACAAACATGATCCTCTTATACAGTGACTTAACTTGGACGTGTACTCTACATGTTGCTCAACACAGATGAGGTGGTGAGCATAGATGATCCTTTAGCTTGGGGAAACATGTGAGCGGAAACATTCATAGTCACAATAAGTGGCCATTGTGTCTCAACCTAGTCTAGTGGCGTTGACGTCTAAAGATGGGATTTCGTTGGTTGCAATAAAGCTTCTAAAGAGGGATAGTCTACTGGTTCAAGAGGAAAAACTCCTTATGTACATGTTGTACCTTTGTATATATTAAAAAAAATCTCTCTCATCCTAATCAAGCCATATGTCTCAAAGTCTCATATTAAGGAGGCTTGCAGCTGGAAACTTGGCTACACTGGTCAAGCTCCAAGGGTTTGTCGCTACGTTGGCCACAATCCATTCTCTTATATACCCACTCTTCTTGAGATGGTTGTACTTGAACTTAGAAGGGAATATCTCGCTCCTCGAGGAAAGAGTATCTATATCACGAATTATGGTTACCTTGTTAGAGGGGGTTGTTTCTTTGTCACTTCTGAGGTCGGGAGCTATATTTCACTTATTACAAGTAAAGATTCATTGTCATAAGAGTTTGCATATGTAGGCTTGTTCTGACCCGACTATTGAGGCGTTTGGAACATACAATTATGGAACTTGAGGGATGTTGAGTCTTAACTCCTATTCCCAATAAGGTTCCACCAAACTAATAATACAAAGGTTTGACAAAGCACTGTACTTTGATTTTATGAAGAGAACTGGAATAATCAATCTTGTTTTAAGTTCTTTATTTTTCCTTTATTCTTTTTCTTTTAGTCACTTATTCTTCAAATAAGTGTTTGCTAAGAGACTAGCAAAGGTAAAGCACAGGGGGATGGTGAATATGTAATTCATCATCTTTATTCATTAATTTTATCCTAAAATTCCTTATAAAACATCCATAAATATCAATAAATCTCTTTTTTTTACTATCCCTCACTCTTGTGTAAATATTATACATTAATCACTATTTTAACCTAAAAAAATAAATAAGAAATAAAGAAGAAATAAATAAAGAAATAAAGGAAAAATAAAAACCATATAGTGTATATTTGAAATAAATATAGTCTGACTTTGACCTGGAGAGTAGTTCGAGACTTGACCTAATCGACCATGAATAAAATAAGGGGGTGATAAGGCTTAAATACAGAAAATCAGGAAAATCAATCCCCACTTATGTATATTCATCACTTATATATCACTGTATGTATTACATATTCATACACTATTTTATTTATCACCAAACTCACTCCAAATAAAAATGTTACCTTCTTGCAGCTTGTACAGAAAAAATAAGTTGTAAATACTATAAAATAATTACAAGAAGAATCATTGTACAAGTTAATAAATTTCAACACTTTGAAAAAGCCGCAAAGCTCAACTTGTTAGATCGATATCTTCTCTACATATATTCGAAATTAATCAAACTCACTTTCATTTTACTCATAGAAGTGGTTTCATAAAAATCAGAGTTAAGGTGTAAAATATGGCTTTTTGGGGTGCTATTCTATATTATACCTATGTATATTATTTGTATATAAATTTCCCTTGTGTTTTCGTATATATTGTATTTTTAAATAGTTGTGTCTATTGTAATTGACTTATAAAAATTACAAATAAAAACCACAAAATTGAAGAATAAACCAAAATAAAATGATTTATATATTGTACATATATCACTACGTATATGTAAATATACTGATTTATCTGACTTAATAAATCAATTCATAAAAATAAAAATTATTATTAAATTTATTGTAACATATTTCAAAATAATAATTTATTAATTTATATGTATATTTGTGAAAATAATATATTAAAAATACAAATATTGTACATATTGATATACATACCTACAGTTAAAGTGTTTTAATTATTTTTACCCTTGATATAATTTATTTAATTCATTAAAAAGTACCGTAAATACACTAATTTAATTATTAAAATTTTCTCTTTATTTTATTATTTAAATTTGATTTCTATTATATTTTCAATTTATTTCATTTTTTCTTGCTTTTTTATCGTGTAGTGGTTTTTGACTTCTAGCTAACCGCTCTCTAATTGGTAGAGACCAGGTCTGTTGACCGAGGTCAACTCTCCATCAATAGTTTTCCCCCACATTTCTTGTGCGCCAACCCTTCTTCTCCTCATTTTCCTGCACGCCTCAGTCATTTAGCCCTAACAACTTACTCCATCACCAGATCATCTGATCCATAGATCATAACTTGGATTGTGCGCTTTTTAAATTCCAAAGCATGTCGGACTTCATGCTTATATATATATATATATATATATATATATATATATATATATATATATATATAGATCCCATCCATCTCCAGCTCCGGTTGATCGAGATTTAACGCAGTTCTTCATCTAAGGGTGGGGCAAAGTAGATGAGGTCGTCACAAGACTTCGATCCTTTCATTCATGAGCGCGAAGAGTAGCATAATAAACTGATCCATACATGGCCAAAGCTCCAACGCCACGTAGTATTTCTCTGCCTTCCACAACGGATCGAGGCAATTCATCCATCGTTTCATCAGTAGGTTTGAGGATATTTGCTTTAGTTTCTTTTTCTTTTTTGATTTCAATTTCATCTTTAATTTGAGTTTTAGGTTTAAATCCAGTCATTTCTCATCAAGCACTAATCTCCACAATCAGAGCTCCAACGTGCAATCATTGTTCTTTCCGATCACCAACACCATCGCACGATTGTTCTTTGCCTTCTTCTCCATCTCCTGACCCCTAGATCGTTCTATATCTTGATTTCAACTCATCTCCGACCACCCCTTTGTCGGAGTCGACTCATTCATGTCCATCCTTCTTTATTCTACCTAGTAAGGTTGGTCGGAGAGTCCATCTCTGAGCATTGAGCCTTTTGCAGGTGGCAGGAGTGCATCTTTGAGCGAAGAGCATGACCTATAGGTCCAGCTGCAGCCGCATACCTCCTAAAGTTCCAGATCCTTTAACGATCATCGTCGATCTTCATAACCACATATAATCGACATAGAAGAGGTGCAAAAATGTAGATTATCCTTTAGGTAGTGAGTTGAGTGGAGGTTGTCCAGGCTTTAGCCGATCAAACATTGACGGAGCAACCCTTCTTTGTGTTATTCCAGCACTCCCCAACGATGTCTGATCAAGAACTTCAATGCCAGATTGAATCACGGCCATTGAGAATGCTTCGAATTCTCGTCGTTGACCATCCAAACCTAGTTCAGATCCCATCTGTCCACGCGCTCCCTATTCTCAATCGTCACATCATAATCCAAGGCACATCTCCACTGTTGATTCTACCTTGTAGACCAGTATAGAAATTGCACTCCATCCCTACCATTGGTTTTATTTGCAATTAAGATCCTCTAGAGGCACATGTCAGATTGTGCTTCATTGAACATTTACATATTTTACCCTACTAATTATTTCATTTGCTTTTTTAAGTACTATTTGAACTGATACACATATATTGCACATGACTTTTTGGGGAAATCACAATGAAAACCTTTCACATTCCTTATTATCATTAGACCTTCTAAGATAAATAAATTTCATTGAAGTGTATGCCAGTGCGACTCGCGTGTGTCCGCAGTCCCTTTTCTGGGTAAATTGCACAATTTACCCTGCATTTCTTTTATTTATTGTTCGTACGGTCCTATAAATATATTTCTTTGTGTTTTGGTCTTTGTGAGTCTGTATTTTAGTTTGTTTGATCATTTGAATTAATAAATAACAAACCATCATGAAAAAACGCATAAAAATGCTTGTTAACTCATGTTAATCCTTTTTATCTCAACTATTTATTATTTTCAGTTAAAACGCATAAATATAATTCTTGTTTAAGTTAAAAAATCAATAAACAATAGAAAAACACTTTAATTTTCTTAAAAAATTGTGTGTTTGTTTCTATTTGTTTTATTTTCTATATAATTTCATTTGCCAATTCCTTATAAAAACCAAAAATTAACAAAACTCCAAAAAACACTAGAAAATTCATAGAAAATTATTGAAAATCAAATAAAAATTCATAAAAAGAATTTCTGTAAATTTTAAAATTTTGTCTTTATGTTAGTGCATAATTTTCCCTTTTTATTTTATTTTCTAATTTTAAAAACCAAAAGCATTTGCATTATTTTCTCTTTCATATTTTCCCCTTTTTTAATTATTTTAAAACACAAAATATTCTAAAAATTCTTGAAAATCATAAAAAATAGTAAAAAAATACTAAAAACATAAAACTAATTTTTTAAAATTTCTGTATTTTTTCTATATTTGAAGAATACAAAAAGAGCTTCTTTCTTTTATTTATTTTCTTTTATTAAAAATATAAAAATAATTGTAAAAACTAGACATTATTAAAAATTTCATAATCACAAAACCTAAAAAGAATTAAAATTCACAAAATTAAAAAGATAAAAAGCACACAAAAACCAAGAGTAGTGTACTTAGAATTCCTTCTTTTATTTTATTGATTTTCATGGATTTAATAACCCTTGGGATTTTTTAGCTTCCCTAAGTTCGATCATGTATGCTACACATGTAAATAAAATGACAAATTAGTTCTTTTGCTGACATTGATTGCTTTATTTTCATTGGATTAAGAGCTTGATCAAAATAATTTCTGTTTGACGCATCTTTGGGTTTCAATGATAGTTTCACACTGTCATTAATTTAAATAATTAAAAACCTGAAAAGTAGTCCTCGACAGTATGATCAGGGAATGGAGTAATGGTTCAGGTTTTTCCATATCCATGATGACAAAATCAACCAAGAGGATCATGCATTGCATAGTTACAATAACGTCCTCGAGAATGCCCCTCGACCTCTTGATCAATCTATCAACAAATTGAACGATCATCCTGGTCAATCTAAGAGGCCCCGACCAAAACTAAGTGAGTAGAGAGGATGACATAAGATTGAGTAAGGATCCGCTATTGAGAAGAGCATGATTGAACCCCTGATCAAATATAAAACAACATATTTAAGGTGCTCCCGTATCTTTGTTTTGGGTGGGAGGTCGCTGATGGCGTAAAATGTTGCCGTGGTCAAGATATGCTTTTCAGTCCTTAGGTGTATGTTATACTTCGGCTGATGCTTCCTAGTACATGCTTCTTTCTTTCCCTTTTTAACTGTGGGCATGTATCCATGGCCTAAAGGAGTGGCATCTTTAACAAGATGTTTTAAAAGATCTCTATCACTCTAGGATCAGATAATGTTGTTTTGATTTTTTGGATTTTATTTTATTCAAGGCATATGGAAATGGAACATAATTAGAAGAAATAAAGTATTCATTTCTCTTTTTAATCTCATAATAAACATGTACAAAAGGATGATCATAATCAGTTTGTATAGTATAATCCAATACATGTGTAGAAATACAAATAAATGGAAGAATAGAATGAGTTACTTGGTCTGCTAGTGTTGAAGAAGAATTAGAGATGGGTATGTTCTCCTTTGTAGTTAACTCAGTACTTTACCTTCCTTTATTATCTTTTTGTGATTTTCTTTATTATGATGGTGGTGATGGTTAAGAAGAAGGCGAAGATTATCCTCCATGCTCTAGCTCTGCAACATTGGACTATTGCTCAACTACTGAAGAATAGGATATAGTCAGTGTATCTCTCTCAGCAGCTCTCGTCAATGGATGTATGGGAAGTTGCACTCTCCTACCATTCCTAAGACAAATGGAATCAGATAAACATGTAAAATCAAAGGCCATACCTTTCTCAAGGGTGGATGGATCATTGGCTACCTACTCCTTACATCTAAAGTTCTTGGTATTGGTTTTGACCTTGCTGGAATCAACATTTTCATGCTAGTCAGGTCATCAACCATCTGAGTTGAATCAGTTATATTCTTCATCAGGAAGGCTAGCTAGTCTATAACTAGGTTCATTGATGGTGCCTCAAGATGCTCAACAATGGGCTATCGCTAAGTCTAGTAGTGCAGAGACTGATACCCATAATATTGTTGCTGTTGATATGTGTAAGGAGGAGGAGGATATGAATAATACTACCAGTATATAGGCTGATGATGATAGTAAGGTTGATAAAAGTGTGCAAGATGCATCAACTGCTGATATCCATGTCTCCAGGTATGGAACTGTGGTGGAGGTGAATATTGATGAGGCTATAAAGGCTGCTATTGCTGGGGTTGTGTTCTGCCTCCCTAAAGACATTGGATGGACCTTTCACTTGGTTTAGTACTGAACTGTACCTACCTTGATAGATGGGGTAATTTGTGCTCTCGAGAAAACCAAATGCCATTCACCCCCTGGATATGAGGTGAAGGTGGAGAAAACTACTCAAAAATATATGGAAGCTCCAAGTACTACGGTACAACAAACGATTGAGGAGACTACTGCATGACCTGATCATGAGTATGCACGTAGTAAATGTTCTAGACTACGGAGGAAGGCACTCAGGTACTCTACGGTGGTGCAGTAGTAGAATAACTCGGCTTCTCTACTGCAGGTGTATTAGCTGCTGCACTCTGGCTCTGACATGCACTAATCATGTTAACTAGAAGCTTCATGTGACGGGTAATATCATCCAGCTTGTCCAACTGCTTTGTCCTCTACTCGACCACTTGTAAATTATCAAGTTCTTGTGATTGATTTCTATGATATCTTTTAGATAGGTGGTTTCCAATAGTGTTTAGATCTACACTGTCCACCCTATCCACATCATGAGATGTTGTCATGTTGACGACCTTGTGGAGTGCTGAAGAAGAAGGAATAGAATGCTCCTGGAAAGCACAGGAAGAAAAGAGTGCTGAAGAACTCTCTAGCATCTCCTCGAAGATCTGTTAAAGGACATGCTCACCATGTTGAAATGAGACCCCCCACAAGCGGCAACTACCAATCTCTGATTTTCGAAGATCAAACACCTAAAGAAATTCTGATCTAAGCTCGTATTTGGTATGTCATGATGGGGGCACTTCTCCATCAAATCATTAAATCTTTCCCATACCTCGTGAATAGGCTCATGGGATAATTGGGAGAATTTGGCAAATGATCACGTTTAATTAAGGCATCCAAGGGGATAATATTTGCTAATGCATGCAAATCTCAACTCATCCCAGGATGTAACAACCTTTCCTACATGATTCATTCAATAGAGCGCTTTGTACACCAAGATGATCGGGAAGGCTATCAACATCACTACCTCTAATGGGATATTAAGGTAGTGGATAGTACTGCATATACAATCAAATTGCTGGTGATGTATGTATGGTTCCTTATGAATGTGTCCATGGAATATCGAGAGCAATGGAAGAATAGTGGGATTCAGCTCGAAATAGCCATGAACTGCAGAATTCATGTCATAGCATGTACTGCATCAAACTTATAAGAATCGCTCAATGTAGGCTTAGGATCCACTCTAGGATGCTCAACTCCCCCATTCTCCCCTCCTCTCACTTGATCATCCTCGTCTCTCCTCTCTCCCATGTCATGCCTCAACTCTAAGATCATATCAAGAAGTCCTATCTTGATGTTGGCCTGCTTAGTCAACTAGACCTGGATGACCTGAATAGATGCTAACATCATGGAGTATATCTCATGCCTCTCTGTACTTGGGACTTCGGTCCTCTTAATTAGTCTCGATCTCTATAAAAGTGCAAGGAATTCGATCTGTCCTCGAAAATCTAGAGTTTCGAATGATAGTTTGAGATTAGGGTAAACCTCAAACAAGGAACTCATTGGAGAAAGAAATGACGATGCGGAAAAAGAAGTGAATTCTAGAAGAGAGTCATCTTGAATGAGTAAAAATAACCAAACAAGCATGGATAAAGATAATCTCATGAAGTCCGATCACAAAATACTCCAATCTAATATCTTCGATGTCAAGAGGCAAGATGCGAGAACACGTAGTAAAATAAGAAGAAGAAAATGAGAATAAAGGTGCAAAGTGTGTAGAGTGATCTCTACACTAGCAGACAAACACAATACAAACCCATGATTCATCAACTGAACATACGTGAAGATCGTGAAAGTTCGATCAATTATCTTTTCAATCTTAAGTTTAGTGAATCTACAAAAAGTTTACTTACCACCAAGCACATAGGGTGATTTCGCCATATCACCTAGTGTACATCCTCAAACCTCCCCAAATAGTGGAACCATTTGCCTGAACTGTTGGGTTATATCAGAAACAAAGGGAGATAAGAGGCAGAGCACACCGAAATGATTTTCTAAGGTCGGAGGCAAGGCTTGCGGTTGTAATCAAACATTGAAGAGTACTGTATAGGTAATTAGGGCATAAGTCTAGGGATTTGGGCTCTATCCTTAAGGAAACATACTCACCATTTTGTCTGCAGGTAAGTACCTACACACAATAAGGGTGTTACTCTCCTAAAAACAATGATGATATGATCGTTATGTTTAGTTTTAAGTCAAGTATGATCGACAATTCCTTTTTTATTTGGTTATCAATTTTTCTGGATTTTTTTAAGAAATTTACCTAGTGATTTTTCAAATTCCTTTATTTCATAAGTAAGAAATATAAAGGAGGAGATTATAAAAGTCGATGCGATGAAAATCAACGATACATGCAAGATATAGAAGATGAGCTCCTTACACCATGAGACTACATGAAAAATGATCCTTGCATAAAAATAAATATAGAAAATAAACTAACACAAATGATGTACGAGAAGCATCTTAGCAGTAATTTCTATTAACAAGCAAGAACTGATTATTTTGACTAAGTCCAATCCTATGATCTGTTCTACAGGAACATATATTCTTATTTGGGGGCTTTGGACCTAATCAATTACATGTCTAAATCAAGAAAATAGAACCTACTTCTAAGGGATCAAGCACACAAAAACCATGAGAAAAAAAATAAAATCAAGAAAACAAAATTGATGAGGTCCCACACACCAACCAGACCCCACAATCCATGAAGTATCTAATATCCAAATAAAAAAAGAAAAAGAGGAAAGCATCTAAACATTTTTTAAATTATTACAACAACAAATGGAAAATAAAAGATTAAAATAAAATAAAAAATAAATGCTCCAAAAATCTGCTCTAAGATCCTCAAAATCTTCTGCTTCTCCTCTCTTATGCTCTCATGTTGCTCAGTGAAGAAACGAGCTGCCTCCTCTTCGCTCGAGTGCCCCGATGCTCCTAGGAATGCTACCCTCGCTCGTCATGCCCTCATAAGAAAGAGAGAAAATAAATATATATGACATCATAGTTATGAAAATATGAGCATAAGAAAAGAAAGAAAATAAATGACAGAAAATAAGAGACAAAATAAAAAGAGAGAGAAACAAGTATATATAGAAATCAAGAATAATAAGCAAAAATAAGAACCTAGCTACCAGTTGAACAGTGAAATTTAAGTTTTTTAATTTAATTGTTCACAATGAAATTTATTCGATTCTCAAGCAAAAATCAATAAGGAAAATTTAGCACGAGAAATTTATTATTTAATTTACATGTATAACTAACATGATCGAACTCAGGGAGGCTACAAAACTCCTGAGGGTTATTCTACGCAATGAAAAATCAATGAAAAGAATAAATGATCTCTATATATACTATGCTTGGTTTTTATATTTTAAATTTTATATTTTTAATGGAATTTTAATTTTATATTTTTTATTTTATGATATTTATATTTTTTATTTTTAGTTTTTGCAAAACATTTTTTTATCGTTTGATAAATAACTGAATATTAAAGAAAAATAATAAACACACACTCAACCAAGCTTATTCTACTTTTTAAAATATATAAAAAACAGTCAGGAAATTAAACTAAAATTATTTTTGGTTTTTTATTGTTTTTAATTTTTTTTATTATTTTTTTCACAATTCTCCAAAATTTTCGTAGCCTTTAAATAAATGAAAAATAGAGAATAAACTAAATAGAAAAATGGATGTTTTTTGATTTTTAAAATAAGAAATAATGCCAAGAATGAATGAAATATTTACTTTCGAATGATGTTTGTTTATATTTTCTAGAGAGGATTTTTTATGGTTTTTTGGGATTTCTAAATGATTTTTTTTATTTTTTTAAACTTTTGGGAGTTTTAGTATTTTATGGTTTTTATGAGGAATAAAAAAACCAAAATTTTATAGAAATGAAAATAAATCAAATGAAGGAAACATGATTATTTTTTGAAATATTGTCGAGCATTTTTTAAATTTCTTTACTGATTTTCAAATGCAAATATGGAACTTTTGGACTATTTTTAAATTTTATAGGTAGCAAAAATGATGAAAATGTAAAACGTAAGTTATGGATGCAAGACGGATGTACTAGGAACCTATGAAAATATTGTGGCATTTTTAAAAGGGTTTTGGTATTTTTATTTAATTTTAAACAAGCAAAACAACTGTAGACTCACATGGACCTATATGCAATTATTTACGCTTCTTAGGTGAAGCAATAACACAGAAATAAATGCGACTATACAATATGCAAATTTTCCAAGAAATCTTGTGCGTAGACACATGCCCCCCCTCTCGAATGGACCTAAATGTAAATACTTTAATTCTAGGGACCGAACAATTACATATAAATGTAATATTGTTATTGTAATTTATCCAAATAAAAACTTGCTATGCACACATGCAGTTCAAACAAGGACGATATTGTAAATAAAATAAAGTTCATGAATGAAAATGCAATAGTTCAAATTATTAAATATAGACATGTCTCCACCAAGGACTTATTTTCAAAGTGAAATAAAACAGGGGTAAAGATCCAAATGTGCCCTTAAATACGCGGTGCCTTGGTTGGCTCTAACGCTCTGAAGATCGGATCGGACAATAAAGACTGACTTTCACATGGAGGGTCTTGATCTGATCTGGAAGAAGAATCTCGTGGCCCAGATTTGGGGCGAAATGGAAGGCCTAGATCTAAATTGGTGCTCCGTTCTTGATCATGCGGAGAAGAAAGGTCCTAGAGCAACTCAGAAGAAGATGGACCCCAACGAACTTCGATCGTGGAGAACTCGGTCTTTGCTCGTCCAAATCCACTTCGAGATGATGCTACGACTCCCTAATGTCCTTCTCCAACGATCAACTTAAGTAGTGGAGCTTGAATCCTACTAATCAATGTTTTTAAGTTCTGGAAGATATAAGTTCCGATGATTCATCGTGCTTTGACCCTAAATGGTGAACTCGTGCTCGGAGGAACCTCCGACTGAAAAATTAGGACAAAACACAGGCATATGTGATTGAATGGATGCCTCCGGCATGGGTTATGGAGAGGAGATCATTCTTTATATCTATAAAGATATGAAGAGCTACATAGGGTGGATGATATATAGAAATAAAGGATGAAGGTGTGTGCGAAGTTGGAAAAGTTTGCAGATGATCAGAACTCCTCCAATCATGCAGATTAGAGGTTGAAGGTAAAGGTTCTATTCTACTGAAATGAAGATGAAATTGGATGTAATAAAAAACATAAAATAAGCTTACTCTACGCTAGATTAATCTACGGTGAAAGGCAGGGAGAGTCAGGACATAGCGATGGAGAACTTCGACCACATTATGGATCACATATTCTAACCTTTATATTGCACTTGCAATAGGAGATCAACTCCCTTGTCACCGAAGAAGAACTCTCCCACTCGATCCAAGGTGATTTTAGGGCTAGGATCATATCCGAGGCGGGGGAAAAGAATGAATATTTAAAGAATGAACTATGATGGACTTTGAATTTCAAAATGGGTGCAGATCTAGGAACATTTGGTGGAATGGTTATGCTAGTGATCGAGAGGACTGAGTGAACGAAAATAATAGAGAAGGGAGTGGGAGAAGATAATGAGTGATGCACGAGAAAAAATGGGAGGAGAAATGGGACGTGGGTTGAGCGAAAATTAAGTGAGGACCAGCCAGTTGACGTGAGTCAACAGACCCAGGCTGGCCAATTAGAGGGCGCAGAGAGTAAGACAAAATAGGAATAACAACAAAAGTCCAATAAATTGTTGAATAATTCAATTAAAATTTGAAATGAATTTATTTAATTAAATGATTTAAATAAAAAATGTTAAAAATAAATTAAAGTTAATTTTAACGATTTTTAATTAATTAAATAATATATATACAATTTGTTGAAATAAATACGAGGTGTTATTTATAGGTATGTATACATATATATATAGGATTTTGATTTTAATATAAGTATTTATACACATAAATACATAATTTAATATTTTATATATTTACAATATTTCATAAGTTTTGTAATGGTATTTTTATATAATTTTAAGAATTATTTTAATAGGTTAATTAAATAGGTATATGTATAGTATATACATGGTGATAGATATACAATATATACATGATTTATTTTGTTTATTTTTCTTTTGTGATTTATATTTATATTTTATATAAGTTAAGTACAATGTTAACAAATAATTAAAAATACAATATTCGCAAATATATACAGGGAAATAAATAATTAAAGAATATACATATTGTATATAATTATAACATACAATACTACCACAAGTGGCCACATTTCAGACCTTAACTCTAATTTTTATGTAATCACCTTCATTTTAAAGATAATTTAATTTGGAGTATAATAAAAGTGAGTTTGATGAATTTGGATTTCGGGTGGAGCAAATATTGATTTTGAAATTTTGTACTTTATGGCTTTTGTGGAGTGATGTAATTTACATAATATATACAAATTTTTATAGCAGTTATTTTTATTACTTACGAAATTTTTTATTGAAAAAAATCAAGAGGAAATAGTCGTTATACACAAATGATTTGGTAATGAATAGATCAATAAAATAATGTGCATTATAGATAATATTTTACATGTGATAAATGTATATAGGTGACAAATAAATATTTTGTTTCTTTGGTCCTTATCTCCCCCTATTTTATTCCTTGTTGATAAGTTCAAGTCTTGACCTTCTCTCAGAGTTTGATTCAACCTGTATTTATTGTGTATATACATTCTTCTTTTCTTTATTTTTCCTTTATTTATTTATTTATTTTAGGTTAAAATAATGATAAATATACATTAGTTACACAAGAACTATAGTTAATTAAATAATGAATTTGGAGATATTTACAGGTGTTTTAGAAATGGTTTTAAGCTAAAATAAATTAAAAAAATTGATGAAATCCAGATTCATCATCCCCCTATACTTTACCATTACTAGTCCCTTAACAAACATTTATTTGAAAGAATAAGTGAATAAAAGAAAAATAAAAGAAGAAAGGAAAAATAAAGAACTTATAACAATGTTGAGTATTACATGTATATTTATAAAACTATAGTATAGAGCTCGGTCAGACCTTTGGATTATTAATTTGGAAGACCTTATTGGGAAATGGATTTAAAACCTAACAGATCTCAAATTCCACAAGATTCTTATTCAAGTTGCCTCAACAGTCGGGTCACAATAAGTCTACATAAACAAATTCTTATGACTATGAATCTTTACTTGTACGGTGTAAGTGAAATACATCTCCCCACCTCAAAAGTAGAAAAGAAACAACCTCCTTTAACAAGGTAACTCTAGTCCCCCAGTCTTGCAACTCTTTCCTCGAGGAAGGGGGAATTCCCTTCTAAGTTCAAGTGCAACCAACTCAAGAAGAGGGGGGAAGAAGAGAATGGAAGGTAGTCGGTGTACTTACCTATCCTTGGAGCTTGACCAGTATAGCGAAGTCTCTAGCTGCAAGCTCTCATGAGATGAGACAATGAATCACATAAGTTTTTATTATTATATACACTTCGGCATGCATTTAATTTTCAATCAGACATGTCCCCCTTTTTGGAGTTTTACATTTTTTGATATATACAACATGTGCATCATGTCAAAGGAGTTTTTCTTCTTGAGCAAGTAGACTATCCCTCTTTTGAAGCATTATTGCAACCCACAACCTCATGTCATTATACCTCACTTCTACTAGACCAAGTTGAGATGCACTACCCTCCCTATAGGAATACAGATGGCTCCATTAGTTGTTACACACCTGTGTGCTACCCCAAGTCAAAGGATTCTGCCACCTCATCACCTCATCCATGAAGAGCTACGTATACAATTCGTGTCCAAGTTAAGCCACTGTCTAGAAGCATCATGCATGTGTTGTGAGATATGTACTTAGACCAATCAAGATGGCACGTGAACATAGTCTTGTGGATTAAAACAATTAAGTCGCTAGGATCTGAAAAGTCTCAACTCTAGTTCATATAAGGTTCCTCTAGAATTCAGTGGATTAAGGTCATAACTAAGTTCCGTTCTTCAATTTTATTCTAGACTAGTTTAAATGTCAATGCTATTCTGAAAAATGAAAATGCACATGCAACAAATGTTTACAAAACATTTGAAAAAGAAAGAAAATCATAGACATACTCTTTTTGAAATTTTCAAAGATTTTTTGCATTTTTTATGGATTTTCTATTTCATATTTTTATGCCATTTTCAACAAAGAAAGAAAAAAATTGACAAACATTTACAAAAATATGTATGTATTTACAAGGATTTTAGTAACAGGTTTTATATACAATTTTTAAAAGTGGATTTTATCTACAAATTTTATTTAGGGATATTATCTACAAAAGAATTTTATTTATAGCAGGAGAAGTGATCAAAGTTTTTACAAACGTGGATTTTTTGAATATATGTAAATCCCATAATTTATATCCCACATGACAAAATAATTTTACAAACATTTACAAACATTTTGTACAATATACTTAGTTTTTATATAGAAAATAATTTTACAAACTTTACAAACAAAACATTTTACAAACAATTTTACAAAGATTTGTAAAGATGTTTTACAGATTTTTACAAACAATTTTACAAAAAAATTTACAGATTTCGCAGATATTTTACAAACAAATTTTGCAAACATGTTTACAAAGATTTTTGCTAATCATTTTTTTGAAACACATTTTTAAGTATAATTGACATATTTTAATAAAAGTACGAGTTATGGGTAAATTATATATATATATATAATATATATGGCACCCCTTATGCTTAGCTCCAACTATGTCCTAATAGTGATGAAAGAGCAACAAAGGAAGACATAACTCATGATATGTATGCAAAAGTGAAAAGAATCCTATACAATAACGACTCAAAGAATAAACCAAAAGAATAGAAGTCAGTAATCCCCTCATACTTAGGATGAAATAATTTTAAGTATAGAAGACTATACAAATGGGGGAGAACTGAGGAAGAGAATGAAAAAATTGAACGACTCGACTCATCCTCCTTTATATTTAGGGTAAAATATCCCTGAGCATAGAAAAAGAATATAAAAAAGTTGAAGGAAAAGAGAGAGATCAGGAGAAAGAAAAGAAAATAAAAATGCAAAAGTGATGGTACGAACAACATCACTCCCCTTATATTTAGGGTAAAGGATCCCTAAATATATGAGACAACAGGAATGATGAAATATGATGAATATGAACAACACAAATCATTCACTCCCTATACTTATGATAGAGCACATCCTAAATATATCACACAGATATATTTATACGGAGAAGATGTGAACCATAAAAATTGAAGAAGAAGAAAGAAATAGATCAAGTCAAAACTCATATATACAAAGTAGACATTGTTCATGTACCTCTCAACAATCACTAGAGTTTACGCCCCTAGCTGGGTGCAAATCTGGGAGAATGAAGTATCTAGGTTCATGACAACATCTGTAATATGAAAGCCATGTCGTCGATGTCATTTTGATGTGAGAACAACAACGAGGTCAATAGTGTAAATAATGACACCTAAATAAGAAACCAGGAGGGTATCTGCTACTGGGTCAATAGAAGTGCAAATAAAATTGGGCGTTAGTAGCAAAAAAGAAATCTTCAGCTTAAGATCAGAATGGAGTAAAATGGTGGAGCTGATGAAATAAAACATGGAGAAAGAAGGATCAGTCATGGAATCCTCCATGTTAATCATTGTATAAAAAAATATAGAAAATCAAGATCGTAAGACTCACTAATATCCAATGCATGTAATGTAGCAAAATCATGTATATGATTGAATATTTCATAGATGGGGTCATCCTCGTAAGGGTCATTAAGGAGAGACAACTCATACTCATAAGAAAAATCAGAAGAATAGGTCTCGTGATCCAACAGATCAGATGCACATCTAGGAAATAAAACCAAGTACAAAGAACATATCTATCGCGATAACCCTCGGGGACATGGGAAAAACCAGAAAAACTCGAGGTAGAGAACAAACAATCAAACTGAAATAATTAATTATCTTTTGAAGTCAAAGAAAAGTCATCCACTGGATAAAAAATATAAGGCCAAATAGATCTAAGTCAAGATCAAAGAGATCATTGACCTGCCAGACTGAAGGAATCTAAGCTTGGAAAATGTTGGACAACATCTGGCCCTTTAAGTGAAGGTTGGGAGGGAGGGTAACATAAGTGAGATTTTTTGGATGATCGCTAATGATCTCAAGAAGATGAACGTAATAGACTCAACACCAAGTAAATACAAATACAACCCCAAATTCACTTACTCAACCCGATGATGCCTATGAAAAATTGGTCGTTAATCTTGTCAAATTAAGAGTTAGGTGATAAATTCAATCTTAGAAAGATTTAGCAAGCTATTAGGTACCGAAATTTTTCATAAAGACTAGTACAACTAGTTGCATCTACTTTTAGTCAATATGGGTGTAAGTACATACCGTAAAATGGCTACCCATGTTACTTAAGGACGGAGCCTTACACAATGTCCTCTAAACCACCCACTCTGCTAGGGGAAGTACGGACCGTAAAATGACTGCACGTATTTCTCACTGAGAAGTGGCTAGTTGTTTTTATAAGATCAGTAGTCTAGATGAAAATCCAGAGCTTGGCTCTATCCTAGTGTGCGTCTCTGACCCACTTTAAACAATGAGGGGGTTATTCTCCCCAAAACAATGATGATTGTCCTTACGTTTAGTTTTACAGTCAAGTTTTCTTTAGTAGTCTTAGTTTTATATAGTTGTCTCTCTTTTTGGTTTTTTTATCAATGAATCGACTACCGAATTTTCAATTTCCTTTTTAGATTATTTGATTGAAAAAGGAAGGAAGTCGAAAAAGCAATGGACGATGAAATTCAATGATGCATGCATGCGATATATGATGTGTAACTTGTCGCCAACACTCTACATGCAGGGTGATCCACACAGAATTTAAATATAGAAATAAAATAACCTAAATGATGCACTAGAACTGTCCTAGCAACTATTAGCATACAAGAACCAACTAATTTTACTAAGTCCAAATTACACTTTACTCTATAGGTACAAAAATTCTTATTTAGGGCTTTGGACCTAATTAATTTATCTGGATCAATCAAGATAATAACAACTAATACTAAGGACTCAATAACAAAAAATTGCATGAAACAAATATAAACAAGGCGGTCAAAACAAACCAATGAGGTCTCCAAAGTGCACCAACACTTGGTGAAACAGACCCCACACACAAGGTATATAATGTCCTTTGAAAAGAATTTTGAATGTATAAAATGCAAAAATAAATCAGCACCTGTCCATGCAAAGTTCTCCAAATGATTGGTCTCCTCCAAATCTTCTTATCCACTCCTATGCTCTCCTGCGGCTCGGTGAAGAATGTGGCAACCTCCGCTTCGTTTAGGTGTGTTGGTGCTCTTAAGAATGTTGCTCTCACTCATCGGGCCCTCACAAGAAAGAGAAAACACAAGAATGTGCAAGAGAAACAATTACAAAAATATGAGCAAAAGAAATTGAAATAAATACAATGAGTATGAATAATAAATTAAATGTAAGAAAATATAGACAAAGAGTAATATAAAGAGAAACAACTATAAACAACCAAGAATAGTAGGTCAAAAGAAGAACCTAACTACCTTCGTCGTGCCTCCTCGACACCGGAGTGTTGATCACATTCTTTTTCTTGCTTTTATTTCAATGATTTAACTCACAAATGAAAATGTCGTTGTTCAACCCACAGAAGCATCAAACAAAAAAATTATTCAATTCTCAAGAAAAAATAAAGAAGATAAAATGTAGCAAGAGAATTTTCTATTTAATTTTTATGTATAGCTAACAGGATCGCAGTCAGAGAGACTACAAAAATCTCGAGGGTTATTTTATGCAATGAAAAATCAATGAAAGAATGAAGGAAATTCTATGCACACTATGCTTGGTGGTTGTATTTTCTTTCAGATTTTGTAATTTGTATGTAATTTTAATTTTATATTTTTTATTTGGTTTTCATATTTTTATTTATTATTGTTTTTTATATTTTAAAAATCAATGAATAATTACATAATAGTCAAAAGACACACACAAAACTTTTTTGTATTTTTTAATTATGTTAAAAATAACTAGAAAAAAATAAAAACTTTGGTTTTATATATTCTTATTATTTTATTTTTCTAGATTTTCCATATTTATTAAAGTATTTATATAAATTGAAAATAAAAAATTAAGTAAACAGAAAATAAAATAAATATTTTGGTATTTTAAATACTAAATGATGTCAAACATGTATGAAATATACAAAAAAAAGAAATATATGTTTTTTATTTTTTTCCAGAAAGCTATTTTATGATTTTTTGTATTTTCAATTGAATTCTACGATTTTTTTATGTTTTTAAGAGTTTTGTGCTTTTATGGATTTTATGAAGAATAAAAAATGCGAATAATTGTCAGAAATTAAAATAAATCAAAAGCAACAAACATGACTTTTTTAGTATTTTTGGAAGGATTTTTATATTTTTTGCAAACAGGATATTTTTATGAGTTTTTTGAATTTTAGTAAATAATAAAAAAGAAAAAGTGAAATGCAAAAGGTGAATGTAACAGTAGTTTACATTAATTTTTGTGGAATTTTTAAAAAAAATTTGAGAACTGTTATTTGGTTTTTAATATGCAAAACAAATTTGCAGGTTCGCATGAACCTATATGCAATTGATTTACGTGTGCAAATTAAATAATAACATAAATAAAGGTACTGGGCGTATTGTGCAAAACACCCAAAAAGAATGTGGATGGGCACATATGCGTTATTGGACAGGATCGATATGTAATTAAAATAATTTCATGGTCTAATTAATAACTCAAAAATAATTTGATTTTATTTTAAAATAACCCAACAAATCACGTGTTATATACACGTTATAATTCAAACGGGGTTTAAATGCAATTAAAATAAATATGAAGGACAAACATGCAAACATTCAATTAAAGAAAAGGACTCATAGTGAAATAAATGATAGGGTATAAGGTTCAAATGTTCCCATAAATGATGTGGAGGTTCGGACAGCTCTGATGCGCTACAACTCTAATCAGACAGTTATGGAGGAAACATGCTTGAAGGGGCACGATCATATCTAAATCTTCAATCCACGATCAACTTTTGTGGCTTTATCGACAGTCCGGATCGGAACTGGGCTCCACGTTATTGATCATGTAGTTACTAAGGGGTCTTGATGTACATGGAAGGAACTACTCCTCTTTGAACTTTGATCGTGTGAATGTCCCTCAGATCAACACAGAATCTCTTCAAATCACATCCAGGCTGTCGACCATGATACTCTGAATATGGTATGCACCTTAGATCGGCGAGAGATCACTAGATTATTGCTCTAGAAGGTTATGAATGATGCATGCTCCTGGAACCTCCTTCCTTGAGTTGATGTTGTTTCTGTGCTCTCAAACCCTGCAAATAAAAGCGTAGTATTGGACACAGCTTTCGACCACAACATTAGGTCAAGAACATTGTAGAAGGTGGATAGATGGGATTCTTCGGTGAAGGGTGGTCGGAATGGAGATCGAGCTCTTGAGATAGGGTGATTGGGAGATGGGCAGACTATGGGAAGAGGTGGAGAAAGGTGGTGTGAACATGTTAGTCGAGTCCGGGATTGTCGATATTGATCGAAATACCTCTGATCATGCAGATCATAGGTTGAAGATAATTATCCGATCTCTATGATTAAGAGTAAATCAAAGAGAAAGAAAGGCTGAAAAGATGACAGAGCACCAACATTACCTACAAAATGGAAGAAAGGGAGTAAATGCATTGATATGTGATAGGAGACAGAGTGGCAAAACCACGCGATAGATGTCTTCGGCGAGGTATTGTATTTTTCCAGTTGGCATCCCTCTCACGCTCCTAGTTAGAGGATGTCTCCTATCTCAGTGGAGGTAATCCTCTGTCACTCAATCTCAGGTGAAAACAAGGCCTAATTTTGATTCAGAGCTCGCTGGATGTAGAAGGGTATCATTTATAAAGGTGGCTTTGGCGAATTTTGAATTTGAAGATGATAGATGAGAGGAGAATCGAGTGGATATGGAAATATGGTGTGGAAGATGGTTGAATGAGTTTGAATGTTGGCGAAGGATGCGGGAGGAGTTATAGATTAAAGGTGCATGGAAAATGAAGTGAAGTAATGGTGGAACTTAGATTAGTGGGAGGTTGGCGAAGACTAGGGAGTTGACCCGGGTCGACAGACCTGGGACTGGCCAATCAAAGTGCAACTAAGATACATCCGAAATAGGTTAAACAACAAAATTCCAAGAATATATTAATTATATCAATTAACAAATGAGTTTATTTAATTACATAATGTAAATACAAAACTATTAATAATAAATTAAAGTTTTTTTGGTGAGTATTAATTAATTAAATAATATATCCACAAGCGTTAAAATAATATAGTTAAGTATACATGTATACATGATTTTGACTTTTAAATTAATTATTTACATATATAAATTAATATTTTATTTATTTATAATATTTTACAAGGTTTTTATGATATGTTTATTTGATTTCTAGTTTTTAATTAATTAGGTTAATTAAATAGGTATATGTACAATATACATATACAATATAGACATGATTTTATTTTTGTTTAATTTTTGTTTTTATTTTTATTTTATATAAGTTAAATAGAATACTTATAATAAAATAAAAATATAATATTCACAAGTAAGCATAAGGAGATAATTAATTAAAAAATAATATACAATGTGTATATATGTATAATACACTACGTTTATTATATATTTAATTAATTATATCCTTGTGCTTACTTGTGAATATTATTTACTTAATTAATTGTCTCCATGTATAATATACATTGTGTATACAGTCATAATGACTCAGCCATGGCCAGCCCCAAGCTCGGGTAAATGAGGAGGGTTGTGTTAGGTAGACGACATCCAGCGTAAAATAGTTGGAGATAACTTCCTAAATAGATTTTTTTAAAAAATACTATTTAGGATGTTGTCCCATGATAGTTGGATCTTTTCAACATGGATTTAAGCAAACATACAGATTTCGTTGGGGCATTCCCTACTTGCGATGCGTTGCATCGCCCGAAAGCAATAAAAAATTGGCAAGGGCAGCTACATCGCAGCCTGGATGTAGTTCAAAATTTTCAAGGGTTCTCACATGAGAAATGCATGCGAGTAATTAAGCTAGTTATGCTACATCACTGCCCGGATGCAGTCCATAATTTTCAAGGGTTCTCGCATAATGGACGCATGCGAGTAAAGAAGTTACTCCAAAAGACTTTGCAATAGAAGTTGCGGTTTTGTAGTTGGAATATTGGCACTTTAACTGGAAAATTGATGGAGATAGTGGATACGATGGAAAGAAGGAAGATTCGTATACTATGTCTTCAAGAGACTAAATGGGTTGGAGAGAAAGCAAGGGAGATCGAGAAAATTGTCTTTAAACTTTGGTTTTCATGAAAAGATAAGGGTAGAAACATTATTGGAGTGGTTGTTCATAAGGGATTGGAAGGATTGTATAGTTGAGGTGCAAAGATTCAGGGATCTGATTATTTTGCTTAAATTGATTCTTGAAGAAGAAATTCTTAATATCATCTTAGTTTATGCAACAAATTGGTTTAGATGAAAGGACGAAACAAACTTTTTGGGAGGATCTGGATATGATATTACAAGGAATCCCACAAAGAGAGATGATTTGCATAGGTGGAGATCTTAATGGACAATTGGGAAAAGATGCATCAGGGTATGCTAGTGTTCATGGAGGACATGGTTTTGGGGATAGAAATGAAAAGAGAAAAGTCATTATAGATTTTGTAATGGCGTATGATGCTTTCATAGCAAACACTCTCTTCAAGAAGATGGGGGAGCATTTAATTACTTATAAGAGTGGGCCAATTAGAACATAGATAGATTACTTTGTGTTGAGGAGAAGAGATCGGTTGTGTTGTAAAGACTACAAAGTAATCAAGGGAGAGAGTTTGACAACCCAACATCGCCTTTTAGCCTTAGATGTACAAATAAAAGGGCTGGTCAAGAAAAGGAGGGTTCCTAAGATCACGAAAACTAGATGGTGGAATCTTCCACTGAAGCAATCAAACTTCAGAGAGAAGGTTTTAGAAGACTTATCATGGGATTTTAGTGGAAGTGCAAACGAGATGTGGGAGGCAGTGTCATCTTGTATCTGAAAGGTATCCTAAGAGATGCTAGGAGAGTCAAAGGGAGGAGATCTAGGCCAAAAGGAGACTTGGTGGTGGAGTGAAGGGGTGCAAGAGATTCTTAAAATTAAAAGGGCATGCTTTAAAAATGTCTAAATATAGAATATAGGAAAACTGTCACAAACTACAAAATAGCAATGAAGGAAGCAAAGAAGGCTGTAAGCAAAGCTAAGTCAAAAATTTATGAAGTTTTCTATAACAATATCAACTCTAAGGAGGGCTTGAAGGATATATTCAAGTTGGCCAAAGAGAGAGAAAGAAATACAAAAGGCCTTTCTCAAGTGAGATGCATTAAGGACGAGTAAGGTCACGTGCTTGTTACTGAGAAGGATATAGATATTACATGGGAGCAGTACTTCCATAAACTTTTCAATGGGAAAGGAAATAGAGAGACCACTTTGGGTGATCTGGCTAGTAGCGAAAGTTACTTGAATCGTGCAAGCTATAGATGGATACAATGAAAGGAAGTAGAGGAGGATTTGAATGTTATGAGACCTGGGAAAGGTGTAGGACCGAATGGCATCCCTGTAGAAGTATGGAAAGTTTTAGGTGAGTGCAGTTTGACTTGGCTTACAAATGTATTCAATGTTATTTAGCGAAGCAAGAAAATGCCTGAAGATTGGAGGAGGAGTATCATGGTGACTCTTTATAAGAATAAATGAGACATTCAAAATTGTTCAAATTATAGAGGTATCAAGCTAATCATCACACTATGCAAATTTGGGAACGTGTGATCGAAAGAAGGTTGAGGCAAGTTTCCAATAGAATGGAAAACCAATTCGGATTCATGCATGATCGCTCAACTATTGAAGCCATCCATTTGCTGAGAAGAACAATGGAGATTTATATATCTATAAGGAAGAACCTCCATATGATCTTTATTGATTTGGAGAAGGCTTATGATTTTGTGCCATGAGAGATATTATGGATAGTTTTGGAGAAGAGACAAGTACCTATCCTATATATTAACCTAATACATGACATGTATGCTAGGGATTTATCTTGTGTAAGGACCCCGTCTGGGAAGACTGGCTATTTTGACATTAGCATTGGTTTACATCAAGGTTCATCTTTGAGTCTATTTCTTTTTACTTTGATTATGGGAGAGTTGACAAGTCACATTTAAGATGAGTTACCTTGGTGTATGTTATTTGTTGATGATATTGTGTTGATGGACAAGACTATAGATGGAGTAAATGACAAGCTTGAGATATGGAGACATGAGTTGGATACTAAAATATTTCGTATAAGTAGGATGGAGACGGAATATTTGGAGTTCACCTTTGATGGAAGAAATGGTGAAGGAATCGATGTGATGATCGGTGATGATAACATTCAAAAGAGAGATTCTTTTAGATATTTGGAATCTATTTTGCAACATGACGGGGAAATTGATGAAGGTGATACTAATAGAATAAATGCAGGCTGGCTAAAGTGGAGAGTTGCATATGTTGTCAGTTGTGATAAGAAAATTCCTTTAAAAATTGAAGGAAAAATTTACAAAGCAGTCGTGAGACATGCTATGCTATATGGATCGGAATGTTGGCCTGTGAACCCTAGACATATGCAGAGAATAGATGTAGAAGAAATGAGAATCCTAAGGTGGATGTGTGGACCACACGTAAAGATTGGATTCTGAATGATGCAATCAGAAAGAAAGTTGGTGTAGCTCTGATCGAGTATAAGATGTGAGAAAACCACTTAAGATGGTTTGGTCATTTGCAAACAAGATCAGTTGATGCACCAGTTAGGAGATGCGAGTGTTGGGATGTGGAGCCAGCTAAGAGAGGGCGAGGGCGACCCAAGAAGTGTTGGAAAGAGACTATATGAAGGGATCTTAGTTTTGTGGATATAAGCATGGGATTGATCCATGATAGATCTGAATGGAGGCGAATAATCCATGTAGCCAATGCTACTTAATTGTGGGAAAAGGTTTTGTTGTTGTGATGTAGTGTATATAGGTATAATATTCAATAATACCCTAATTGGCCACATTTCACACCTAAACTTAGGCTTTTATGAAAGCACCTCCATTTTAAAGATAATTTAATCTGGAATAGAATGAAAAGTGAGTTTGATGAATTTGGATCCTTAATGGATAGATATTGTTCTTGGAAGTTTGTATTTTGTGCCTTTTGGAAAGTGATATTATTTACACAATATACACATATTTTAATTGCATTTATTTTCACTGTTTACAAAATAATTTTATGCATAATTTTCAAGAAGAAATAATTATTATCTACAAAAGATTTGGTAATGAATAAAGTGTGTAATATAGACAATAATGTATAAGTGATGAATATATAGGTGATAAGTTAATTTTTTGGATTTTTCTGGTAATAAGGCCTTATCTCCCCCAACTTTCTTCCCTGTCAATCAGGTCAAGTCTTGACCTTCTCTCGGGGTCTGATTTAGCATGTATCTATTGAATATATACATACAATCTCTTATTTTTATTTATTTTTCCTTTATTTATTTTTTTAATTTAGGTTAAAATAGTCATAAAAATACAATATTTACACAATATTTACAGTTAATAAAATAATGGAATTAGTGGTAATTACATGTGTTTCATAATGGATTTTAAGCTAAAATAAATGAATAAAGATGATGAAATGCATATTCATCATGACGCAATTTATTGATCATTGAAATTAGATTTTTTTTATTTAAATGAAATATTCACAAATGAAATTGTGTATGTCGCAACCCAAATAAGCCTCAAACAAAAACTTATTCAATTATCAAGCAAAAATCAATAGAAAATGGAGCAAGATAAATTTTCTATTTAATTTACCGGTATAGCTAATGGGATCGAACTTAGGGGGGCTACAAAAATTGTAATGGTCATTCTATGCAATGAAAAATCAATGAAAAGAATAACGAATCTCTATGCATACTATGCTTGGTTCTTGTATTTTAAAATTTTGTATTTTTAATGGAATTTTAATTTTCATATTTTTTATTTAGTTTTCTGATTTTTATATTTTTTATTTTTAGTTTTTTTTAAATAATTATTTTTTTTAAAAAAATAATTGAATATGAAAGAAAAATAATACACACACTTAATCAAACTTTTTCAATTTTTTAAATATATCAAAAATAGTTAGAATATTAAACTAAAATTAGTTTTGGGTTTTTAATAGTTTTTATTGTTTTTGTTATTTTTTCCAGAATTTTTAAAGCCTTTGAATGAATTAAAAATAGAGAATAAAGGAAATATAAAAAAATGGACATTTTTGGATTTTTAAAATAATAAATAAGTTCAAAATGGAATATAAAAATATACAATATGAGATAATTTTTTTATTTTCTGGAGAGGTTTTTATGATTTTTTGGATTTTTAAATAAGTTTTTGTGAATTGTTTATGCTTTTGAAACTTTTATGATTTTCTGAGGAATGAAAATGCCAAAATTTTATATAAATTAGAATAAATAAAAAGAAGAAAAAAGGATTTTTTGGAATTTTCATCGATTTTTAATTTTTATTATTTTTTAAATGCAAACATGGATTTTTTGGACTATTTTGAATTTTCTAATTAGTAAAAATGATGAAAATGCAACATAAAATTTATGGCCGCAAAATGTATGTAACATGAACCTATCAAAAATTTTGTGTAATTTTAAAAAGGGTTTTGGCATTTTTCATTTAGTTTTAAGCATGCAAAACAAATGCAGACACACAGGAATCTAAATGCAAATAATTATATCTCTAATTGGAAACAATAACACAGAAATAAATGTGAGGACAAAATATGCAAATTTTCTTAGAATCTCGTGCGCTACTTGTTCGTTGCGTTGGAATGGACTTAAGGGTAAATACTTTAATTCAGTGACCAAATAATAATGTAAATATGTAATATTTTTATTACAATTTTCTAAATAAGTACATGTAAGGCACACATGCAATTCAAATAAGGATGAAATTGTAAATAAAATAAAGTGTAGGAATACAAATGCAATTATTTAAATTATTAGATATAGACACATGACCACCTAGGATTTATTTGTAAAATGAAATAAAATATAGGTAAATGCACAAATGTTCCCTTTAAATACGTGGCGCCTTGGACGGCTCTAATGCTCTGAAGATTGAATCGGACGGTAGAGATTGGCATTCACTTGGAGGGTCTGGATCTAATTTGGAAGATGAATCTCATAGCCCAGATTTGGGTCAAAATGGATGGCCAAGATCTAGAATGGTGCTTCATTCTTAATCATGCGGAGATGGAAGGACCTAGATGAACTCGGAAGAAGATGGACCCTAACAAACTTTGATCGAGGAAAAATCGATCTTTGCTCGCCTAAATCTGTTGTGAGATGATGATATGCCTCCATGAGGTCCTTCCTCGGCGGTCAGCTGAAGCTGTGGTGCTTGAATCCTCCTAATTGATGTTTTGTAGGTCTGGAAGATATTGGCTTCAGTTGAAGCTCTAGAAGTCGTTTCTCTATTGATTCATCATTCTTTGACATTGCAATGGGAAACTCATGCTCAGCGGAACCAACTGAAAAATTAGGACAAAACATGGGAAAATGTGACTGAATGGATGCCTCTGGTGTGGGTGGTGGGAGGAGGTTGTTCTCTTCTCATATATGAAGATCTGAAGGAGTGTAGAGGGTGGGAGAGATGTAGAAAGTCTCGATGAAGGTATGAGCAGAGTCGGAAAAGTTGCAGATGATTGGAACTCCTCTATTATGCATATCATAAGTTGATGGTGAAGGTTATGTTCTACTAAAATGAAGATGAAATTTATGTAATAAAAGTTAGAAACTAAACTTATTGTATGTTCGATGAATCTACCGTGGAAGGCGAAGTGATCGCCCTCATTCTACTGCAGCTGGAGGAGAGTCGAGACATGGCAATGGAGAACTCCGGCCACGTTATGGATCACGCATTCCAACCTTTAAATCGCACTCCGGTGTCACCGAAGAAGAAATCTCCCACTTGATTCAAGGTGATTTTTGGGCTAAAATACAGATCAAATCTGAGGATGATGAAAAGGATTCATATTTGTTGAATGAACTCCGATGGATTTGGAATTTAAAAATGTCACGATTGGTGGAATGTTTTGGCTGGTGATCAAGAGGATTGAATCAACGAAAATAATGGAGAAGGGAACATGAGTAGTTAGTGAGTGACGCACGAGAGAAAAATGGGAAGAGTGATGGACATGGGTTGAATGGAAATTAGGTGAGGACCATCTATTTTACTTGGATGGACATGCCTAGGTTGGCTAATAAGAGGGAGCAGATAGTAAGACAAAATAGGGAAAACGACAAAAGTCCAATAAATTGTTAACTAACTAAATTAAAAATAGAAACTGAATTTATTTAATTAAATAATGTAAACAATTTTAAAAATAAATAAAGTTACTTTTAGTTTTAAACTAATTAAATAATATATACAAGAGATAAATAAATACAAGGTGTTATTTGTAGGTATGTATACATATATATACAATCTTTTGATTTTTAATTTAATTATTTATACAAATATATACGTAATTTATATTTTATTTCTTTACAATATTTTACAAAGTTTTAATGATATTTTTATATATTTTTTAAGAATTAATTTATTAGGTTAATTAAATAGGTATAGGTACATCGTATACATGGTGATACACATACAATATATACATGATTTTTTTTATTTTGATTTTGTAATTTTTATTTGTATTTTATGCAAGTTAAATACAATATTCCTAATTAATTAAAGTTACAATATTCACAAATATGTGCAAGGTAATAAATAATTAAATAATATACATAATGTATATATGTATAATATACAATAGTCCCTAATTGGTCACATTTCACATTTAACTCTGATTTTTATGTAATCAGATCCATTTTAAATATAATTTCATTTGGATTACAATAAAATTGAGTTTGATGATTTTGGAGTTCGAATGGAGCAGATATTGATTTTGTAAGTTTTTACTTTGTGGCTTAAAGAGAGTGATGTAATTTACACAATATATAAAATTTTTTATAGCAATTATTTTTATTATTTACAAAAGAATTTTATTGTTAAATTTTGAGAAGAAATAATTGTTATTTACATAGGATTTGATAATGAATAGATTAATGAAAGAATGTGTAATATAGACAATATTGTACCGGTGATGAATATATACATGTGACAAATAAGTCTTTAGTATTTTTAGTGTTATCGCCCCCTACTTTATTCCCTGTCGATCATATTAAGTCTTGACCTTCCCTCGGAGTATGATTCAACATGTATTTATTGCATATATATATAGTTTTTCTTTTCTTCAAATTTCCTTCATTTATTTATTTAATTTAAAATAGTGATAATTATACAATATTTAGAGTTCTTAAAGAATGAATTTAGAGATATTTAAAAGTGTTTCAAAGGGTTTTAAGCTAAAATAAATGAATAAAATTGATGAGATGTAGATTCATCACTACCCTCATCGTGCCTCCCCAGCAATGACATCATTTGTTTTTACCGACTTTTTCAAGTTTTAATTATTAGAAGAAAGGCAGAAGTGTCGTGGCTACCCAAAGAAAGTCTCAAATAAAATTTTATTTTTAATTCTTCAAATCTTAAACCAACAACATAAAGGAATGTAATGCAAGCAAGAGACAAATATTGTTTTTTATTTACATTTATATCGTATAGGAAAGAACTCGAGGAGGCTAAAAAATCCAAAGGGTTATTTAAATCAAAGAAGAAAATCCGTGAACAAAAGAAGGATTCTTTTGTGAAGTAAATTCTTCGTCTTTTATGGGTTTTTATCTTATTAAATTTAATTTTTTATATGTCTTTTATATTTGTATATTTTTTATGATTATAAGAATTGGTATTTTTTATTGATTTTTAATTTTTCAAATGTTTTTTGTATTTTAATTTTAAAACAAAGCAAATAAGATGAATAAAAGGAATAAAAGACAAGATCCTTTTGTATTTTAAAAAGTAGAAAATTATATAGAAAATTCAAATAAAAATATTTTTAGGTTTTTGGTAAATTTATAATGGTTTTATGATTTTTTAACCATTTTATATTTTATAGTTTTTAAACAATGAAAACATGAAATATAATAAATAGAAAATAATGCAAATGTTTTTATTGTTTATAAAAATAAAATAAAAATAAAATAAATAATTTATAAAACATATACAAAAATAATGAATTTTTGAAAGTTTTCAAAAAAAAGTTTATGGAAATTTTAGGACTTTCTGTGTTTTTTATGAATTTTTTAGTGTTTTCTAGTGTTTTTCTAATTTTTGGTTTTATAAGGAAATTAAAGATGAAATTGATACAACAATTAACATGGAGTAAAACAAGGCACACAAGATTTTGTATAAATTTTCAAGCATTTTTTATAATTTTTATTTAATTAATAATGTAAGAAGGAGAAAATTGAGATGTTTTTTATTTATTAAAAATAATGAAACAAAAAAATGTAAAAAATTATGGATGATAATACTATGTATCATGAGTTTATGGTAATATTAGGGAATTAATGAAGATAATTAACTAATTATTAATCATAATTTACAAAAAAATTAAAACACAACTTCATATGGACCAATATGAAACGAAAGTTATTTAAAGGAATTAGTATGTTACAAAACCGAAAAGGATAGAAAATAAATGCAATTTCACCAAAAAGGGTGCATGCCAACACACATGAGTCATGCTGGCACAAACCTATTGGTTATTATTTATTTGTAGGGGTAATCGGTAAGAGATAAGCATAGAGTCCATTTTGCAAATTAACATAAATATTATGTGCTACACATGTTTATCAGTTAAAAAAGGACTAAATTGCAAATATAAAATAACACATGGAAAAATATGCAATTATTGAATCCTGACAATATCATATGTGCCCCAATAGGCACTTATTTACAAAATTAAGAAACAATAGGGGCTAAAGCAAAATATTCACTGAGGTGCGTGCGTCTCACATGCTAGATCAGATGGTGGAGTTTTTATATAGTAGTTCTGACCTATGATCTGGCTTTGGGGCTTTTTGGATGGCTTAGATGTAAATTGGAGCTTTCTTTTTTGATCGTATGGACCCTAACACTGCTGGATGAAGTTTTATGAAGATCTAGCAAGGAGATCTTCGATCGGCCTAATCTCAGTCGATCTAGATCATAAGCACCTCCTGATGAGTGGTATAACTTGCTGTAGCAGTTCTCCATCGACTAGATGATCCAACAAAGCTCGATGACGACCCAATCTAGCTTTGGAGCTCAAGGAGGTATGCATTTGGAAGTATGCTCCAGATCTCGATTTGAAACTCCAATCATGCTCCTACTACTTGCAAAGAGTTTATTGCTTGGAGAAGGAAGCTCCGAACAATTTATTACATGCAAAACATAAGAAATACGAGGGAATGGGGATCTCCAATGAATGCATACATAGTGGAGATGGAATCCAAATCTCAGTCAAATCTGGAGGGGTCAGGTTATGATAAGAAGACAGAGAATGCGAGGATGAGTATGAAGGTATGGTCAGGTATGATGATAGGTGATCGGAGAGTCTATCCTGCATATCAGAGCTCAGGTGAATATTGATCGAATCTAAACTATAACAGAAGTTACATATGAAAAGAAAAGATGAATAAAAAAGGAAATTAACTACACAATACCTACAAATAGATAGGAATGATTTTGGCCTCGATTCGTGGTGGTAGATGAAGAAGCTATACGTCACCGATGGAGATCCGACAATGTGGGCCAGATCTCCCTCCCAAGAGGAATCCTCACACTCCCAGCTGCAAAGGACAAAATTATGTCACAGCTCTTCTCTCCGGGATTAACTACAGTCCAAGATTTTAGATGAAAAATGGATCATCTTGGCTAGCGGATCTGGAGGAGGTACTTATTGGAGTTGAGTCCAGGTGAAATATAAAAGACGCGAAACAAGGCAGATTATTGAAAGTTTTTTATCATGCATGATTGATGGATAATTGGGCAACAAAAATCATGATGGAAGCAAAGGGAAAACATGAGACCAAGAGAATTATTAAAAGGAGGTCCGATGAGCAAAATAAATGGGTAGACCCAAAGAAGGGAGAGTTGACTCGGGTTAACGGACCCAGGTTGATCGATCATAAGAGTCTGACTCGCTAAAAGATTAAGGGAAAGGAAAAAGTAGCCTAAAATGGAGAATAAATTAAAATTAAGTAGAAAATATTTTAAATAAATAAAAACTGTAAATAGAAAATGTTAATAAATAAATAATCATAATTTTAGTGATTTTAAAAAAATAAATGAATGAAATATATATGGGTTAAAATAAGTAATTACTTTTATTCATAGGTATTTATATTTTATATACAATAACTTGATTTCTAATAATTTAATTTTGTAAATAAATATATAATTTAATAATTTATTTATTCACAACATTTTCAAGGAGTTAATTCATATTTTTATTTTTGTAAAATAATTTATTAGGTTAAATAAGTAAGTATAGTTAATATACACATAGTTGGTATAGGTATAATATATACAGTTTGATTTTGATTTTTGTAATTCTATTTGCATTTTATATGAATAAAATACAATATTTACAATATTTTAAAGTTCAATATACACATATATGTACATAGATACATGAAATAATATAATCACACAATATATAGCACAAATACAATATATCATACACTCCAAAAAGCCAGATTTTACATCTTAACTTCGATTTTAATGAGACTATTATCATTTTGAAGCTTATTTTATATAGAGTACAATAAAAGTGACTTTGCTTTATTTTGAGTTTAATAGAGGAGATATGAGTTTGATAAGTTTAGCTTTGCGGATTTTTCAAGGTGTTGTCATTTACACAATGTATAATGAATCTTCTTTTGTTTATTTTTAATATTTACAGCTTATTTTTATGTACAAGTTCCAAAATGAAAACATTTATATTGGAGATGATATGAGTGATAATTAAAATAGAATAAGGAATTATATACATCATAATGGTTGCACTAGCATTGTGTTGCGTCGAAGGAGATAGTTAGCGATGGAGCAATAGCCTTGGATTCATGGCATTGGTGGGTTTGCGGGGGAGAAGTAATGCATGGTGCAAAGGAGGAAGAGAAGAAGAAGAAGGAGAAGAGAAAGAGAGATGAGAGGAGAGAGAATGTAGACTCAATCACAAAAAGGATCCCATGTTGATGCAACAGGAGATTATCATGCATTTATTTAGCACCAACAAATAGTTGAATAATTGCTTTAAGAAAAATACTTCAAAAATAAAAAAAACATATTCATTATCAGAATTATGACATGTCTGTGAAAATGCAAAAATTTCATGGATTTGATTTGTGGATGAAGATGTGGTGAGGAGAGAGAAAATATTAGGAGTAATGAAGAAGAAGAAAAATGATGGAAGAAGAAGAAGAAGGAAGGAGGAAGGGATTTTATCTTGAAAAGATGAGTGGAGAGGATGCCTCATGATGGAGCTTAATGCTCCACTTGTTGCTCAAGGGCACGACAAGACCCGAGCTTGAGCAGAAGCTTGAAGTCGCTACGATGAAGGTGGGTTCACTTCGGATGTCACTAGAGTTTGTCGGTCTATTCTCAACTTGGTCTCTCATCCTTGCTGTCACCGAGATGAGAAGAGGATCTTGCAATTACACTCATGAAATGGCATATAATGAAAGAATGAAGAGGAGCTTCCCCTTTGTTGGGTGGAGGTGAAGAGAAGAGAATGTAGAATGTGGGAAGTGTGAAAAGTTGGCGTTGAACATAGAGGGTGACAATTGATAATGAGGAAGAGTGGGGAGATTTTAAATTATTTTTGGGACTTTTTTACAAGATAATTAGTCTATTTTATTATGAGTTATATTTTGTTAATTTATTGAATTTAGATAATTTTTATTTGAAGTTTTATTTAGGGATTCATGATAAGATTATTGTATTAAGATGATGAATCGCATATTCATAACCTTTATCTTAAACTTTTCTATTCCTCGA
Organism: Ottelia alismoides; assembly: GCA_037367405.1. NCBI lineage: Eukaryota > Viridiplantae > Streptophyta > Magnoliopsida > Alismatales > Hydrocharitaceae > Ottelia > Ottelia alismoides. Next base: position 460,875 of record JAZKJV010009367.1, on the reverse strand, counting down.
GCAAATAAAGAATGAATAAGTTGGATTAATCCTTGACTATGCATGTGAATGTACAAGACTTGATCTGTTCATGAACCCTCAGTTTTAGTTGATCCTAAAATTCTAAGTTGAAGCAAGCTCTAATCAAAAGGTATCCAACATCCCTAATCATGAGACTCTCTTTGTATACAAGAGTAGAGTCAAAGCATCACCCAAAGTTCAAGTCCAAAGGACTCTTCTAAGAACCCAATCCTCAACACAAGTGAATAAATCATTTATTGCATCCAATTCAAGGGACTTTAGTTGTCAGTCTTAAAAGTGAATATGGAAGGTCAGATTATGGAGGGCATATGATGGTATCTTTTCTTCTCTCCCCATCATTAGAACGAGGATCCTCTCGAGTTCCTTATTAACCCAAAACATGTATATTTTAGGTGTTGATCAACGTACCCACCATGATTTTTTTGAGTCGCATGTACTTGTTTTCCTGAGAGTACTCTGCGGTGTGTCTTCTTTAAGTATCTAATATACACCCAGACTTGTATGACATGCGATGTAGAGTCCTTTTTGAGGTACTAGACCAACTCATTTGGCCTAATTATCTTTTGTCCAAATGGACTCTTTGAAATGGTTGGGAGCACTCACCTTTGGTGGAAGCTCTTTGTAATGTATCTTTGTAATGCAAGAGCTTTTAAATACTTCCTCTTCTTATTCTTTTTGGCTAGCCCCAATGCTTACCAAGTTCGTGCTGACGAATCTGGAATACCCTCTTTTAATTTGTACAAATTATAATTTCAAATATAATGATGTGTCATTTCATTGTAGGAATGCAATCAGAATAAATCATGAAATAATCACTTCAATATTTATTCAATTAGTTAGAGTGATTTTAATTTGAGTGATTTTTTATTTTTTTACAAGGAAGTAAAGGAACAACTTAGAATTATGTCTATCCAATTTCATGTGCAGTTTTCGAGGCAGAATATTTTTGATATTTTAGATGCAAGTTTTGGATGCAAACAAAATTGTAGTCGATTTTTAGGACTAAAATACACATTTCAGTTAAACGAGGTCCAAAATTATGAAACTTGGCGAAGATGTCAATTATGATGAAATGAAATTTTTTTTATTTTTTTAAAATTTTTTTGATGCAATTTAAATATTTTATGAATTAATGAATACAAAACATGAGATTTTCAGTAATTAATTATATAAATATTAAATATATTTATTTTTAGGAAATAAAATTATCTGCGATATATTACTAGGTGATTTATCTCATAAAAATCCTAAACCCTAAAAATATTGAATTAGGTCCTATTAAAGATTATCTACTTAAATACGTAAAATGATTTTTATAAAGCAAAATATGTTTGCAAATGAAATTCCTTTTGGGAACAATGTAAATATCAACTAATTCTACTATCCATGAATTTTCAGCAAATTTTCAAGTAATGGTAAATTAAATATGAATCGTCGAGTGTCAATTAGGCAAGATATGCAAATTTTCACAAAAAAAAACAATTATGGATAATTAACCATAGAGCATATACATATCACAAGCATGAAATAATTTAGTCAACTACTGATAAACATCATGTAATTTTTAAACAATAAAATGATGCAAGAGAGAGGTTCAAAATAATATAAGAATACAAAGGTACATGTGCAATTACAATAATTAGAATCAGAACAGAAAATGCAAAGCATGTACCTAAGAATAATAACCGAGACCCGGGGGGGTTACTACAAAATTCCCAAGAGGAACATGCTCCTCTCGTATCCCAAGGCTAGTGGAGGTGTCTTGAATATTTAGCAAGACTTGGAGGGCCTTTTTGCATAATTTTCAGAGGGGCACGTGCGCAGCACTTGCCCTCTAGATGACGGGGGTCTCTTGGTGGCTTGGACGTGTTGCAACGAGCCAAGTGAGGCTCGGCTCTCACAGGTGGTAAGAGCTCGCGATGCTGTCACCATCGTGAGCTACTCGTGGTAGGGGCATATAACGGATGGATTGGAGGAGTGATAATAGAGGTGTTTAAATAAGAAAGCTGGAGGGATGTCGATGGAAGGAAGATCGGGCGGAAGAAGAAGGTGATCTAGAAGGGGATCGAACGAGGTTTACAAGATTGATGGAAACGTAAAATTGAAGTATATGGAAGGATCATTAAGCACATCACATAAGTGTAAGGATCACATCGAATGCAATCGAGAGTGACTAGTCACACTAGTTGTTTCGGCCAACAGAATTGAAAAAAATTTAAAATGATGAAACCACATGATCCAAGAACACTTCTTGGATCATTTCATCTAATTCACAAATAGGTACTAGGGTTACCACATGAAACGTAGTTACAATCGAATCTCTAAACGGAGAGACATCCTATCTCAAGTCCGATCCAACGGACGAGACACTTGCAAGCGCATTGATGAGATGTGTGCTCCTCGCAATCCATGTTGATGATCCAAGCAACGGATCTCCTGATCTCATCATATGAGATCCAACATCTTCTTCACGAGCGAGGCACACTGATGGAGATGGAGATCCACTAGTATATGATCCGGCACCATAACAATGATGTTGCAGCGATGACGACTCTCTCTTGGGCTCCATGGTGGACGGCCATAATGAGAGAAAGGGAGAGGACCTTTGGCATGTAGAGAGAGATTGTGGATTGATCATGTCATTTAACTCGAAGAGCAATGGGTGCATCTTCTTATATAGGGTTTTTCATGGATCCCAGTCCATGAACATCACAAAATCAATGGGTGAGATTAATTTGTGTTTCTTTTAATGCCTATGATCTTGTTGTAAAAACACAACAATAATAAATTTAATTTAAATTAATATATATTGATAAATCAATATAAGTTAATTTCACATCAAATGAATTGGCTAGTCTTGGTGATAATGAGGAGACTAACCGCATCCCCTAAAATGGGGGACGACAACCAATCATCTCATGAGATCTCATTATCTCGTGATATCTCGAGGATTTACAACATCAGTTATTGTAAATTATTTCATGTTCATTCACTCCGTCTCGTTGGTTTGATGTGCATTTAATGCAATCATATTAATGGAAAAATGTGAATCACATTCACATCCCAAAACAAAATATAAATTATATTTTCAATTAATTATCCAAAGTGAATCCAATTCACATCAATAAATAGCAAATAGCTCTCTCTTATATATTATAAATCACATTTATAATATATACATATATATATATATGATTGATATGGATAGTTCTATCCATATTATTCATATTCATGATAATTAAATCAAATTTAATTATCAATGTGTTCAATGCTCAGATACACATATCAACGATGAAATTATCCTTGAACTCTTTCAAGGATAATGCGCTTTCTCCGTGGATACTTGGAGATAAGAACAAGGCGATTGTATTATTCCACGTATAGTGACTTGGATATTGAGATCACATTTTTAATCTAGATCTTGCGGACCTCCCATAGATGTTTTATTAAATCAAAGTCATAGATATGATATTCTCACTGTATCCGAATCACATTCAGACCAAGGTCCAACATTTGGACTAAGATCAAATCACTTCTCTGTGAGAGGAGTCACTACAACCCAAACCTTTTTCTCCACTCCCTCGGAATGGAAGCTTCATGGTTATACAATCATTTATGAGGACATCACCCTTAGGTATACCTAATACATGTACATCTTGCATATTGGAAGATCCAGAACAAACTCGAAGTTTTAGATCTGTTTTAGATTGTCTCCTTCAGGGCTTTTATCATTAAGTTTCTCATTCGATCATTTGGGAGTTGGTATCGATCATATACTTTCCAAAAGCATATATCATACCTAGGTGTTTATCATATACTTTCCAAAAGTATATATCAAACCTACAAATTCAGTCAAGCATCCAAACGTGACGACCGTGCACAAAATTTGATTCTTCCCAATATCTCATGAGTGAGATCATGTCTTTTGGTTCAGTAAATAAACATGTATGATCCCTTTGAGAGATCGTATTACTCATATGCCCTTGCATGCACACCAACACGTCGGTGTATAGACCTTGTTTAGGTCATCAACCTATTGGTCTTCCAAATGTACATACTCAGACATATAGTAACATATCTGTCTCTGGTCAGAGGATGCATGCCTATTTCGTGACAACATACGACATAACTCTTTGGTTATCTCGATCTCGTTAAGTTAACTCTTTGACCTAACTTATCTAACACCTTAGAATATCTATTCCTATACAGAGGACATGAATCAAGAGGTCGGTTAGATATCAGCCTTTATGAGAAAGGATTTCCATCTCCTACTCAGCTTGAAGATCATGTCTTAACAATCATTTGACGGTGCTTGATGAGTCCTCAATCTAACTCAATATATATTCATCCAAGCACCAGCCTCTATGATTCAATAATTGAATCAACATATGTATGATCATTAAGATAGCCATGGTACATAACCCTAATTTTATTACGGGACCTATTATGAAAATTAATCATTCCTCATTTCAGATCAGGGAATGATATTCACAATAACATTTATTGCATATTGGCTCGTTGTGGGCTCGCATGTCCAACAATCTCCCACTGGCCCAAAGAGCCATTAGTGGGCTAATCCTTAAACCCACTCTCATGTGACATTCATAGGCTATTTAGAAAAATAGCTACGTAAGTTGATTACTCACTCTGTTCCCAAGAGACTATGCCTAGTCTTTTTATGGCACTTGCGTAAGACATTGTGGCAGTGCTCGCATCCAATGCAAATGTTGCATCTCATGCAACCAATACTCAATTTTGTCAGTTATAGTGTCCTTGACACTATAGCTTTATAATTACTATAACTAGTATTTCCATAATCCTTATTAGAATACCCATATTCCTAGAGATCTCTATCTCCTAAGGTATCTACAGTTAATACCTTTTAGATCACTCACTATAAAATCTTAAGTTGTTGAATATAAGACTTAGACATCACTATCTCTAAAGTCGTGTCATCTTTGAAGATATTTTTATTACTGCAACCAAGTGTTTTATCTCCATAGCCGGATTATCAACAGTTTACTACTCCCACTGCATGGTAGACATCTGACTTTTGTACACATCTAGTATACACTCAGCTTCGCATAACTGATGCACAAGGGCAAGCAGTTCTAGCATTCACTTCCTGAGCTCCTTGAGGTGATATCCATTTAGATAGGTCAATAACATATCTTAAGGGGAACAATCCTTTCTTGGAATTTTCCAGAAAATGGAATATGTCCAAGGTGTACCACTAATGTGTAAGTTCCAATGCCCTCTTCTCTTTTCTTCTGAACAACTTCAGAAATAAGATCTAAGAGGTATCCTTGAGATCATATCACAAGGTATGGAACAACCATATTACAAAAAAATTATTATTATCTTAATATCATTACAAATGATCAGGATATCATCTACATTTAACACAATGGCACTCCCACTAAGCTTCACATGGTTCATCAAAATTCTATCTGAAATCAGAACATTTACAACTTCATCAAGTCTTATGTTCCAACTACAAGAAGCTTATTGAAGTCAATAGATGGAGTTCCGTAGCTTGCGCACCTTGTATTCCTCATTCATGAAGCCATGGGGCTCCTTCATATTAATATTCTCATAGAGGTATTCATAGTGGAAAGCAGTCAACTCACATCTTAAAGATGTCATGGTAAAGTTGTGTAGCTAAAGTTAGCAATACTCTGATGGGTTTAAGCAAAGTCACTGGAGAGAAAGTCTCGTTGCAAGTGGTATATTCTCTATAGTGTGTATCTTGTGGATATGAGTCGTGCTTTGAAGGTCCCCACCTTCTCACCAGATTCCCTATTTCTCTTGAAGATCCATTTACACCTTAACGAATCTTACCCATATAGGTGGATCCTTGAGGGCCAATATACAACACTTATACATGAAGTCTACTTTAAAATTTATTGCTAACATCCATCTTTCCATGACATGATCTTTATAAGCTTCATCACATAAGGTCAGATCATTATCAGATTTAACTGACACATGGAATTCATCCTCAAACTCATTTGAAGAGGCATTAGTGTTCATTAATACCTTCATTCTCAGAGTTGAGATCTTTTAAGAATAAATGAGTTCCTTCACATCATTTCCGTCATGATTCTCAAGAGTCACATCCTCTCAGAATCACATTCTCAGAGTTGAGATCTTTTAAGAACCTCAAGGTCATAAAGTAGGTATACAATACCATCATTTATTTTCCTTTTGAAGTAGCACTCTCTGGTGCCAGATTCCAGCTTACATGCATGGAACCTTCTTAAGGATATATATTGTAGTCTTTACTACGTATATACCTAGAAACTAGTAGGTAATTACGCTAAGATTCAACATTGATAAGATCATGTCACACATGATCCAATTATATCTCCCTAAAACTCTATTGAGTTAAGTTGCATTAGGGGGAGTGAGATAGGAATGATATTCCTTTCTCCACAAGGTATTCCTTTGAATTCATGTAATAGGACAAAATTCCTTTGAAAATTTACATATTTTATCCAATATATGCTCTGGAATTTATATTTAATTAACCACTACCCGAAAAATTGTCGAAAATTCAGTGATAATAGAATTAATTGTATTTAAAATGATGCGAAACAATAATTTCATTTGCATGCATGGAATGCCCTATAAAAATTATTTTTCATATTTCTATATTTAATTTTAATAGGTATTAAATCTCATGTTTTTTAGGTTTAGGATTTTTTGAGATCAATCACCGAGTGATAGATTTGAAATAGTTTTATCACTTGAGAATAAATAGTTTTAATTTTTATTAAAATTAACTATTGAAATCACTTGGTTTTCATTCATAAATTCATAAAGTATTTTTCTTGCATCCAAAAATTCCAAAAAAGTTAGAGTGTATTCATTTTATCATTATTGTCATCTTGACCAAATTTCATAATTTTCAGACATCGTTTTATTGAAAATTATATTTTAGTCCCTGAAATTAGCTATATTTGCATTTACATCCTAAAATTGCATTCAAAATACTAAAAAATACCGCATCGAAAATCATGCACGAACATTGATAGAAACAATTCTAGGTTATTCTTTTTCCTCCTTGAGTTTGACCTTGGGATTTGCCAAGTAAAATAAGCATAAAACAACATTGATTAAAAATTGAATAAATTATTGTGGTTATTTGTTGATCGATTTCGGATTCTCGCCTACAACGAAACGACATTTTTAAAGCTTAATTCTCAGAAATTAACGTAGGATTATCGGACTCGTCAGATGGCGCTGTTGTCGGGAGGCAAACATCTTAGATTTTGTCTAAAAAATTTTAGTGTTCAGTTTTCCACATTTGGATAGTCTGACCCCCTAATATCATCATTGTATATTTCCATATTTTTTCTTTCATTTCTGCATTTATTTTATTTTTGCTATTTATTTTTAGCTTTGATTAATTTTTACGTCACAGTCTTACATTATCTCTCTTATTTTTCTTATGAGGTTCACGCCGTACATGGAGCAGTTTTCGAAAATCGACGCATCTTCACCGACTTCCGAAAACCTGCATTAAAATTAAGATTGAGTCAAGTTGTAATAGAGTGTAGAGTCTAGGATTTATTTTTCTACAATTATAATTTCTGTAGTTCATTGCTTATTTATAACGGTGTCCATTTGGACTCTCACGTGTGTAGAAAAGACCTTGAACTTTTTTTGTGGTGTGTCATGGCCTGTTTCACTCTCTGGTGAGGGTGGGGGCCAACTTGAGTGGCTCTTAGGTTATACACGCACATATGACTATTAAAGCTTCTAGCATTTTCTGATTGTGCTCGTAGAATCTAGGACCACTATACACTTTAATTGAGACATACATTAGATCGTTCAACATAGTCAAATTCGAATCAATTCTCCGCAGCTAATAGAACTTTCTGCCAGGTGTGGTTTATCAGCTTGCATTCATCTAGAATAATTTTTCAGTTTTTGTATTGCATCCCACATGGAGATTGCAAGGAATCACTATAAGTCTTCTATCTGAGCAGACATCATTGTTTCATGTGCATCAACTTTCCCGAATTTCTCCCTCCTATTTTGTCACATAATTTTAAAGGAAATTTGAACCAGATGTTAGACGTGAGTTTCTGCTCACCTTAAATTTTCCAATGATCACCTATTTAAAATTGAGACTACTAAACAAGACCGACTTTAATTTACCCATAAAATCGCGAATTTTTTTGGGAGAGAAAACCCAACCTTGGATTCATTTCTTTGTCTGAGTGAGCAAGAGACGACACTTAAAGTTAGAGACTAGCTATAGAATCTTCATTCATACTACTATTTCTATAAAAACAAGTAGCTACTTCTCAGTGAGGATCTACGGGTAGCAGGTAAATGGTCCAGATTTCCTTAGAAGAGTGGGTGGTTTAAAGGACACTACATAAGGCTTCTTGCTTAAGTAACACAGGTAGTTATTTTACTTTCCACCCATACTGGTTGAAAGGGGATGTAACTAGTCATAAGAATTCGATCCAATCTTTAAGAAAATTTTCGGCATCTAATAACTCGCTAAATTTTTTCCAAGATTGAATTTATCACCAACTAAAATTGAAAAGATAATTTGCCAAACTCTTGCGGCTTCATCGTGTGAGTTGGTGAACTTGGGGTTTGATTTGTAGTTGCATTGGTATGCATAAACTGAGCTTGAATACCAAAAACTGCACATTTGTGCCATCACTCTCCTTTCTTGATCTTAAAAAAATTAGGGTTTTTTCTATTAAGTATTCCAAGCACTTGAACATCTTTAACCAGGATCTAGTATGTCAAGTAATAAACCTCCTTTGAAATTTATGAGACTTCGAGGACCTGCCAGATCTATACTTCGATAATGATTTTTTCTCGATTAGACCTAAATCACCTAAACCCTATTCCTCCAAATATCCTCCAACATTTGTGGGAAACTCCCACCTTCAGATGAATACAATCTATCTATGAATTCCAATCCTGATATCCGATTAAAGTCACCACAACATCAGCTTTTTCACCTCCACCACTTGTGACAGCACATGATCAACTGCCATCTTGGGATGACCTGACTTATTCCAGATTTCTTTCTAGAACCCAAGAACCATTTGAAGAACAAATCATAGAACAAACGACTGGCAGGAATATCAACCCCAAAAGTTTGTTGGGATAGATCAACACTACACAAATCCACATCTTTCCTTGACCACAGGGAATAATAAGGAAACCCGATCAAACCAGATAGAGAGGCCGACACCTAATGATCAACCATATTGGATTGATCCTAATGATCAAATCCCTATTGTTGAATACCACTCCTTCGATCAACCTACACATACTAAGGATCAAACTGATGATATCGACACATATAAACCTTATATGACTCCATTGTTTGGGGATACGATCAATTATGAGCATCGAAGTAGACTCTACTAAAACCAACATTGCATTCCTGAGTCACGGCATGCTGAGTATAAGACCTACAAATTCCCGTAAAATCCTTTCACTGAGTAGACTCCATCCATAATTTTTTAGGACAAATTTTCAAAAAATAATGATCGTATATTGGATGTTCCAAGAGAATCTTCTCCCAGTCCATATGGGAAAATAGAAGATGAAATGATTGGATATCAAGTTGAAAAACAAAAGAATACTCATGAAACTACATAAACTGCTCACATGATTGATCCTAAAAATCCTTTGGAGGATGAAATTTCAAGGATTACTAAGAGATATGAATTAAGGGAGGAAAAATTCAGAAATTCCACTGACCGACTAAGTTCCTTTTACGGAAGCTCGGATATGAATATGGAGGATGAAATGATTGGATCTTATGTTGAGAACCATGAGGATATTCAGAAACCCATAGACGATGTTCACCCTAGGAATGACTTTTACAGCGACACCTCTGCATATTACTCCCTTAGGGATGACTCTGATTCTCCTCCTACTTGGCAAATCAAAATCCCTTATCATCTATGGAAAACACCACTTCACCACACCTCACAGAAAATATCAAAAAATTGAAATATTAAAAAATACTCAAAAATCAAAAATTCTAGAAAAATACATAAAAGTTGAAATTGAAAAATATTTTAAAAATTTAGATCCTACTTTATGGGAATCACTAGATAAAAGATTGATTTTTGAACTTCCCTTGATACATGCCATTAAAAACTTTCCTGACTTGATAGGATTTGTAATGAGCAAATTAATGATGAAAAAGTCGGGCAGGACAGGAACAAAGATTGAAAGACATATCATGTCAATGGCCACCTCCTTGGTGTTGAGGAGAAAAAACAAGAGCCGCATAGTGAAGTAGTTGCCCCGATTTGACTGTGCAATCAAAGACACCACATTTACCCATGCTCAAATCGATGACGACTCACCAATAAATATCCCCCTGACCTCTATATTTGATAATCTCAAACTCAGACCTATCAGGAAAATAAGAGATCATTCAATTTGTTGATCGATCTATAAAGCATCCAAGAGGAACAATTTCTGTCATCGTTACATTCCAAGGTGCTTCGCTCAAAGTGGATTTCATGATCATTGATATTGAGCATCAAGGAGAATTCACCCAGTCTCCAATCATTCTCGGAAATCCATTCTTGGCATTGACTGAGGCAATAATTAAGTGCGAGATTCGGGCAATCAATTTTATAGCATTGGGAGCACTTCGATTCCAACCAATCTCAGAGGAACCATGATTTTCTGAGGCAATCCATGAAGCCCTTGACAGTCTTAACCATCAATAGGTAGATGAACCCTACCTTGTTTCTACACCTGAGATAGTGGTTGTTGAAAAGACTACTGGTTTAGAGACTCTTTCCCCTGTTCCATTTCTTGCCGCTCTCACTTGGAAATGACTTCTCATATGATTTTGAGACATATGCATGGATACGTCCGGAGTCAGTCGAAATCTCCTCTGTTCACTTTGATCAAATCAACCTGACATAGGAATGCACCAACATCAAGTCAATTGAGAACAAATATGCAGAGACTCTCCCCAATGTTGCATTTTCTGCTGCTCTCACCATGGAAAAGTGTTTCTTATATGATCCTAAAACTTATGCATGGGCTCACCCAGAGTCAACCGTTGCTGACTACCTTGACCAATTCAATCCAACTCAGGAGTGCACTATCATTAAGACAACTAATAACAAAGACGCAGGACATGCACTGACCGAGGAGGAATATCTCAATGGTTATTTATCTGGAGACTCAAGTGTCAACACCTCACCCCCTGGACCAGCACCTTCACAGACAACACAAAACAAAATGGCTACTCCTTCATCTAAAAAGAAAGTCACATTCGACTTTCCGGAAAAGGAAACATCTAATGATTCCTCATCATGTTCGGAAAGGGTAATCTACATTAGTGAGGTCTGTTGGTCAGTTTTAAAGCCCTATCTTCACAAGGATCCAAATTTTGATTCCCAATGGATGACTCATGTTCCACACTATTACTTATCCAAAGCTGATTCTCTTGGTCTCATTAAATATACTAGAATAATTTCCTATGAGCTGACTGAGACTGGTGCTTCAGAGTATTCATCATCCGAGGACGATTTGCTTGATCCCAAGAAGGAACGAATTCTGAGAAAACAACTGAAGAAACTAAAGAACAACAATATCTGGAGTGTCTCCACTTTCAAATAATATTCCTCTGAGGATAACTCCGATGATGGTTATCTTTCATTTGATCCATACGCTTCATCTACTCTCCATCATGATTTCTCTGAGGATAACACTAACAATGGTTGGGAATAATATGCTTCATATCGTTCTTATCATTACGTTCTCCCACAACAATATTACAAAAAGATCATCAAAAAATCGCCTTAATCATCGGCTACCCTTCCTCCCTCCCGACCACATTGGTCTCCTTGTACATCTTCTTCCTCTATAAGGCCAAGGTCTAAGTAAAGGAGGGACCCATACCACTCTCCTCATGAACTCATTCTCACGATCACCCCATTTCCACCCTTCTTCCGTACTTAGGTTGACCAGAATCTAAGTATAGGGGGAACTGATTCCCACCTGTATATACTCTCCTCATTCATATATCTTGACCACTCAGTTTCGCTCTTCTTCTATACTTGGACTGTCCACTGCGTAAGTATAGGAAGCTGGTCGACTTCTATTATTTATAATTATTTTTTACTTTCGTACGCATACCCCGAGCTATGTCTTCTTTTCTCTTCTTGTACTCTGAGTACATATCACTCGATAAGTATAGAGGGGTGTGTATATATACTATGTATATATTTTACCCATAGCTCGTACTTTCACGTAAGTTTATATGTATTTATGGGATGGGTAACTAACTTGTAAAATCTTCAAAAAAATGTTTTGCTATTAACACTGTGTCCAATCAAAAATTTTTGAAAAATTGGCTTCTTATTCATTTTTTGATTAAAAAACAACAAAAAACTCTTGCATAAAAAAATCTCAAAAAAATAAAAATCACAATCTGTGTCTCTGCATTTCACGCACTTACACTTCATCCAATATAACATTCATGTGCATTTGTGAAAAGCCTCTGGGTTCTAAATTGAGTTATGAGTGGAAATTGAGAGTGATCTTGATTTAACCTTAATCCACCTAACTTTCAAAGGAACTTCACCGAGAAATAGGATTTTAAAAGCTTCAGATCTTTAACTTAATTCTTCGCGTTCCACGTGATAATGTGCAACATTTGTCTCTTACTATCTAACCAGATCTCTTCATTCTGGGTACGACTCTGGAAAATGGAATTAATTTGTAATCTTGCACTATGTACTTAGCTGAACTCATAAAGGGTGTTGGAAGATTGTGTGAGTTTCTTTTCTAGTAACGTGAGCATCCAAAGACGGGAGTACGAGTTGAAATAAAGCTTCAGAAAAGGGATGGACGACTGGGAACATTTTTTTAAGACCCCAAAAAGTGTACGGAAAAAAAAGATTTAATATCCATAGGGGCACAACAAGATCCATGCAGAGCTACCAAAAATTCAAATACAAAGAATCCAACTACCAAATAATATTTGACCAAAAAGGTCCAAGCTTCAAGAAAACTTGCAGAAACTGGCCATCCTCCAGTTCTTTTATCCTTCTTCTATTATTCTCCCCCATTTCTATTGTGAACACAATGCGACAGACCTTAGAAGGAAATACCTGACTCCTCAAGGATGAGTTACTAGAGAGGATGTTAGCATGGTAGTCCAACATTCTGGATGGGAAGAGCTAAAACCTTTCACACACATGAGTCGATTTTTCAATGTTCATGGGGTATGCTTTCGGAGGAGGAATTATATAAGATGACTTCTGAGCCGAAACTAGGATAATGATGTGTAGAACTCGAAGGTTGTTGATTTTAAAACCCTTAGTCTCACAGAAGTTCCACCAAACAAATAATCCAAAGATCAGGTCTAGTCCCATTTTCACCTTCAGCTCATGGCCTTGGTATGGAACCCAATCTCATTTCACCTCATTGCATTTCTTTAGATGCTCAAGAAGGAGCATGGTTTAAATATAGGGGGATTATGAATCTCAGATTCATCACTCTAAGAATGATTAATTAAACTCAAGTCCCTGAAATTCGTTGGCATTTCTTCATTTATTCTGCATAATTAGCATTCATGCTTGTATTTATAAGAACTGCATTTTATCACTCATTATTGCACAAAATAAGAAGGCAAAAATCTCAGCCAAAATGACCTGTAAAATAGCCTAACATCCCTGATTTTTAACTAACACATGCTAACTCCAAATGACCTGAAATCACTTCACTGTGTGCATATCACAAACAAGAATAAATAAAAAATAAAAAATTCATTAACCTAAATAAGTGAAACAAAAACCCAAACCTTATTTTTACGATTTCCAGACTAAAACCTTGATATCTTCCCCATACAATGTACGATTTGATCCTACTTACATTTGAACTAATGTACATTCAAATACCTTCAAAACAAGATCAAGTTCAAGTGAATCGGAGCTCATGTGTGAAAGTTGGGATTTGAGCCTCTTTTGTACATTTTGTATTTTAGCAGGTTTTTTACCTATTATTTTGTGTACATAATTAACCAATTTTATTTATTTTCCTTTTTTATTTATTTTATTTGATAAAATTTTTATTAAAATATGTAAAAATTCAAATCCAAAATGAGCTGAAATCAAAGAAACTGACTTAGTCCAAGTCTTCACTAATAGCTTGCACAAAAGCTGTCATTTTTGCATTTTATTTTATTTGTTTTATTTTCTCAATGAATGAAAATACAAAAATATAATAATGTGTAAATATTTATATTTGATTTTATCATATTTTTTCTTGATTTTTATATGGTTTAGAAATAACACAAAATAGAAAACCCAAAAACCAAAGTATTCTATGTACATGGGATACCCCCAAAAATATCACTTCGTGCAAGTGATCGATTTTGATTTGGTCTCTCCATGAAAAATATAGATCTCGTTGAGACATACAAATTTTGTGAAGAACATTTTTCGATCCGAGTCATCTACTATTTCTTTCTCATTTATCTTTGTATTTTAATTTTCAATTTTTCAGGGGCTGACACATGACGGCTACTAGAGTCACCATGTGTCACCCATTTTTAGACTTTATTTTCATTTATTTTTATTTAAAAATTTAAAAACAAATTAAAAATATAAAAAATATAAAAATATAAAAAATATAATTAGTTGCCATGTGGTAGAATATTGGTCGTCTGCTCTCGACCGTTCGGACGGGCGTTGCTTCTCTTCCTCCTCCTCCTCCTCCTCCTCCTCCTCCTTCCCAAATCTATAGTCGATGCCACGCCGATGCCTTACAATTCTAACCGCATGCCCTACCTCCCTTCCATCCTTGGCCATCGCCACCTTCCATATACGACTGTGCATAAGACATCTAGAGATCTTCGTTTCCAAATTAACCTACCGCCCTTGTGCAATTTGTCCCTAACCATCATCAAATCCCAGCGCCTCCTGCCCTTTCCATTTCGGGAGCTTCACTGCCAATATCCTCCCACCTTCCAATCTCGCACTAATCCCCATATCCGCATCAATCAGATCCCTATTCCCAAATGAAATCTGGTCACCTTCAATTTCCATAGCCAACTCTGCCCGCCTATGCTATTTAACCCACTGTCGCCGCCCTCTCCAATATTATCCATTGATTGCTTCTAATTCAAGGAGTAGGTGGTTGTGATAGAGTCCCTCCTCCATCTTCTTCCCCGACGAGATCTGGTGGTGTATCCACCGTTGCAACGCGAATCTACTATGTCGATACTGCCACCAGCTTAAGATCTCCTCTGTCGAGCCAACGACATCTTCGACATCCCCGTAATCTTCACCATATCTCCATTACCCATCTTCAACTTAGCCTCCTGCTGGAGGCATCAACTACCATCTTCCCCATAATTCCCCTACTTCTCCACCTTCGACTCTTCATCACCGCAACTTCATCTAGTAGCTTTACCGGTCTGCATCTCCACCTGCATGTCTTCGACACCACGCAACAATACTGCTCCACCTTCCGTACATCATCGAACACCGTCGTACCCGGGAGCTCCAGCTCCTCCTCACTATCGACGCCAGTAAGCAATACCCCACCACCTTGCTACGCTCTAGGACTATGCTCAATCTCCGACTTCACACATGGTCAGGAATTCATCCTCCAACCGAAGGTTCCCTCGCTCCTCGAGCTATGAGCCACCAACATAGAAGGGGCTCCTCTATTCCAGAAGCCTTCACCGCCCCCTTTTTTCGAATCTCCGGGCACGAAGCCCGAGGCCCCTGCCACGTGTGTCATACGTGGGTTGGGGGAACGTTTGAAAAGAGGAAACCTCCACACTTGACTCCACGTGCGCGGGGTGGAAAAATTCCAAAAACACCTTAGAGAATCATTCACAGGACATACGTGCCGACTAGAGGGATTGTGCGACGTACATGCCCCTCTAGAAATTTTGCAGTCACCCCCCTCGGAGTTTAGGTAATTCTAGAATAGACCCTCTCTACAATTTTTTAATTAATTATTGTAATATTGCGAACATGCCCCGAGTTCTCGCTACATTTTGTGCCTACTTATTCATTATTTTATAAATAAAAATTTTGCGTGATGTTCATCAATTGATTCTCTACTAGTTAGCTAATGTTTCATTAACTAAAAATAATTGTTCTGGTGAAAATTTACAAATTTTATCCTATCCATGCTCTGAAATTTATATTTAATTAACCACTACCTATAAAATTATCAAAAATTTAGTGATCGTAGAATTAATTGTATTTAACATCGAACCCAAAAATAATTGCATTTGCATGTATGGTTCGTCCTATAAAAATTATTTTGCATCTTTTCAACTTTAATTTTTAATAGGTATTAAATCTCATATTTTTAAGGTTTAGGATTTTTTTTGAGATCAATCACCTAGTGATAGATCTTGAATAATTTTATTCCTTGAAAATAAATAGTTTTAATATTTATTGTAATTAATTATTGAAATTCACCTGGATTGCATTCATAAATTCATAAAATACTTTTCTTGCATATAAAAATTCCAAAAAAATATATTGTATTCATTTCATAATTATTGTGTCCTTGCCCAAATTTCATAATTTTTAAACATCATTTGACTGAAAATTCTATTTTAGTCCCTAAAATTGGCTATATTTGCATTTGCATCCTAAAATTGCATTAAAAATACCAAAAAAATACCGCATTGAAAAACGTGCACGAACTTTGATGAACAAAATTCTAGGTTGTTCCTTTGCCTCCTTAAGTTCGACCTTAGGACTTGCCTAAGTAAAATAAGCATAATACTACGTCGATTAAAAATGGAAAAATTATTGTGGTTATTTCTTTGGTCAATTTTGATTTCCTGCCTACAATGAAATGACATTTTTAAATCTTAATTCTCATAAATTAACATAGGATTATCAGACTCGTCAGTAATCTATTGATCTCGTCAATAGACTTATGTCCAAGGTTAGATGCTAGATCATTGACAAGTGATCATCATCCTCCTATTGATTTATAAAGTTTAATTTTCAGTATTAGAAATATGAATGAACCATTTATTAATTTTGTAATTTTTTAGAGTTTACTAGATGTTAGATTACTATCTGAATTATATCCATCATAACATTTTATGATAGGTCTATTCCAGAATTCATGTTTATTTCCAACATTTAGAAATAAACAATGGGTGTATTCCAATATCTAGGACATAGAGACATTCTCTAAGACTAAGGGCTCTCCCACTGAAATTATGAAGTCTATCATTCCAATAGAGATTGTTGCAACCATTGCATCAATATCCATGGATGATTATTAAACATTAAGATCAAATTTCAGTCTTCTAATACATATGCAACCAATTGCATGTGTAATTAGAAGAATGAGATATAATTATTAGACTTTAATCTTATAAAATAAGAAAGTCAATTTCAATGATTATATGTAGATGTAGATTATTCTGATGCTCTATCTAATTCCTTCTCTAAGGATCTTCGGTACAGTAGATAGTCACACTTAAAGAGATATCATGAGATAATGAGATTTCATGATAATTAGAGGAGATTGACCAAATCCACTCAAGAGGAGTGGACAGCTACAACTCTCCATGTGGAGAAGAGAAGTTGTCCCCCCTTTCTTAGTTAAATTGGTTTAGTCTCCCCATTATATCTTCTCTAGCCAAAAGTGATTTGAATTTAAACTAATTTTGTTGATTTATCAATGTAAATTAATTTCAATTAAATCATTTAATGTTGTCATTTTACAACAACATCTTAGCCGTTGAAAGAAACACAAATCAATCTCATCCATTGATTGTGTGTTGTCCATGGATTGGGATCCATGGACTCCCAAAACCCTATATAAGAACAGGCAACCCTTTCTCTTCAAGTGACAAGCCACTGACAATGGTTGGGAATAATATGCTGCATCCAAAAATCGCCTTAATCATCGGCTACCCTAACAATGGTTGGGAATAATATGCTTCATCTCATTCTTTTTATTACGTTCTCCCACAACAATACTACAAAAAGATCATCCAAAAACCGCCTTAATCATCAGCTACCCTTCCTCCCTCCCGACCACATTGGTCTTCTTGTACATCTTCTTCCTCTATTAGGCCAAGGCCTAAGTAAAGGGGGGGACCGATGCCACTCTCCTCATGAACTCCTTCTCACGATCACCCCATTTCCACCCTTCTTCCGTACTTAGGCTGACCAGAGTCTAAGTATAGGTGGAACCGATTCCCACTTGTATATACTCTCCTCATTCATATATCTTGACCACTCAGTTTCGCTCTTCTTCTACACTTGGACTATCCACTGCCTAAGTATAGGGAGCTGGTCGACTTCTATTATTTATAATTATTTTTTACTTTCGTACGCACAACCCGAGCTATGTCTCCTTTCTCTTCTTGTGTTCTGAGTACATAGCACTCGATAAGTATAGAGGGGTCTGTATATATACTATGTATATATTTTACACATAGCTCGTACTTTCACGTAAGTTTATATGTATTTATGGGATGGGTAACTAACTTGTAAAATCTTCAAAAAAAACTGTTTTGCTACTAACATTGTGTCCAATAAAAAATTTTTGAAAAAATGGCTTCTTATTCATTTTTTATTAAATACAACAAAAAACTCTTGCATAAAAAATCTCAAAAAAATAAAAAATCACAATATGTGTCTGCATTTCACGCCCCTACACTTCATCCAATATTACATTCATGTGCATTTGTGAAAAGCCCTTGGGTTCTAAATTGAGTTATGAGTAAAATTGAGAGTGATCTTGACTTAACCTTAATCCACATAATTTTCAGAGGAACTTCACCGAGAAATAGGATTTTAGAAGCTTCAGGTCTTTAACTTAATTCTTCAAGTTCCACGTGGTAATGT
Source organism: Ottelia alismoides (assembly GCA_037367405.1). Taxonomy (NCBI): domain Eukaryota; kingdom Viridiplantae; phylum Streptophyta; class Magnoliopsida; order Alismatales; family Hydrocharitaceae; genus Ottelia; species Ottelia alismoides. The sequence goes on along the minus strand of JAZKJV010009367.1, from coordinate 441,985 downwards.
GCAACATTTGGCTCTTACTATCTAACTTGATCTCTTCATTCTGGGTACGACTCTGGAATATGGAATTGATTTGTACTCTTGCACTATGTACTTATCGAAACTCATAAAGGGTGTTGGAAGATTGTGTGAGTTTCTTTTCTAGTAACGTGAACATCCATCGACGGGAGTACGAGTTGAAATAAAGCTTCGGAAAAGGGATGGACGACTGGGAACATTTTTTTAAGACCCCAAAAAGTGTACGGAAAAAAAGATTCAATATCCATAGGGGCACAACAAGATCCATGCAGAGCTGCCAAAAATTCAGATACAAAGAAGCCAACTACCAAATAATATTTGACCAAAAAGGTCCAAGCTTCAAGAAACCCTACAGAAATTGGCCATCCTCCGGTTCTTTTCTCCTTCTTCTATTATTCTCCCCCATTTCTATTGTGAACACAATGCGACATACCTTAGAAGGAAATACCTGACTCCTCGAGGATGAGTTACTAGTGAGGATGTTAGCATGGTAGTCCGACAATCTGTATGGGAAGAGCTAGAACCTTTCACACACATGAGTCGATTGTTCAATGTTCATGGGGTACGCTTTGAGAGGATGAATTATCTAAGATGACTTCTGAGCCGAAACTAGGATAATGATGTGTAGAACTTGAAGGTTGTTGATTTATAAACCCTTAGTCTCACAGAAGTTCGACCAAACAAATAATCCAAAGATCAGGTCTAGTCCCATTTTCACCTTCAGCTCATGGCCTTGGTATGGAACCCAATCTCATTTCACCTCATTGCATTACTTTAGATGCTCAGGAAGGAGCATGGTTTAAATATAGGGGGATTATGAATCTCAGATTCATCACTCTAAGAATAATTAATTAAACTCAAGTCCCTGAACCATTGTCATTTCTTCATTTATTCTGCATAATTAGCATTCATGCTTGTATTTATAAGAACTGCATTTTATCACTCATTATTGCACAAAAAAAGAAGGCGAAAATCTCAGCCAAAATGGCCTCTAAAATAGCCTAACTTCCCTGATTTTTAACTAATACATGCTAACTCCAAATGACCTGAAATCACTCCACTGTGTGCATATCACTAACAAGAATAAATAAAAAATAAAAAAATCACTAACCTAAATAAGTGGAACAAAAACCCAAACCTTATTTTTACGATTTCCAGACTAAAACCTTGATATCTTCCCCATACAATGTCTGATTCGATCCTACTTACATTTAAAATAATGTACATTCAGATACCTTCAAAACAAGATCAAGTTCAAGTGAATCGGAGCTCATGTGTGAAAGTTGGGTTTTGGGCCTCTTTTGTTCATTTTGTATTTTACAGGTTTTTTACCTGTTATTTTGTGTACATAATTAACCCATTTTAATTTTTTCCTTTTTTATTTATTTTATTTGATAAAAGTTTTATTAAAATATGTAAAAATCCAAATCCAAAATGAGCTCAAATCAAAGAAACTGACTAAGTCCGAGTTTTCACTAATAGCTTGTACAAAAGCTGTCATTTTTGCATTTTATTTTATTTGTTTTATTTTCTTAATTAATGAAAATAAAAAATATCTTAATTTGTAAATATTTATTTTTGATTTTATCTTTTTTTCTTGATTTTTATAAGGTTTAGAAATAACACAAAATAGAAAACCCAAAAACCAATGTATTCTATGTACATGGGATGCCCCAAAAAATATCACTTCGTGCAAGTGATCGATTTTATTTGTTCTCTCCATGAAAATTATTTATCTCGTTGAGACATACAACTTTTGTGAGGAACATTTTTCGATGCGAGTTGTTTACTATTCCTTTCCCATTTATCTTTGTATTTTTATTTTCAATTTTTCTAGGGCTGACACGTGACAGCTACTGGAGTCGCCATGTGTCACCCATTTTTAGACTTTATTTTCATTTATTTTTATTTAAAAAACAAAAAACAAATTAAAAATATAAGAATATAAAAAAATATAGTAATATAATTAGTTGCCATGTGGTAGAATATTGGTCATCCGCTCTCGGTCGTTCGGACGACCGTTGCTTCTCTTCCTCCTCCTCCTCCTCCTTCCCAAATCTGTAGCCGATCCCACACGCCGATGCCTTCCAATTTTGACCGCATGCCCTACCTCCCTTCCATCCTTGGCCATCGCCACCTTCCATATACGACCATGCATAAGACATCTAGTGATCTTCATTTCCAAATCAACCTACCGCCTTTGCGCGATTCGTCCCTAACCATCATCAAATCCCAACGCCTCCTGCCCTTTCCATTTCGGGATCTTCACTGCCAATATCCTCCCACCTTCCAAGCACGCACTAATCCCCATATCTACATCAATCAGATCCCTATTCCCAAATGAAATCTGATCACCTTCAATTTTCATAGCCAACTCTGCCCGCCTATACTATTTAACCCATTGTCACTGCCCTTTCCAATATTATCCATCGACTTTTTCTAATTCAAGGAGTAGGTGGTTGTGATAGAGTCCCTCCTCCATCTTTTTCCTCGGCGAGATCTGGTGGTGTATCCATCGTTGCAGCGCAGATCTACTCCGTCGATACTACCACTAGCATAGGATCTCCTCTGTCGAGCCAACGACATCTTCGACATCCCCCTAATCTTCACCATATCTCCATTACCCATCTTCAACTTAGCCTCCTGCTGGAGGCATCAACTACCATCTTCCCCATAATTCCCCTACTTCTCCACCTTCGACTCTTCATCACCGCAACTTCATCTAGTAGCTTTACCGGTCTGCATCTCCACCTGCACGTCTTCGACACCACGCAACAACACTGCTCCGCCATCCGAACTTCATCGAACACCATCGTACCTGGGAGCTCCAGCTCCTCCTCACTGTCGACGCCTGTAAGCAACACCCCACCACCTTCCCACGCTCTAGGACTCTGTTCCATCTTCGACTTCATACACGGTCAGGAATCCAGCCACCAACTAAAGGTTCCCTCACTCATCGAGTTGCGAGCCACCAACATAGAAGGGGCTCCTCTATGCCAGAAGCCTTCACCGCCCCTTTTGCCGAATCTCCATCGGGCACGAAGCCCGAGGCCCCTACCAAGTGTGCCATACGTGGGTTGGGGGAACGTTTGGAAAGAGGAAACCTCCTCACTTGACTCTACGTGTGCGGGGTGGAAAAATTCCAAAAACACCCTAGAGAATCATTCACAGGACGTACCTGCCGACCAGAGGGATCGTGCGACGTACATGCCCCTCTGGAAAATTTGCAATCACCCCCCTCAAAGTTTAGGTAATTCTATAATAGACCCTCTCTACAAATCTTTAATTAATTATTGTAATATTGCAAACATGCCCCTGAGTTCTCACTACATTTTGTGCCTACTTATTCATTATTTTATCAATTAAAAATTTGTGTGATGTTCATCAATTGATTCTCTACTTGTTAGCTAATGTTTCATTAATTAAAAATAATTGTTCTGGTGAAATTTTACAAATTTTATCCAGTCCATGCTTTGAAATTTATATTTAATTAACCACTAACTGTAAAAATTATCAAAAATATAGTGATTGTAGAATTAATTGTATTTAACATTGAACCGAAAAATAATTGCATTTGCATGTATGGTTCGTCCTATAAAAATTATTTTGCATCTTTTAAACTTTTATTTTTAATAGGTATTAAATCTGATATTTTTAATTTTTAGGATTTTTTTGAGATCAATCACCTAGTGATAGATCTTGAATAATTTTATCCCTTGAAAATAAATAGTTTTAATATTTATTGTAATTAATTATTGAAATTCACTTGGATTGCATTCATAAATTCATAAAATATTTTTCTTGCATCCAAAAATTCCAAAAAATTATATTGTATTCATTTCATAATTATTGTCACCTTGCCCAAATTTCATAATTTTTGAACATCGTTTGACTGAAAATTCTATTTTAGTCCCTAAAATTGGCTATATTTGCATTTGCATCCTAAAATTGCATTACAAATACCAAAAAAATACCGCATTGAAAAACGTGCATGAGCTTTGATGAACAAAATTCTAGGTTGTTCCTTTGCCTCCTTAAGTTCGACCTTCGGACTTGCCCAAGTAAAATAAGCATAAAACTATGTTGATTAAAAATTGAATAAATTATTGTGGTTATTTCTTTGATCAATTTTGATTTCTGCCTACAATGAAATGACATTTTTAAATCTTAATTCTCATAAATTAACAGAGGATTATCATACTCGTCAGTAATCTATTGATCTCATCAACAGACTTATGTCCAAGGTTTGATGCTAGATCATTGTCAAATAATCTTCATCCTCCTATTGATTTATAAGGTTTAATTTTCAATATTAGAAATATCAATGAACCATTTATTAATTTTGTAATTTAGTAGAGTTTACTAGATGTTAGATTACTTTCTGAATTATATCCATCATAAGTTTTTATGATAGGTCTATTCCAGAATTCATGTTTATTTCCAACATTTAGAAATAAACAATGAGTGTATTCTAATATCTAGGTCATAGAGACATTCTCTAAGATTAAGGGCTCTCCCACTGAAATTATGAAGTCTATCAATCCAATAGAGATTGTTGCAATCATTGCCTCAATATCCATGGATGATTATTAAACATTAAGATCAAATTCCAGTCTTCTAATACATATGCAACCAATTGCATGTGTTATTAGAAGAATGAGATATAAATATTAGACTTTAATCTTATAGAATAAGAAAGTCAATTTCAATGATTATATGTAGATGTAGATTATTTTGATGCTCTATCTAATTCCTTCTCTAAGGATCTTCGGTACAGTAGATAGTCACACTTAAAGAGATATCATGAGATAATGAGATTTCATAATAATTAGAGGAGATTGACCAAATCCACTCAAGAGGAGTGGACAGCAACAACTCTCCATGTGGAGAAGAGAAGTTGTCCCCCTTTCTTAGTTAAATTGGTTTAGTCTCCCCATTATCTCTTCTCTAGTCAAAAGTCATTTGAATTTAAACTAATTTTGTTGATTTATCAATGTAAATTAATTTCAATTAAATCATTTAATGTTGTGTTTTTACAATAACATCTTAGCCGTTGAAAGAAACACAAATCAATCTCATCTATTGATTGTGTGTTGTCATGGATTGGCATCCATGGACTCCCAAAACCCTATATAAGAAGAGGCAACCCTTTCTCTTCAAGTGATCCAAGAAAGGTTCTTGGATAATGTGGCTTTAACAAATTAAATTTTTTTTAAATTCTGCTGCATCGAGCAACTAGTACGACTAGTCGCTCCCGATCGCTGACTATGTGATCATCACTCTTCCGTGATGATCTTGAGTATCTCCACATATCCTTCAAGTGGTATCAGAGCTAGGTTCGAGGTTTTGGATACGATCCATGAACCTAGGAAGACTTGGTCTCATTAGGGTTCGTATAGATTTTAGCATTTCAATTTTCGCAGCCGTGTTTTGTGTTAAGTGTTGGCCTATTTAAAATGATTAAACACGAAATTTTAAATTGGATAATGTTCCCCATTAAATATGGAAATTGTAGGATTTGAGTTTGTGTGATTTGGAATCCAATAACTCAAGATATGATCATTTTAATGACCATATATCCACTGTTTCGGGGATGGCGAATCATGATGTAATTAATTACTTACTGTTTTGACACACTTAGAAATGTATGATTATCACTTGGGTTCTATTAATAATCAAATTAGCAAATATTGGAAACTTACTTTGCTGAACTTGAATTTGAAATGAATAATATATGCTAATTTTAGTAAGTGAGGATCACTGCTGGAAATTGCATACTTAATCGAGAACCTTGTGATTGTCATTTAATTTTTATAGAAATTAATGGTCAAATTCTTGAGATAATTATTAATAAATATTTGTAAAATAATTAAAGATTATAGTTATTTCATTAAATGGCATTGCCTTAACAAATAATTGATTAGATGTGATAAAGATCACAAATTGGTTACATCATACACTTGCCAACAAACATGTTTCTTGAATAGGTTTGGGGATTTGTTTAGAAAATCTCCTTATAATATTAATCAAAATGGTTTTTATTTGTATTATACGGTATAACTTCGGTTGAAAAACTAATTATCATCTCAAGTACCAAGTGATTGACTTGGCATTTTTTTCTCAAGGCAGATATGGTGTCTGGTCGGGGATCATTGGGGTAGCAGGCTGTACCGTGTGCGGTATGTCCCACTCCCGTCGGTACTAGCCATGACATCGAGTAGGGAACGAGTAATGCTTGAGATATCATGATGTATTTTTCTAATTATTTAAATTCATAATAATACTTATTTGAGATAATACCATATTTCAAGTAACAATTAAAATGTTTGTTGGATATTAATTGGATCATTTATATAATATGATTAGATTAATTGGAATCCAATTAAAATTAAACACTCTATATAGAGTTGATGTGAATATAATTCACAATGATTAATTAAAATTTCAACATGATATGGAGGATCACATAAGTGACATCCATGGTCTCGGGTCAAGGAAAAGGGTACCATCGCCAGAGATTGTATGTCGGAGACGCCTGTCCAAAGTGACAGCTCCTACATACAAGACATTTGGATCAGGCTCTTTGCTTCTCAAAAGAGTAAGTACGCATGCGTAGTGACCCAAATATCGGGTCCTCATATTATCGGGGCTATATTGGATTGTACATGGTGAGTTCTATTCATGTTGATAGTTGGTTCAATTGATGACGGGTCAACATCATCTTAGGGGTGGTGGGCCCGGGTGTTAAAGACCGAATTGGGAGATGCAAGTTGGACTTGCAAGGCGGAATGAGTTTTCACTTCTTTTTATCCGAGTTATAGGTTCTCATATTATTGGAATGTGACAAAGACAAGAAAGGAGATCCCAGATCTTAGTTGAGATATAATGGAAAGTATATCTCTTACACTGAAAGTGATTTAAGGGAATGAACTTTCAATGTTGACAAGGCAAGATTTGATATGATTCACAAATCAAAGTGAAATATGTATATATATTTATATATTTATGCAAATTTCTTATTTCAGATTATCCTCCATTAAACCCATTCAGTACTATAATAAATAATAACTAGTAAAATATCATGGATTGGATCCATGATCAAGATATTGTAGTCGCAGTTGGACACATAATGTATGTGGTTGCAATGTGCAAGTTTCCTTATAATAATGAGGAATTAGAATTAAATTGACAATAAGACAATAACCTAGGGTTTGTATGTCTCCATATTCTTGATCTCCTATCGAATGTACTTTAGAAATGACATGCCGATGATGATCGTAATTGTCAAACAATCATTATAAAATTTAAGAAGATGTTTTGGTATACATATATGCTCTCGATATTTAATCATGAATGACGGTTCATTGCATTATGCAGAATGGTGGCTCTATAAGAGATGATGTATTCAAATGTTTGAGTACCTAGCTGAACCTAAGTCTTTAAGAGTTAAGATGAACGTAGATATGATGAGTGTCATCATTCTACTATCTATACTCTATTCATTCATGAGTCTTTATAATATTCTTATTGTAGTAATTGAATAAAGTATGTATAAATGTTGAAATACTCTTACATTGAAATTTTTGAATTCAATATAAGAGAACCTTTGTCTTAAGCAATGGTTGCCTATAGATCAAAGGAGCACAGTGGAATCATGGGTCGGACCCAAGTTAGAAGGAAAGTCAAAGGGTTGATTGTACTTCTATGATTTCCACACATATGTTATACAAAGAGTTAGATGAATGTCAATACTGCAACAAGATGATGTGTTGATAGTATGACTATCAAGTCTATCTCAGATCCTTAGAGAAGGACTCGGATAGTGCATAGGAATAATCTACATTTATTGAAATTGACTTTCTTATTTGATAAGAACAGAATCTAATAATTGTATCCCATTCTTCTAATAACACTTGCAATTGGTTGCACATGCTTTAGAAAACTAGAAAATTTGATCTTAAGGTTTAATAGTCATCTACATGGATATTGATGCAATTGTTGCAACAATCTCTATTGGATTGATAGACTTCATGATTTCAGTGGGAGAGCCCATAGTCTTGGAGAATGTCTCTATGACCTAAACATTAGAATACACTCATAGTTTATTTCTAAAATGTTATAAATAAACATGAATTCTGAGATAGACCTGTCATAAAGAGTTATGATGAACATATTTCAGGAAGTAATCTAACATCGTGAGGGCTCTACTAGATTAGAAAATTAATGAATGGTTCATTAATGTTTCTAAATACTGAGAAATAAATCTTAAAAGTTCAATAGGAGGATGAAGATCATTTGACAATGATCTGACGTCAAATCTTGGACATATGTTTATTGATGAAGATCAATAGACTGGTAAGAGAAGAAACTTTAGATTGTCTGAAATTTCAAATCTTACATACGTGTGAATATTTTATATAAGTAGAAAATGTCTAATACACCCTTCTCTGGGAATGGTGTTAGATGTCAAGGTATTCAAGATCTCATAGATAATGATGTATGCAGATCATCTATATCATAATAAACATTAAGGACATGGGATAAAATTAGATGATTATTAGTGATATGAGATTTCTTCCCTTCACATTAGAAAGCATTGAAATGTTCAAAGATTTCACAATAAAATGTGGAAGCAATGTTTGAAGGAAGATAAATGAATTTAATCAATCCTAGGTATCAAGTACCTATTAGAGGAATTCAAGGAATACCTTATGGAGATATAAATATTATTCCTATCTCACTCCTCCTGATACACCTAAACTCAATAGAGCTGTAGTGAGATACAATTGATCATGTGTGACATGATTTGATCAATGATGAATATTAGCATAATTACCTCTTAGTTTCCTTGTATATATGTAATAGAGACTACAATATATATCCTTAATAATATTCCATGCTAGTAAGCTGGAATCATGCACTAGAGAGTGCCACTTCGTTAGGAAAATAAAGGATGGTATTGAATACCTACTTTATGACCTTGAGATTCTTAAAAGAACTTATCTCCAATAATGTGATTCTTAGAGGATGTCTCTTGAAAATCAAGATGAAAATGAAGTAAAGGAACTCATTTAATCTTGAAAATATGATAAGGCTCCTAAATCAGAAACTAAAAGGACAATTAAAGATAAAACACTCATACCTCTTCAAATGAGTTTGAGGATAGACTCCATGTGTCAGAGAAATTTGACAATGATCGAACTTCATGTGAAGAAGCTTCTGAAGATCATGTCATGGAAAGATGGATGTTAGCAATAAAGTCTAAAGTAGACTTCATATGCAAGTGTTATATATGGACCCTTCCAGGATCCACCTATAAGGGTAAAACCAATTAGGTATAAAAGGATCTTCCAGAGAAAGAGGGAACCTGATGGGAAGGTAGAGACATTCAAAGCACGGCTCGTAGACATGAGCTACACACCGAAGAGAAGACAATGCTTGCAATGAGACTTGCTCTTCATTGACCACGCTTAAACCCATCAGAATATTGCTAACTATAGCTATACAGGTTGACTATGACATCTTCAGGTTGTAAGTCTAGATTGCATTCCTCTATGAATACCTCTTCGAGGATATTCATATGAAGTAGCCCCAAAGATTCATAGTTGAGTAAAGCAAGTTGTGTGAACTGAATAACTCCATCAGTGAACTGGAATAAGCTTCTTGTAGTTGGAACATAAGATTTGATAAAATCATGAATGTTATGATTTCAGATAGAATCTTGATGAACCATGTGAAGCTTAGTGGGAGTGCCATTGTGTTCATCATGCTAAATGTAGATGATGTCCTAATCACTTGGAATGATATAAGGATAATAATAAGTGTTTTATAGACTAGATATTCCATACCTTGAGTATGATCTCAAGGATACCTCTTAGATCTTAATTCTGAAAGTGTCCAGAAGCAAAGAGAAGAGGGCATTGGAACCGTCACATTAATGGTACACCTTGGACATATTCGATTTCTAGAAAATTCCAAGAAAAGCTTCTTTTCCTTAAGATGTGGTACTGACCTATATGAAGGGATAGCACCTCAAAGAGTTGAGGAAGTGAATGCTAGAACTGCATGTCCTTGTGCATTAGATATGAGAAGCCAGATGTATGCCGGATGTGTACAAAAGCCAGTCGTCTGCCATGCAGTGGTAGTAAACTGTTACTAATCCTACTATGGAAATAAAACACATGATTGCAGTAATAACAATATCTTCATAGGTGACAAGACTTTAGAGACAGTGATCTCTAATTCGTAACTTCAAGAGTTTAAGAATTTATAGATGGATATCTAAAAGATCTTTACTACAGATACCTTAGAAGATAGAGATCTCCAGGAATAAGGGTATTCTGATAAGGATAATGAAAATTACTTAATGGTTATGATAATTATTGATCTGTAGTGTCAAGAACACTATAACTAACAAAATTGAGTATTGCTTGCATAAGATGCAACATTCACATTGGATGCGAGCACTGTTACTGGGGATATGCAAGTACCGGAAAAGGACTTGGCATAGTCTCTTGGAACAGAGTGACTGATCAGCTTACCTAGCTATTTTTCTGAATAGCCTATGATTGTCACATGAGTGTCGGTTTAAATGATTAGCCCATTAATGTCTCTCTGGGCTAGTGGGAGAATGCTGAACATGCGATCCCACAACAAGCAATTATGTAATAAAAGTTATTGCAAATATCATTCCCTGGTCTGAAATGAAGAATAACTAATTTGCATAATAGGTCCCTTAGTACAATTAGGGTTATGTGCCATGGCTATCTTAGTGATCGTACAATTGTTGATTCAATTATTGAATCATAGAGGTTGGTGCTTGGATTAATATCTAAAGATTAAGATTGAGGACCATAAAGCACCATCAAATGATTGTTAAGAGATAACCTCTAGCCTGAGTAGGAGATGGCAATCCTTTCTCATTTGGTTGATATTTGACTGGCCTCTTGATGCAGGTCCTCTGCATGGGAATAGAGATTTGGAGGTGTCAGATTAGTTAGTTTAAAGAGTTGACTTAACGAGATCGAGATAACCAAAGACCAATGTCATATGCTATCACGATATAGGCACACATCCTCTGACCAGAGACAGATGTATTAGTATATGTTCGAGTATGTACATTTGGCAGACCGATAGGTTGATGACCTAACCAAGGTCTATACACCGACGTACTGGTGTGCATGCAAAGGAATATGAGTGATATGATCTCTCAAAGCGATCATACAGGTTCATTGCTAAACCGGAAGACATGAGCTCACTCATGAGATATTGGGAAGAATCAAATTCCACGCGTGGTCGTCTCGCTTTGTAATCTTGACTGAATTTGTAAGGTTTAATATATTCTTTTGTAAAGTATATGATCAACCCCTAGGTATGATATATGCTTTTGGAAAGTATATGGTCGATACCGACTCTCAATGATCGAATGCGAACCTTAATTACAAGATCCTGAAGGAAACAATCTAAAAGAGATCTAAAACTTCGGATTTGCTATGTGTCTTCCAGTATGCAAGATGTAAAGGTATTAGGAATACCTGAGGGTGATGTGATCATAAACAATTGTATAAACATGATGTTTCCATTCCGAGGAGTGATGAAACATGTATGGATTTTAGTGACTCCTCTCATAGAGAAGTAATCTGATCTTAGTCCAAATGTTAGACATTGATCTGAATGTGATTCGGATATAATAAGAAGATTAGATTTGATGTCTTGATTTAATCAAGCATCTATGGGAGGCCCGCAAAATCTAGATTCGAGATGTGATCTCAATATCTAAGTGACTATACGTGGAACAATACAATCACCCGATCCTTATCTTTAAGTATCCGCGGAGAAAGTGCATTATCCTTGAAAGAGTCCATGGATAATTTCAGTGTTGATATATGTATCCGAGCATTAAGAAAATGTACAATTAAATATGATTTAATTATCATGTATAATATGAATTTGATTCATATTATTAGGAGAGTTATCTCAGGTAATTAGATGTGATCTAATTATCAAAGATGTGAATAATGTGAATGTGATTCATATTATTTGGGCACATGAGAATATAGATCCAAGATGATTAAATGCAATTTAATTATCATGGATATGAATAATTAAATAGCAATATCCACATTATTCATGAATATTATAAATGTGATTTATAATATATTAACAAGAGCATATTGGGATTTATATTTGTTAATTAATTACTGATGTGAATTGGATTCACTTTAAATGATTAATTGATAATATATTTATATTTTGTTTTGGGTTGTAAATGAGATTCACATAATTTCAATGGCATGGTTGATATTCTCCACAATATAATTTGGAATTAATTTTTGTGAAAAATATTTTCAACAAGAGATTATAGAGATATCATGAGATAATGAGATTCCACTATAATTAGAGGTGATTAACCAAATCCACTCAAGAGGAGTGGATGGCTACAACCCTCCATGTGGAGAAGAGTAGCCGTCCCCCCTTTCTTAGGGGAATTGGTTTAGTCTCCCATTAACTCTTCTCTACTCAAAATTGTTTTGAATTCAAATTTATTTTGTTGACTTATCAATGTAAATTAATTTAAATTAAATCATTTGATGTTGTGTTTTTACAACAACATCTTAGCCGTTGAAAGAAACACAATTCAATCTCATCCATTGATTGTGTGTTGTCCATGGATTGGGATCCATGGACTCCCAAAACCCTATATAAGAAGGGGCAACCCTTGTTCTTTGAGTGACAAGTTTACGAAAATGACATATGCTCTCTCTCTCTCTATACGCCAAATGCTCTCTCCCTCTCTCTCTTGTAGCTGTCCACCATGGAGCCCTTGAAAGAGTCACCATTGCCGCAACATCATTGTTATGCTTTTGGAGTATTTGCTCGTGGATCTTCTTCTCCTTAGGAGATCCTCGCTCGTGATGAAGACATCATATCTCGTGTGACGAGATCAGGAGATTCGTCGCTTGGATCATCAACGTGGATTGCGAGAAGGACACATCTCATCCACATGCTCGCAAGAGTCTCCTCCGTCGAATCGGACTTGAGACAGATGGTCTCTTAGGTTAGAGACTCAATCGCAACCATGATTTAATAGGTAATCTTAATACCTATTATGGTTTAGATGAAATGATCAGAGAAAGTAACTGAGATCATGTGGTTTTATCAAAATATTTTTTTTAAATTCCGCTGCATCAAGCGACTAGTACGACTAGTCGCTCCCGATCGCATAAGATGCGATCATCACGCTTCCATGATGCGCTTGTGGATATCCACATATCCTTTCACACTATCAATCTTATTGCAATATTGGCATTTATCCAACTCTTTGGATGTCATATAGAAATTACAGAAAGTATAGTTAATTCCTTGACTTTCCTTCTTACATGGGTCAGACCCATACTTCCATTGTGGTTTCTTCATCTTTAAACAACCATTACTTAATACAAAGGATCTCTTATATTAAATTCAAAAGATTTTAATATAAGACTACTTAAACATTTATGCATGCTTCATTCAATTCATACAATGTGAATATTATGAAGCTTCATGAATGACTAGAGTACAAATAATAGAATGATGACATTCACCACATCTACATCCATCTTAACTCTTAATATCATTGGTTCAGGTAGGTACTCAACATTTTGAGTCCATTTCTTATAGAGCCATGATTCAGCATAATGCAGTGAACCATGTCATTCATGATTAAATTTCGAGGGAACTTATGTATGCAAGATCATCTTCTACTTCTTAGATTTTATAAGGATTATTTTACAGTTGTGATCATCATCGACATGTCACTTTCAAAGTACATTCGATGAGATCAAGACTATAGAGACATACAAACCCTAGGGTTGTAGTCCTATTATCTATTTAATTTTCATTCCTCATTATTATGAGGAAACTTGCACATTGCAACCAAATACATTATGTGTCCATTTGCAAGTACAGTATCTTGATCATGGATCCAATCTATGATATTTTATTGTTATTATTGAGTATAATATTGAGTGGGCTTAATGAAGGATTATATGAAATAAGAAATTTGCATAAATATATGTAATATATGTTTTACTTTGATTTAGGAATTTTTTATATCAAAATTGCCTTGACTTGTTAACATTGAAAGTTCATTCCCTTAATTACTTTCAATGTAATAGATATATTTACCATTATAGCTCAAGCAAGATCTGGGATCTCCTTCCTTATTTTTGTCACATCCCAATAAGATGAGAACATGTAACTCCTATAAAAAGAAGCGAGAACACATTCCGCATTGCAAGTCCAACTTGCATTCCCAACTCGATCATTAACACTTGTCCCCACCACCCCTAAGGTGATGTTAACCCGCCATTAATTGAACCAACCGTCAACCGGAATACAACTCTCTATGCACAATCCAATATTGCCCCAATAATATGAGGACCCGATATTGGGGTCACTACTTATACGCCCTTACTTTTTCGAGAAGCAAATAGCCTGATCCAAATGGCTTGTATGCAGGAGCTGTCACTCTGGACAGGCATTTCCGACATACAATCTCTAGCGATGGAACCCTTTGCGTTGACGGGAGACCATGGATGTCACTTATGTGATCTTCCATATCATGTTCAAAATTTAATTATTTATTATGAATCATATACACATAATTAATTCTTCCAAGAGAAATAACAACTCTATTCAAAATAGAAAACTTTAATTGTATATAATCAATTTAATCACATTGAATCAATTATCAATCCAATTCAATCAACAAACTTGATTGTTACTTGAAATATGGTATTATCTCAAATACGTTTTATTTTGAATTTCAATAATTAGAAAAATACATCAAGAGATTGATCTCTCCTAAATTATCCCATCCCTACCCGTTATCAAGGCCAGTACCAACAGTAGTGGGACAAACCGCACACGGTACAACCTACTACCCCAACGCTCCTTGACTAGACACCATATCCACATCGGGAAATGGTAATGCCAAATTGATCATTGTGTACTTGAGATGATCATCGGTTTTCCAACTGAAATTATGCCACATAATAAGAATCAAAAGAACTGATTATAAGGAAATATTCTAAACAATTCCCAAACCTATTCAAGTAACATGTCATGTAACCAATTGTGATGTAGATCATATCAGGAAATTAAAGTTGGTTATGACCAATGTCATTCAGGAAATAATCATCATATTTTAATATTTTAAAAAATATTTATCGATAATTATCTCAGGAAATTACCATTAATTTCCCTAAATTTAATTGAATGATAATTACAAGGTTTATGATCAAGTATGTAATTTCCAGCAGTGACCCCAACTTACTAAAATTATCATATCTCAATCAATTTAAATCCAAATTATGTAAAATAAGTTTTTATAGTTTTCTAAATTGATTAAAACTAGAATCCAAGTGATTAGCATGCGTTTCTAGGTGTTTCAGAAATTGTAATTAACTCCTTAATTACATCATGATTCGCTACCCCCGATATAGTGGATATATGGTCATTAAAAAGATTATAAGTCGAGTTATCATATTCCAAATCATGAAAATTAAATCTCGAGGTTTCCTTAATTAATGAGAAGCATTATTTATTTATAGTTTCGTGTTTAAACATTTAAATAGGGCCGAAAGTTATCACAAAATAGGGCTGCAAAAATTGAAATGCGATATAATTTTCACAATCCCTTATGAACCCAAGTCTTCTTAGGTTTATGGATCGTATCTAAAACCTCCAACCAAGCTCTGATACCACATGAAGGATATGGGAAGATCCTTAAGCGCATCACGGAAGCGTGAGGATCGCATCGAATGTGATCGGGAGCGACTAGTAGTACTAGTTGCTCCAGGCAACGGAATTTAAAAAAAATTAAAATGATGAAACCACATGATCCAAGAAAACTTCTTGGATCATTTCATCTAAAACAAAAATAGGTACTAGGGTTACCTCTTGAAGAGTGGTTGTGATCGAGTCTCTAAATGAAGAGACATCATGTCTGAATTCCAATCCAACAGAGGAGACACTTGTAAGTGCGTCGATGAGACGCGTGCTCCTCGCAATCCATGTTGACGATCCAAGTGACGAATCTCCTAATCTCGTAATACGAGATCCGACATCTTCTTCACGAGCGAGGTGCACTGAAGGAGATGGAAATCCACGAGTAGATGATCCGGCATCATAACGACGATGCTATGGTGATGACTACTCTTTCTTGGGCTCCATGGTGGATGGCCATAATGAGAGAAAGGGACAGGACCTTTGGCATGTAGAGAGAGATATTATGGATTGATCATGTCATGTAATTTGAAGGGCAAGGGGTGCCTCTTCTTATATAGGGTTTAGGGAGTCCATGGATCCTAATCCAAGAACATGACATAATCAATGGGTGAGATTGATTTGTGTTTCTTTTAGTGGCTATGATCTTATTGTAAAACACAACAATTAATTAATTAAAATTAATATATATTGACAAATCAATATAAGTTAATTTCAAATCAAATCAATTGGCTAGTCATGGAGATAATGAGGAGACTAACCACATCCCCTAAAGGGGGACGACCACCAATCATCTAATCAGAACTCATTATCTCGTGATATCTTCAAGATTTACAACAAAAATTGTTGTAAATTATTTCACAAAAATAATTCATAATTATCTTGTGAAAAATTGCAATTATGCCATTGGAAAAATGTGAATCACATTCACAACCCAAAACAAAATATAAATTATATTTTCAATTAATTATCCAATGTGAACCAATTCACATCAATAAATAACAAATAGCTCTATTCTATATATTATAAACAACATTTATAATATATATGATTAATATGGATAGTGTATTCACATTATTCATATTCAAGATAATTAAATCACATTTAATCATCTTGGATCTCTATTCTCATGTGCCCAAATAATAGGAATCACATTCAAATTATTTAGACCTTTGATAATTAAATCAAATTTAATTTTCTCAGATAACCCTCCTTACAATATGAATCAAATTCATATTATTCATGACAATTAAGTCCAATTAATTATCAATTTTCTCAATGTTCGGATACACATATCAACAATGAAATTATCCTTGAACTCTTTCAAGGATAATGCGTTTTCTCCGTAGATACTTGGAGATAAGGACAGGATGATGTATTCTTCCACATACAGTGACTTGGATATTGAGATCACATCTCAAATCCAAATCTTGTAGACCTCCCATAGATGTTTGATTAAATCAAAGCCGTAGATCTAATATTCTCATTGCATCTGAATCACATTGAGACCAAGGTTCAACATTTGGACTAAGATCAGATCACCTCTCTATATTAGGAGTCACTAAAATCCAGAATTCTTTCATCACTCCCTTGGAATGCAAGTATCACGGTTAT
The DNA here is from genome assembly GCA_037367405.1 of Ottelia alismoides. Taxonomy (NCBI): domain Eukaryota; kingdom Viridiplantae; phylum Streptophyta; class Magnoliopsida; order Alismatales; family Hydrocharitaceae; genus Ottelia; species Ottelia alismoides. The sequence goes on along the minus strand of JAZKJV010009367.1, from coordinate 424,588 downwards.
ACAATCATTTATGATCACATCACCATTACGTATTCCTAATACATGTACATCCTACATACCTGAAGACTTAGAACAAACCCGAAGTTTTAGATCTCTTTTAGACTGTCTCCTTTAGGGCTTTTATCATTAAGTTTCTCATTCGACCATTTGGGAGTTGATATCGATCATATACTTTCCAAAAGCATATATCATACCCAGGTGTTAATCATATACTTTCTAAAAGTATATATCAAACCTAAAAATTCAATTAAGGTTCCAAAGAGAGATGGTTGTGCACAGAATTTGATTCTTCCTAGTATCTCATGAGTGAGCTCATGTCTTCCAGTTCGGTAAATGAACCTGTATGATCCCTTTGAGAGATTGTATTACTCATATGCCCTTGAATGCACACCAGTGTGTCGGTTTATAGACTTTGGCAACCTATTGGTCTATCAAATGTACATACTAGGACATATAGTAACACATTTGTCTCTGGTCAGAGGATGCTTTCCTATATCGTCACGGCATACGACATAGGTCGTTGGTTATCTAGATCTTGTTAAGTCAACTCTTTGACCTAACTTATATAACACCTTCGAATCTCTATTACTATGTAGAGTACATGCATCAAGAGGTCGGTTAGATATCAACCTTTATGAGAAAGGATTGCCATCTCCTACTCAGACTGGAGATCATCTCTTAATCATTTGGCGGTGCTTTATGAGTCCTCAATCTAACTCATTAGATATTCATCCAAGCACCAACCTCTATGATTCAATAAATGAATCAACATTTGTATGATCATTATGATGGCCATGGTACATAACCCTAATTGTACTAAGGGACCTATTATGCAAATTAATCATTCTTCAATTCATATCAGGGAATGATATTGATTCCAAAAATTATGAAACTTGTCCAAGATGTAATTATGATGAAATCAACACATTGTATTTTTTCGATTTTTTTGGATGCAATTTGAATATTTTATGAATTGTTGAATGCAATACATGACATTTTCGATAATTAATTATAATAACTGTTAGATATATTTATTTTCAAGAAATAAAATTACCTAAGATATATCACTAGGTGATTTATCTCTGAAATATATTAAACCATAAATATTGAACTCAATAACTATTAAACAATAGTTATTGAAATGCAAAAAATGATTTTTATAGAGCAAAATATTATGCAAATGCAATGCTTTTTTAGTACAATTTAGATCTATCCGAGAATTTTCAGTAATTTTTCGAGCAAGCATGCAATAATTTAGAGGATTTATAAAGAAATAATTCTTCAAGCAAGCATGTAATTTTTAAATAATAAAATGATGTTATTACGAATTGTATGTTTATTTTATTTTAATTACAATCATACCCCTCTATTATTGTATATTTTATTTTTTGTGTACTTTGCTCATAATAAATATTTTATTTATGCTAAAAATTATGGTAAAATTAGGATAGATGCCTAGAACCATGCCTGATCACATATAAATTGTATTTATCATTTAACCTTATTTTCCTATTTTTAAAATACAAAACATGCATATTTTCCATGTTTAGAGAACAAAATTCCATAAAAATATAATATAACTACAAAAGATCTAAAAGTTATAGTATCTATATCATAGTATTCTACAATATATCTAAAAACCACTCAAAATACAAAATAAAAAAACCAAAAAATCACAAAACCCTAAAGATCTTAAAAAGTTTTTGCAAAAGTTATATAAAAATAAAAAAAATACTTATTTCTATTTCTTAATTTTCTTTATTATTGTATATAATAAAAATAGTTTTTAGGTTAATTTTTGTACTGATATATATATTTATTAAACCCTAAACCAGTTTGTCTATTCAATATACTCATTGTTGTGACATAATTATTACTTTAAAAATCCTTAAAAATAGATAAATAACACAAAAATTACCAAAAAATAGAGAAAATATAAAAAATACATTCTATTTTTATATTTATATTATATTTTGACTTATATAAATATATAAATATCTAAATTATTTATATTATATATATTACTTATATATAAGATATAATATATATCTTTTCATATTAGTAATTATCTAATTTATAAATTAAAAGGAATTAACATTTTGTAAAAAATAAAAAGATATAAAATTAAAACTTAAAAAAATAAAAATAATTAAAAACGCATAAAAAATATCATTAAAAACCCACATTAAAATTAGAAATTTTAAAAATAAAAAATGTTCATTATTATTAGTTATCAAAAATTAATAATAATTTGCTACCCTCCTTGCCTTTCCCAGTGTTAGATACTCTACCTAGTTACACATATACACATTCATGTAGAGTTATGATAAATTTTGACACACATATTTTGATTGCTTGATCTAATTGTGGGTTTATTGTTGTTTGAATTAGTGGTTGATCGCATAGGAACAACAGATCAACTATTGTTCAACAGATGATGTTGTTGCCAGGGAATACAATGGCAGTCTAGGGTACCTTGTATATTGTTGTCTATCTTGTTTTACGTTATTTCATGATTCTTATTTTATTTGATATTTTTCTTAATTATTCTAATCACTCTTATTGTTTATCTTTGTTGCGAGTGTCCGCGGAGTGAGGGTGGATTTCTTAGGAGACTCGAAGCACTTGATAAAAGCACATGCCAGCTCTTTCAAATCGAGTCGGTAGGAAAGAGTAGTGAATAAGAGCAAGAACAGAGAGGGGCAATCTTAGTGTAACCCTAGTGTAGAAGAAGTTTAGTTTTATTTTTATTTTGTGGAGAGAGTTATTTATAAATATTTGTAATAATTAAACAATCTTAGGACTAAACATTGCATGGGTTTCTTTTACCAACTGATTGTTCAATCGGGGGCCCATTAGATTTTTATCGTGGTTTTCGTCGCATCTACTTTTTATTCTCCCAATTTTACTCTTTATTTTATTTCTCATGTTATGAGTTTTTTACCTTATTTTTCATTTATGTCTTTATTGATTGAGCCCAAAGAATCTAGGATAGCTTTCTCTGTAAACTAGGTCCAAATCCCTAATTGATTGCATGTACCTATAATCTCTGCGCTTGGACTTAGTAAAATCAAACACGTTCTATATGATAATAGAAATTCATGTTCTTATGGTGATTTCATTGATTGCATGTACATGTAGATTAGTTTTAATTTACGTACATCTCATTTTGCATGTAAAGTGTTGGATCAAGGTACACATTTCTTACTCTGCACGCATTCATATATTTCACTTGCATCGGCGTTTCCATTTTCCTTCCCTTAATTTCTCTAACTTATAAAGAAGTCACAATTTTGTTAGGATATCTTTTTGCAAAATATCCAAAAATGAATATCAACAATTTTAAAAATGTATTTTCTTAAAAACTTTGACCGAATCAAAGTTGATTATTGGACTTCATTGTTTTGGGTGCATAAAGCCCATATTACATTCAGGTATTTTCAAGACTGAGTGAGGCATAACCTTAAATATTAGAGATAAAAACCTAGCATGTTTACTGCCTTGTGTATCGCATAGGATTGTGAAGTAATAGTGCTTCTATCTGAATGTTAGCGAGTAAGGCCATATTTGCTTACAGGTTTGGTTTGAATTACTTGGTCATAGGGGTACTGCGGTTTTGGGCATAGGGGTACTGCAGTGGCAAGACCCTATCTCATCATGCCACGTCCGAGTACCCTTCAGGGAAGTGTTTGATTCGCTACATCATCTTACTCTATATTTCTTCAATAGAATAGCATGCCATATCCGATAACAATGACCTTAAAAAGTATATGCTATAGGTTATAAAGGAATAGGGAAGTACATATCGCATGTCTCATAGTAGTCAATCTCTTATAGGGGTAGTGCTAAGCTAATGTGAAAATATCGCCTGAAAACAACAATAAAAATGATCAAGATAAAAAAGATGAACTCTCACTGCTTTGCACATTGTGATGATGAATACACCCTTGTTTTACGTTTAATTGATTTTAGTTAGGTGAAAAATCCAAAAAATCACGCACTTGCACCTTTTTTTATACTTCTTTTTATCACTATTTTCACCATGCTCATTGTGAGCCTTCAATCATTTTTAATTCACTTTATTCCTTATTAATCATTGTTTTCATAATTCCTCATCTTATATCTCTTTGATTCTCAAGATGGCAGATCAGAGATGGTTTATTCAGACTCTATAAACACCCACATCAAATAATTTGGGGGCAATTCCAGTGAGAAGGGTTCGAACTTTGCAAACCACTCTTGAGACTCCATGCTTCTTTGACCTAGAATTTAGGATCACTCTCTTCCTAAATTCTCTTCCTTTTAAATAGAGATAGATCAATCTCCATTCACGACTTAAAACTCTAATAAAATATAAGATCGACTCTGATCCTGAACATTTCTAATCATCTAGTTCCTATTTTCAGTTTGATCAGGGTGTATTTTTTCTTGCAGTTGAAAAACCTGATTTGTATTCTTGTCAGATTCAAACTGGCCCCCCATAAATGTAAGGTACACCAAGTAGAGAAGAATTAGATCAATGCATAGATGCTCGCCTCCATACAAGTGACTTACTAACATTTGATCGCACTAGTTGAGATCGGTCGTGTTCTAGGAAATGTTAATGAAGATGAGGAGAGATAAAGAACAGAGAGGAGGAGGATGAGAAGAATGCCATGTAGATGGACCCCATGGAGGGGACAAAGAGAGAAGAGAGGCTCCAAAGCCAACACTTAAAGAAACGTACAATCCTAGAGCAAGCCAGATGACAGAGTGGATCCATATACGTTTGATCCATGGACACTTCTAGTTGAAGCCGCAACTCTGGTCCCTTCTTCCCTCATTCCACGGGAACACCAATGAGGAACCATACATCAACTTACAACAATTTGGTTGCATCTAATTACCCCAACATTCATTTGGGGTTTTGTAAAAATGTTCGTTTTCCCATTCAACCTTCAGGACAAGGATTTATATTGGATCAGTCAATTAGTGAAAGTGGTAACGACATGGGAGGAGCTGAAGTCAGCTTTTCTCCACAAATTCTATCCCTAGTTACGAACAACCATTGATTTACCTTTATTCTTCCATTTTATCTTTAAATCCTTAGCAAAACAACTATAAATACAATTAGTTTGCACAGGTTAACATCTAACACGCATATGCAATTAGTCTACAACTAATACGTTAAGACCTAAATCCAAAATTACATAATAAAGAAAATAAAATAAAAATAAATTGACTATCGAATATACTAAATGACCATAAACATCGAGACCAAGTCAATGTTGACTAGATTGATCAGGAATAAAGTAGAGAAAGATAAGGACCAAAATACTATCAAATACCCTAATTTATACCCTATAAAATAGCCATTTTTACACTACTTTATTTACACATATACAAACCTCAAATAATAAAGTGTTCACTATGTAATGTGTACATATTAATATATAGAAAAATTATAAAAATAATAGCCAGTAAAAATCATACTCAGTGCAATTTATACATGCATATGAAAAAGCCGAAAATAGAACTTCACGAGCCAATATGTTTTCCATATGAACTCAAATTGAACCAAGGCCACCACCATTGTATTTTAGTTAAATTATCTATCTAATTAAGGTAGTTTTATTAAAAACAGAGTTAAGGTACAAAAGATGAATTTTGAGGGTACTATTGCACAACATATCTGTATATAAAAAATTCATATATTTTATTCTTTACATTTTTACTCTCTTTAAATAATTGTAAATTTATAAACATTTAAAATGCACTTAAAATAAATACTATATTATAATATATAGGTATTTTATAGGTATATTGTACATACATTTATTTATTTTTACATGTAAATATAATAATAAAATAATATAAAATATGTAAAATTGTATTAAAATATTATATATATAATATGTAAAAACTATTATGTATATAACATATAAAATGAAATAATAATGCATAAAATAAAGGTTTATATATATATATGATGATTCTGTAATCGGTTACTCTAATTGGCTTGTTAAAATACAACAAAATACAGATCTATCAAAAACTGAATGAGAATCTTAGTGAGGAGTGGCTCAGTCTAATTTCTCATGGATAAGTCTAGGGTCAAACAGAGGGACACAACTGATTAGGGTATATAATTATGTCCTAATATGGGTGATTGGCTACTCTAAAAGTACATAATTAAGCTATGCAGATCGCAACACATGCTTGCATGACTTTCTAAGGATTTTTCAAAGAATATTATTTTTTGTTACAAAATGAATGCAAAAGAAAATAACTTTCTATATGCACAAGTAAACACACAATCACACTTGAGCTCCTAATTCGATGATTTTATATGTTAGATTTATCAATCAACCCTAGGTCCAAATTTAGCAGCACTTATTTAGCATTAATTAGACTAAATTTTTAATGCATCTATTAGTTCATTCAAATTTCAAATCACATTTATCTAGTCAGCCTAACTCAAATTAATCAGGAAATCATCAGAAATTTCTAGCATAACGATCCTCATTAGAGCATTAAATCACAAATCAAATAAAAGGGGCAATTGATGCATTAGATCAACTAATCATGCACTTGGGAAGCAATTAATAGTTTAGCATCCATTAAACTTCTTTGAATTTCATTTAGATGAGCACAAGTCACATCATGAATTTAAAACATTTCGTACTAAAGAGAATGACACAAGCTTTCAAACAAGACCAATCTCATTGAATTTGGATTTAATGTGCTCTAAATTTTTAAAATCAAAGTCATGGGCCTAATAGCAATTAAAACTAAACAAAACTTCACAAATAAGTCCAAAACTTGGTCTAAATTGTAAAACAAAAGGCGTTAGGGCACTAAAAGCAAATTTTTCTTGTGTGGAGCTATGAATACAATAAAAGAGAGGTATAAGGCCTTAGCTTGAAATTTATCCAGTGGGAACATGCTCATCATGCATGGAGGGAGGACTAGAATTCAACATAGGAAGATTGCATCCTAAGATCAGCAATTTACCCTGCTCACATGCTCATGTTCACGGGGTGACACTAGGCTTAGGCTACGGTGTACGTTTGGGCTCTACATGGTGCACTATGAAGTTCCAACTACTGATTCAAGCATCTAAAGCAAAGGATTGAAGCATTGCTTTGGGATTGAGGCCTTGAGGTGATCGTGGTTGTTAGATCAGGTTAGAATAATCTAATCCAACGCCAACTGCTTGATGAGTTCTTCCCCCTCCTTCGTGCACGACGGCTAGATAGCAGAGCTTTGATGAGGAGCTATGGTTGTTCTCGTGATCCAACATGGTATAAAAACTTCAAGGATGCTTTCTCTACTCCTAGAGAAGATGTTGGAAGGGAGGATTAGAGTTGAGGATGTCTCAAATGTCGTACGAATGCATCCTTATCGGTAATAAAAAGCTTGATCAGAGCTTCAAGCAAATTTCAACCATTGAGGCCCCTTGGGCCTTGCTGTAGATGTAGTCACCACACATAAAAAACACATATCTATTTGGATGGTGGGAGAGGTGTAGCGAATACTCTACAAGGTGGTGGAGGAAGGAGTCTGGTGGGTTACTACACTTTGCAAGGGCAGCGATGGATGGAAGCAGGAAGAGTAGTGGAGAAGCAAACGGAGAAAAGTAATGAGTATGCGAAGGTCATAGGAGATAGGCGAAGGTGATAAGGTACTCGTATGTCCAAATAAAGGTTTGTGTAATCGAAGAAAAATCAAAGAAAAACAAAGACTAAGAAAGAAATGCTTACCTGGAAGAAGATGATGATTCACTGAGTGGATGAAGGAGCCTAGGAATGGATCTTGGAGCTCCGAGGTCTTCGCCTAAGACCTCAGCAAGCAGTCGAGCTCGAGCAGGGCCTTGAAGTTGCTACGACAACGAAGAGAATTCACTGGATCACTTCGAACATCACGAGGTTGTTTCTCAACAAAAGAGCACCTTCACATGTCTCCTGAAGGTATAGGAGCTCACCCCTTTACTCCCAAAATGGTGGACTTGCACACGGGTGGGGTATGAGTAGTATTTGAAGGATAGAGGAGGTTTCTAGGTGGTTTGAGGAGGTGTGTTCAACCATCTCCCCACATGGAGATGTTTGATGAAAAGGGAGGTTATGAATTAGGCATGGAAGAGGGTAGTGTGGTCAACATCAACAAGTTGGAATCAAAGTAGGTGGATTTATGGAGCTGTTGGGAAATGTGGATAAGTTTGATCATTAAGGAGCGAGCGTTGTGTGCGAGAGAAGTGTTGGAGGTTGATGATAAGTGTGGTTCGTTGGATCTGGAGTTCCAACATACATGGACGAGGCACAAGGGAAAGGTATGGATCAGATCTGGTGATCAGATCAAAGGGCAGAGACGCATGCATGAAGGAGCGGTTCTAATCTAACCCATTAGAAGTGATCTGATGGTGGTAATAATGACCGAGGGAAAAGAATGGGCATGCCATGTGGATAGCCCATGTGATGCCACGTCATCCAATAGAATAAAAAAGAAATACAAAAATCAAGGAAAATAATAAATACTATTAGACTCAAATTTAAAAGTATTCAATGAAAGTTATATATCTTTTTGAGATCTAAAACTTTCATTAGAATTCAAAATGAAAATAAACACCATATACTAAATACAATTTTTGTAAGTATTTTTAAGTAAAAAAAATATCCATTTTAATTAGTTTTGTGATTTTTTGGTATTTTGATTTATAAATAAATACAAAATAAGTATCTACAAAAATACAAGAATAAAGAAAAGAAAATAATGTTGTTTATGTACACTAATTATGGTTACTTAATAACAAGAGGTCAGAATTTAATATTAGTGAATAACATAAGTAAGAAATACAAAAATCAAGTAATAAGATGATAAATAATGGATTTATCATCCCCCCATACTTAAACCTTGCTCGTCCTCGAGAAAATAAAGAAAGAATAAGTTGGATTTATCCCTGACTGTGCATGTGAAATATAAGACTTGATATGTTAAGAACACTCAGTTTTATACATATATAGTATGGATGACATTAAGTGTGGACTGTAGTTACAAGAGAAAAGTCAAAGTGTCACCCAAAGTTTCAGTCCAAGAGGCTTTCCTAAGAACCCAATCTTCAACACTAGAGAATAAATCATTTATTGCATCCAATTTACTGTCTCTTTAGTTGTAAGTCTTAAAAGTGAATATAGAAGACCAGAAAATGGAAGGCATAGGTTTTGTGTATTTTCTTCTCTCCCTTTTATTGGAACAAGGATCCTCTCGAGTGCCTCATTACGTAACACACGTATTCTTATTTGTTGATCAGTGTGTCCATCAAAAGAATGTTGTGTTGCATGCACTTGCTTTCCTGGGAATGTATCGGGGCGTGTCTCTTTTGAGTAACTATTATACCTTCGACACCCTGATGTGTATCACTATATGATGCAGAGCCCTTTTTAGGTGCTAGACCAATTCATAAAAGCCTAAGATGGTGGTCTAAGAGGACTTGAAAGGTTACAAGTTCTTGCGTTTGGTGGAAGCTCTTTTGGATGTAACTTTCTGGTATATGATATCATCACCATTTTTTATCTTTTTTTGGCTAGATCCACGACTTTTACAAAGTTGGTGCACTTTTATCAACATTTTTATTAATTTTGTCACACCATAATACTTAGGTAAATATCAAATGATGGCATGAGAACTTGTTCTCATACTAGCTAGGGTCGTTGACACTCAGGTTTCATGAAGCTTTCATCAATTTTATACCATCCTCGAGCATAAAAAATTTGGTCCAAACTCAAATCCCTCATTGAAGTTCCTCAAGTGAAACCTCAACTCATATCATCATAATTGTAGTCGTGCATGTGAGGTGTTGATCGTATTCTTAAGGTAGAGACTAAGTGTGCAATATAGCACACATCTTTTGAACTAGGGAAATGTGAATAACTAAGTCATAGACCCTAATGACTAAGGCTTCTTACTCTGAAATGTAGGACCTCGTAAATCAAGTACTCTAAACTTCACAAGTCTTGTGTGAATGTGTAACGGTCAGAAACTAAACCAGATTTTTGAAAATATTTTTATTGGTTTTTTATAAGTATATACAAAATAAGGTGTCAAAAAAATGTGTACCCTTTCAAAACAATCTACAAAACATTTGTACTAACCATGTCAAATATATAAATTTTCAAAATATTTTATAAAATCATTTTTACAGATCAATTTCAAAATACCCATACCCATAGCCCTCTAAAATATGTAAAACATGTGAACATACAAGCTCTGTAGAAAGTATATATACAATGTGAACGTACACCCCCTATACTTATTTTGTGCTATGTCCTCATGGCACAAAGTGGAATGAAATACATAGATCATGCTATACATAAAAAGAAGTAAATATACGATTAGGCTTTAAATATCCTAAATGTAGGGTAGAAGGACTAAGAGATAGGCTGCAAATGAATAGAATATAATGATAGAGATAAAAAAGGCCAAACCCCATATACTTAGGCCAGGAGTAGCCTAAGTATGAAGAATATATGTACAAAGGGAAGGGATCGAGGGAGTGACTCTAAGGACTGACTAGAATATACAGACAAAAGTACGAGTTCTCCCCTATACTTACATCAGATAAGGGGTTAGTATCTACAAGAGAGGAAATAAAAGAACAACTAAATTAAGTGTGAGAGAGAGAGATAGAGAGAAAGAATAAGTGGATCTTCTCAACTGTTGAATCTATAAGCCGCATCTTCATGAAGTGTGTTTTGAAGTATTTGCATTGTACTCACTTTGCAAGAAGTTGATAACTTCAACCTGGACTAACTAATCTTTGGAATCGATGAAGTGCTTCAACAATTGTTCATTGACCACGAAGGAGCGTGCACCATATGTGAGATTAGCTATCTCTATACTTCCGTTGATGTGCACTTCCTTAAGTATATAGGGACCCAACCATTTAGATTTGAGATTCCCATGGAAAATCTTTAATTTGGCATTAAACAACCATACCTTTTGTCATAGCATAACGTTCTTACACCTAATGTGCAGATCGTCGGTCAATACTGCTCCTAGTCCAACCTTGGGGAACCTGCATGGAGACAAGATAGTTCACCGTGTTGGCATACCATGGGAGTGAGTTAATAATGTAAATTGACTTGTCTTGAAAGGTCTCTCTAATCTTCTCAATATCAGGAGAATCTTTCTGCTCAATATGGGAAAGGTGATCAGACACAACATTTTTCACTCCAAGTTTATGCTTAATCTCAAAATCAAACTACTGGAGAAGCAAAAGCAACCTAAGAAGACACGCCTTCGCGTCCTTCTATTCCATTAAGTACCTTATTGTTGTGCGATTAGTAAAAATCATCAGATTAGATCCCAAAGCATAAGACCTGAATTCTTGAGGGTTCATACTATAACGAGCATTTCCTTTTCAATCATGGTGTAATTTTTCTATATAGGGTCCAAACCTTTTCTCATGTAGTTGATCGCACACATAATACCTTCTCGCCTTTGTCCAAACACATTTCCCATGGTAAAATCTAAAGCATTGGTCATGATCTCAAAGGGAAGAGATCAGTCAGGAGCTTGTTGGATCAAAGATTCAAAAAATTTTCTTTTTAAGAGCTCAAAGGCCTCTAGACACTTGTGATTTACAATGAACTCGGTGTATTTTCCTAAGAGCTCAGTTAGTGGGTGGGAAATCTTAGAAAAATCTTGAAGGAATATCCTATAGAGTCCATCATGACCTATGAAATACATTATTGACTTTACGTTGGTTGGTGGATCAAGTTTCTTGATCACATCCACCTTGGTAGGGTCCATCTCCATTACCTTTTTTAAGATGGCATGCCCCAACATGATACCCATCGTCACTGTAAAATTTCTCTTCTCGACGAAGAGCACCAGGTTCATTTCTCTACATTTCTTGAGGAGTCAATCCAAGCGTACTAAACATGTATCAAAAGAATCCTCGTGGACCAAGAATTCATTGACGAGTCCTAAAATCACCCTCGTTAATGTGTGAATTATCGAGCGCTTAAATTAATGTCGTTTCCTTGTAGGTGGGCTATTAGAATTAGTCAAGAAATAACAACAATTAATTAATTGAATTTTTAATCGTGTGGTTTTTGTTTATTTTACTTGGTCAAGTCCCAAGGTCGAACTCAAGGAGGCAAAGAAACAACCTTGCCTATCAAAGTTTACTTACGGTTTACGAGGCAATCCTTTTTTTTTTTAATGCAATTTTGCAATGCAGAATGCATATTTGGCCAATTTTAAAGACCAAAAAATTAAAGATTAATCAAACGATGTATGAAAAATATGAAACTTGTCCAAGATGATAATTATGATTAAATGAATGCACTGCATTTTATGTGGAATTTTTTAATATAAAGTGAATGTTTTATGAATTTTTGAATGCAAACACATTGAACTTCAATTATTAATTATAATAAATATTAAACCTAATTATTTTCAAGGGAGAAAGTGATCCAAGATCTATCACTAAGTGCTCTATCTCAGAAAATCCTAAACTAAAAATACTAGACATAATACCTATTAAAAAATAAATATTGAAATAAGCAAAATGATTTATAGAGGGCAAATGATGCATGCAAATGAAATTCCTTTTGGTACAATGTTAAACATAACTAGTTCTATAATCCATGATTTTTTGGCAGTTTTTCAAGCAACGGTTAATCAATTATGAATTTCCAAGTACATAATGGGCAAAATATGTAAATGTTAGCAAGAATAATTATTTTTAATTCACCACAACCCACAAAAATGTCAAGCATATGTCATAGTGTAGAGCATTAGTTAAAGAACAAAGTGCTATTTTTATAAAAATAAAGTGGTGCAATAAACAAGTCTAGAATAAGGGGGAGAACATGGTATTTATGCAATTACAATAATTAAAATAATCAAAACATATGCAGACCAAGGGAATAAATGGAATTTATGACACTGATGGGGGTCGATTGCAAATTTTCCAAGCGGTCATGTGCCCAGCATGTGACCCTTGATCAGTGGGGTTGAAGTGCGAATTGGCAGATGTTGAGGAGCGCTCTTGCAATTTTCCCACGCAGTCACGTGTTGTGCACGTGACCCTTGGTTGTTTAAGGACGATTGTGTGACGGCGAAGCTCTCCGAGCTGACACACGGTCGTGGATTGTCGAGAGCGCAGAGCACAGACGGAGGAAGGCCGACGTTGACGCACTCCGTGCGACCATGGGTAGCACATTTCTTGAAGATGGAGGGGCAGCTGGCGAAGAGGCATTGGATGAGGCTCCGGCTGATGGAGTTGCAACAATGGATCTAGAAGCGGTGGCTGGTCCAGCGGCTGTCATAGCTGATGACGGTGGAGTATACGAGGGAGGCGCAAACCTTCAGTGAAGTTGATGAAGGCAATGTAGCATTGGAGAGGAATGTTATAGAGGCGGAGTACAATGTAGGTGGAGCGGTAATGAGGTTGTGGATGAGCGTCATTGTTGGGGGTTGAATGTTGCGAAGGTGGATGAGGGTAGTGCGGATTTGGAGTAGCGTTGCAGGTGAAGATGGAAACGGAGTAGCGGTGGTGGAAAAACATGCAGAACAAAGATGATGAGAAGGACAAAGAAGAAGTACCTGGAGGTATAGCTAGACGACAATGAAGCCGGAGCAGAGAAGCTACTCGATGAACGAGCTACTGCGACGAGGCCAACGAACCCTCGGATCTCAACGCTGGAGGAAGTGGGCACGAACTGTCACCACCGAAGGGTCTTACTCTGTTGCTGGTGATCAAAGGATGAGTTGGAGTATGACCGGCGGTGTCCTTTTATAGCAGAGGGAGTGGGAGGTCGGAGATGGAAAAGAATCGAGGATTGATTAGCGATGATCAAGTGACGAGGGAGAGATCGGATATTGCGGGGCGGCGACGGATCGCGAGATTCACGGGCGGAGGGCGGAAATCACGAGGTGGCAGCAGAGAAATTTGGGGTAGGGTGGCATAAACGAGGGAGGAGGGTAAAGTATAGGTGTCATTCAATCGGCCGAGATTGGATGGCCCTGCTACGGCCACCTGACAGCGAGTGGGACGACAAGGGGAGCACGTGCAGGGCACGTGCGCATGAGGCACGTGCTCCACACGTGCAATGCTTTTTAATTTTTATATAAAAATGAAATATAAATACGTCCAAAAATGGGTAACACGTGGTGGCTCTAGGAGCTGGCATGTGTCATCCCTAGAAAATCCGTAAAATTAAATAAAAAGATAATTCAAAAAGAAATAATAAAAGACCTCAAATCGAAAAATTTTCTTCACAAAAGTTTCTCGTCTCGATGAGATCTACAATTTTTATGAAAACACCAAAACCAAAATCAATCATTTGTGAAAAGTGATATTTTTGGGGTATCCCATGTACATAGAGTACGTTGATTTTTGGGTTTTATAATTTCTTTGTCATTTTTAAACAAGATGAAAATCCAGAAAAATATGAGAAAGTCAAAGATAAATATTTACGCATTAATTGAAAAAAAGGAATAAAATAAAATACGAAAAAGACAATTTTTGTACAGATTGTTAGTGAAGACTCGGACTCAGTTAGTTTCTTTGATTTCAAGCTCAGCATGGATTTGGATTTTTGTGCATTTGAATAAAACATTTATCAAAGAAGACAAATGAAAAAGAAATAAAATAAAATAGGTTAATTATGTACATAAAATAATAGGTCAAAAACTGTTAAAATACAAAATGTGCAAAAGAGGCCCAAAACCCAACTTTCATATATGAGCTCAGATTCACTTGAACTTAATCTTGTTTGAAGGTATTTGAATGTACAATAATTTAAGAGCGAGTAGGATCAAATTGGAAACTTGATGAGGAAGATATCAAGGTTTTAGTCCGGAAATCATAGAATTGGGTTTGGATTTTTGGTCTACTTGTTTAAGTTACTTATTTTTCTTATTTTTATTTATTCTTGTTAGCAATATGTTCACAGTAGAGGTAGTTTCGAGTTATGTGGAGCTAGCATGAATTAGATAAAAATCAGGGAAGTTAGGCTATTTAGATGTCAATTGGACTGTGATTTTTGGCATCTTTTTTTATGCTATAATAAGTGATAAAATGTCATTCTTATCAATACTTGCATTAATGCTAATTATGCAATATAAATTAAGAAATGCCAATGATTTTTAGGGTTTTGATATTGATTTGTGACTTTAAGAGTGATGAATCTGAGATTCATTATCCCTTTATACTTAAACCATGCTCATCCCTGAGCATCAAAATGAAGGCATGAGGTGAAATGAGATTGGATTCCATACCAAGATCCTGAGCAGAATGTGAAAATGGAACTAAACACGACCTTTGGATTATTAGTGTGGCGGATCTTCTGTGAGACTTATAATTTCAAAATCAATAGCCTTCAAGTTCTACACATCATTGTCACAGTTTCGGCTCAAAAGTCATCTTTAATCAATACTCCTCCCAATGAATACCCCTTGAACATTGAACAATCGACTCATGTGTGTGAAAGGTTTTAGCTCTTCCCATCCATAATACCGGACTACCACTTGAATCTCCTCTCCATTAACTCATCCACGGGGAGTCAGATATTTCCTTCTAAGGTATGTGATGTTGTGCTCACAAGCGAAATGGGGTAGAAGAATAGAAGAAGGGGAAAAGAACTTGAGGGTGGCAAGTGTAGTCACCTCTCCTTGTGAAGCTAGCTAGTGTAACCGAGTCTCCACCAAGATCTGCAAGTTTTCTTGATGTTTGGACCTTTTTGGTCAAATATTTGTTTGCTAGCTGCTTCTTTGTATTTGGATTTTTGTAGCTCTGTTTGGATCTTGTTGTGCCCCTACGGATATGGAATCTTTTTTTCATACATTTTTTGGGGTCGTAGAAAAAAATGTGCCCATCCGTCCATCCCTTTTTCTAAAGCTTTATTTCAACATGTACTCTGGTCTTTAGATTTCCACGCTACCAGAATAGAAACTCACACAGTCTTCCAACACCTCGTCTGAGTTGAGCTAAGTGCATAGTGTGAGAGAACAAATTGATTCCTTATTCCAGAGTCGTACCTAGAATGAAGAGACTAGTTTAGACACCAAGAGTAAAATGCTGCACATTGTCATGTAGAACTCGTAGAATTAAGTCATGGACCTGAAGCTTCTAAAATCCTATTTCTTGTTGAAGTTCCTCTGAAAATTAAATGGATTAAGGTCAAATACAGACCACTCACGATTTCTGCTTATATCTCTATTCAGAAACCAATGGCTTTTCACAAATGCAAATGCATGTAATGCTGGATGAAGTGCAGGTGTGTGGAATGGAGAACTTTTTTGTTTTATTTTTTTTGTGATTTTGTTTTTTACTTTTTTTAAAATGCAAGGGTTTTGTTTTGTTGTTTTTTATGTAAAAATGAATAAGAAACCAATTTTCAAAAAATTTTGGTTGGACACAGTCAGTGTTAGTAGCAAAACTTATTTTTGTATTTATTTTTATCATTTGTTTGTTTGTTTGTTTGTTTTGAAGAATTTACAAGTTCGTTACCCATCCTGTAAATACATATAGACTTACACGAAAGTACTCGCTATGGGTAAAATATATAAATAGTATATATACACACCCCCATATACATAGCGAGTGTTGTTTCCTCATAGCACAAGAAGAGAAAAGAAGATATAGCTTGGGCTAAGCGTAAGAAAGTGAAAACGAATTATAAACTATAGATGACAACCCGCCCCCCTATACTTTGGTTGTGGATAGTCTAAGTATAGAAGAAGAGCGGAATTGAGTAGTTAGGAGATGTGAATGAGGAGAGTATATAAAGGTGGGAATTATTTCCCCCCTATACTTAGTCTTTGGTCAGCCAAAGTACAAAAGGAGGGTGGAAATGGGGTGATAGAGAAAAGGAGTTTGATGAGGAGAATGGTATATACAAATGGCATTGGTCCCCACCTATACTTAGGCCTTGGCCTAAGTAGAGGAAGAAGATGTACAAGGAGATCGATGGGGACGGGAGGGAGGTTGACCTGATAAGTCTTCAATGTGCTCGCTCTGCATGAAGTAGATGTCTTCGACTTGGGTTGTATGCTATTTGGATGATTCTATATATGGCTTTAGCAACTTCCAATTCACTGAGAAAGGTTGTGCATCATCTTTGAGTTCAACAATATCTACACTTCCATTGGTGTTTACATCGATGACAATGTTGGGACCCATCCATTTTTATTTGAGTTTACCATGAAAAATCTTCAACCGGGCATTGAACAACCACACTTTCTTCCTAGGGACAAAGATTTTATGTCTAATGTGTCTGTCATGTCATCTCTTGACCTTGTCCTTATATATTACACTAATGTCATATGCTCGGTTTCGGATTTCAATTAGCTCATTTAGATTTAAGTCCTGACATAATTTCCTAAGGTGACAACTCCAATTAAGCTTTTTTATCGCCCATTCTGATGTGTGAATTAGCTCTGCAGGTAAATGGCATGTCTTGCCATGGATCATCCTAAAAGGTGAAGTACCGAGTGGAGTCTTATAGGCTGTCTTATAGGCCCACAGAACCTGGTCCAAAAGTTGAGACTAGTTCTTCATATCTGGATGAACCAACTTCCGAAGAAAACCCTTTACCTCTCTAGTAGAAACCTCTTCCAGGCCATTAGATTGTGGGTGATATAGATTGGCTATTCTATGCTCAAATTTGTATTCTTTAGCAAATGTTCTCATTTCTCTATTCACAAAGTGGCTCCCCCCATCTAAAGCAAGACCTTTGGTACCCCTAACCTTGCAATGATATTATCCTTGATAAACTTACATACAGTTTTGCTATCGGCGTTTCAGGTTTAGATAGCCTCCACCTATCTTGATAAATAATCAACTACTGGCAAGATGTACTTAAATCCATGGTTACTTGGAAAAGGACCCATAAAATCAATTCCCCATGCATTAAAAGTATCACAGAAAATCATTAGCTGCATGGGCATTTCATCTCTATAACCAACAGTCCCTCCCATTCTTTGATAAATAGGGCACGACCGTACAAAATCATTGGCATCTTTAAATAAGGCATTCTAGTAAAATCCACATTGGAGTACCTTGTGTGGCGATTATCTTTCCTGAATGGTGTCCTCCAGCCTCAAGTGAATGATAGTGTGCGAGGACACTGGTATTCCTCCCGAGGAATGCATCTTCGCCAGACACAATCTGATCCTTCGTAGAAAAGGAAAGGATCATCCGAATGGTATTTTCTTGAATCTAATTCTAATCAGTCAATTCTGCTCTTGGTCCAACCTAGGGAACCTTCTTGGAGACAAGATAGTTCACTATGTTGGAGTACCATAGGACTGAGTCAGTAACGCAAACTTACTCGTCTGAAAAAGTCTCTTTAATTGGTCTCGTATCAGAATAGTCATTTTGCTCAATTCGAGAGAGGTGATCAGCAACAACATTCTTTATTATAGGTTTATCCTTGATCTCCAAATTAAATTCCTAGATTAAAAAGATCCATCTCAAAAGATGTGTCTTGGCATCCTTCTTTTCCATTAGATATCGAATTGCCATGTGATTAGTAAAAATCGTCACCTTGGAGCCCAATATATATGATCTGAATTGTTCTAGGGCCCAAACAACCACGCGCATTTCCTTTTTAGTCACAGTATAATTTTTCTGGGCAGGATCTAAAACTTTGCTCACGTAATTAATCGCATACGATATTACATCTCATCTTTGTCAAAACACAACCCCGACAGCAAAATCAGATGCATCAGTCATGATCCAGTTGGGAGCTTGTAATATCGGCGATTCACATATTTTCTTTTCCCGGAGCTTGAACGCCTCAATACACTTGTGATCTAAAATAAACTCTATGTCTTTTCCTAAGATCTTAGTCAGACGGTAGGCGATCTTTGAAAAATCAGGAATAAATCTTTGATAGAATCCAACATGCCCTAAGAATGACCTCACTGACTTAACATTGGTTGGTGGCTCATGTTCCTTGATCACATCCACGTTGGCAGGGTTGACCTCCATTCCCTTTTTAGGAGATGACGTGCCCCAATACGATACCCTTTGTCACCATAAAGAGACTTTTCTCCCAAGAGAGTACCAAATTAACCTCCCTACATCTCTTGAGGACTTGGTCCTAATGCGCTAAACATGTATCAAATGAATCACCATGGATCGAGAAGTCATCCATGAAGACATCCAGCAAGTCACATTCAATTTCAGCAAAGATGGCGATCATGCACTACTGAAATGTGCCCGGGGCATTACAAAGCCCGAATGGCATGCACTTGAACGTGTAAGTGCTGAAAGTACATGTAAAAGTGATTTTTTCATGATCCTCGAGAGCGATGGCTACCTGATTGTAGCCAAAGTCCCTATCAAGAAAACAAAAGAATGCTTTCCCTACAAATCTCTCCAAGATTTTGTCAATAAATGGCAATGGAAAGTAATCTTTCTTAGTCGCAACATTCGAGCGCTTGTAATTGACTCAGACGTGCCACAATGTGGGTACTCGTGTCGCGATCTCTACCCCCTCCTCATTGGTGACCATTTGGATTCCCGACTTCTTTGGGACAACATCAAGGGAGGCCACCCACTTGGAGTCATAATAGGGTATATAAACCTTGCCTTGCATCATTTCTCTATCTATTTCTTAACTACTTCCCAGAGATTAGGGTTTAATCTTCTCTAAAATTCACGGGAATGTCTTGTGTTATCCTCAAAATAAATTTGGTACGAGCAAAGAGCGGGATTGATTCCCACGAAATCCGACACCATCCAACCAATGGCATTGCGATTCTGCTCAAGAACTTCAAGAAATCTAGATTCCTGATCTTCGGTTAATGATAAGTTAATGATCACAAGAAATTTATCCTTGGGTCTTGCAAGAAATACATACTTGAGTGTAGGAGGAAGTGATTTTAGCTCTGGCAAATCTGAATCATTAATAAGGTCTGATTGCATGGCTTTTGAGTCTGGCTCTGTATTGGTTGAAGGTGAATCACTCTATGATGTGCTGGCTACCAATTCTAATGCAAGGTGCATCGGACCGCAAAATAGTGAGGCAATTCAGCCAAAGCCACGTCCGACTCGTTATCGATATTTCTTGATTGTCTCGAAGAATATGGGACTGACAAATCCAGAAGGATTTCTATGTCATCAAGGGTATAGGTATATATGACTCTAGATAGTTCAGGTGAAATCTCACAAACTGCACTGTACATTATTTCTTCTTCTGATGGGGGGCTCGCACTCTGAACTTCTGGAAGTTGATGCTAAGGTGATGAATCTGTGATTCATCACTCCAAAAGTCAAAAATAGAGCCTTGTTCCCGAGAAAATAGAGGCATATTTCCCCTTATATTGCATAAATAGCATTCATGCATATATTCATAACTCATGCAGTTTAGCAGCTCATTTGCATTTAAATAAGAAGCCAAAAATCCCCTGTAAAATACCCATGCACTAAAATAACCTCTTCTCTATAATATGTACTCCTTAGTTAATAATATAGGGAAAAAGGCCAAAAATCCCCTTTGTAAAATAGCCAATAAAGCCTGAGAACCCCTGTACATTAGAATGCAAATAAAGCCCTCATGCAAACTCCGAATTAGGTCTACTTACTCTTAGAATACTACACATTAAAATACCTTTAAAATGAGACTAATTTCATTGAATTTGGATCTTGTATGAGAAAGATGGGTTTTTGGGCCACTTTGTATACTACATATGTATATCTATGTATCCTTGTATTTATGTATAATATTTGACCTCATCTCCGTCTTTGGTCAACATGAAACTTGTAGAGCTCATCGAGATCAACAACTTTCATGTTTTGAGTTTTTCCAAATTCGGTCCCCTCTTCTCTCTACACATGCATCTTATTCCAGCCACTCACAGCAGGCCACATGGCGCCCTCTGGTTGCACCACGCGGCCCGCCTTCCATCGCCTCATCCGCCTGCGTCCTCAGCCGTTGGATATCGCTTCAGATCCAACGGCCCAGCCTTTTCCACGTACGCCCCTTGCCTGGACCATCCGATCATCTCTTGCATTGATCTACGCCGCTCGTTCGCGCTTTCACCAGAGCCCTCCACGTGGCAGCATCTACGCCGCTTGATCAGACCCTTGATCTCTCAATCGCAGCTGCCGTTCTCCCAGCGAATCACGGCCCTCTGATCAACATCATCTCCTCATCCAGGCCGTTTGCTCGCGCTTCGCTAGCAGCGCACCACGTGGCTCCATTGCAGCCCATCATCTCTGCACCCTAGATCTAATCCTACCTGACCAGATCCCCCTTGATCCCCACCGTTGGATCACACGATCCAACGGTGGAGACCTCGTCTCCTACCTCTGGGCGCCCCTCTCTCCCACGTCCCTTGCCTTGCGGGAGGGGCGCCCCCTTTCTATTTCCGGCTGCACGTCAGCCTCCCTCTTCCACCGCTGACACCCCCACGACGTTACCCACTCGTCCCTCTCCCTCGCCGTCTACCTCACGCTCCACCACTTCCACCAGAGTCGCCCCACGTCGACCACCAACCTCGCCTCGTCACCAGCCAACCCATCACCTTCACCTTATAAATACGTCACCACCGGCAATGTTCACCCCCATCCGCCACTCCAGAGAGCTTCCCTGAGCTCCGAGCTTTCGATTGGTGACAGCAATTCGACGATTCCGTGAGCGACGAAGGGCTTCTTCTCCAGCGAGATCCACGGCACCGCCGCCGTGTTGAAGCCGGTCCTCCGAGTAGCTGCACGAGCTCCGGACCCTACCGATCCCTAGAGCGACGACCCTGGAACTCGAGACCGAGCTCCGATCCCCAGGTAACCCTCCATCCATCGTCCGATCTTTCTCTTATTTTTCTCCTATTTCTCCGACTTTATTCGCCGCCACCGGCCACCTTCTCGCTTCCAATCCACCTCGACGAGCTTCGCGTCGAAGCTCCCATCCTCGCTGTCCCATCTACACACTCCGACGACGCCTCTCGCACTATTCCGACCAACAGCTCCGCCATTTGGCCGGAGCTCATCTCCAGCGCACCTCCTTCACACCGTAGGCCTTACCGACCATCTACATCTCTCCACGAGCACTCGCACGCTTAGGCTATCTCTTCTAACCCCCTGCAGGTACTTGGCTTCTCACTGAACGGAAGCTCGCCGGAAACGCTATCGAGCTTCATCGACAGAGACACCGGGGCCCTCTCCGACGCTCCCGAGACCACCATCATCTCCGCCTCCACGCCGCGAAGCTTCCGGGCGATCTCCGACAAGCCGGAGAGCATCAGCAACACGAGGAAGGACGGGCGGAGCTACAACACGATCGCCGGAGCCCCGCCTTGTCCTCCGCAGGAGGCGGAGGGCCGTCAAGGAAGAAGAGCAGCTGCCGTTCGATCAAACGATCGAACGGCCCTTACGTCGCCACGCGTCCCCTCACCGCGGCCGTCCTCAACCGTTGATCGCTCCCCAGATCTGACGGGTCCTCCCGTTGCCACGTGTCTTCACCGCCACCCGTTGGATCGATCTTGATCCGAACGGTCCGAATCACGCCACGTCGACATATACCGAGCCTCAGCCCCAAGCCTAGGCTCGGGCGACCCGAGGCTACTCCGAGCCGCAGTCCGGACCTCCAGAGAGCCCGAACCTCGATCCGAGCCGCCACAGCCATCCGAGCCTAGGCCGCCCACGTGAGCAGCACGTGCGGCCCGGGTAAATTGCACCAAGGCCCAGGAGCTTTCCAAAATTGCAAAGATGTCCCTGTGAAGCAGACCCCACGTGAGGAGCACGTGCCATGTGGAGAATTTGCACAAGAGTCCCTCGCATTATAGGTAATTGCATTTTAGTCCCTGTCTGCATATTTGTGTATTGTAATTTTAATTTCCTGTATTGCATTTACACCCCTGTGTTTGCACGCATCCCTAGATTGCATTTTACATCATTTTGAAATTCTAAAAATTGCATTTTGTTGGAAATTTTGTCCTCTGTCTATTGTTCCACGTGTCATCTTTTTGTAAGCTCATTTGAATTATTAATGAATTAATTGGTGAATTGTTGACATATTTTGCCCAGTGACACCTTTTGATTTATAGTTAATTCTTTGTGCTTCCAAAATTCATCAAAAATTCACAGTAGCTTAAGGACATCATTTTTAACATACCATAAAAATTTCATAATATTTGCACACATATCGAGGCCTAAATAAATTGTTGAGTGATTTTCTTAAATTAATTTTAATTAATTCATTTCACAGTGAAATTAAGTTCTGTTAATTTTCCTAGGTCCCTTCTCATTAGAGCCACCTAGGATAATTTTAGTTCTTGGAGAAATTGTGGTTTGATATTGATTAAAAATTAAATACTAAAAATCACCCTATCTGTTCATTTAATTCGCAGTAAATTTATTTAGTGTCGAAAAATTCCAAAAAAAATAGTGTAGGTCATTTTCATCATCATTAACCATCTGGCCAATTTTCATAATTTTTGGACTTCATTTGATACAATAATTAAATTGAACATCAAATTGGCCTCCATTGTCTACATAAGTCTGCATAAAAAATTAAAAAGACCAAAAAAAATTACTCCTCGTAAATCAACACTCGGATCCTTGCTCAAATTCACCTAAGGAGACAGATGCCTCCCTTAGATCGACCTTGGACTCCACCAAGTAAAAAAAATTTTGCCGCTTAAAATTAACTTCATATTAATCCATAAGTGGTTTTTGATTAACCCCTCGTATCCGACTACAACGAATCACTTTAATTAATTTGGACATTAAATTGACCGAATTAACTAAGGGTGCGGAGCGGGTTATCAAAATGGCGCCGTTGCCGGGGAGGCACGGCTTAGGTTAATTTTTAGCAAATTTTTGAGTGTTTGATTTTCCTCCCCCGGGTAGTCTGACCCTCGGTTTTCTTGTAATTATTTTCTCCCATTTATTTTTGCATTATTTTATTATTTTTGTGTAACTCTCCGACCCCCAATTTTTTTTTTGCGAGGACCGCGAGGAGTCGGCGACGCTTCGAGGACTTAGCATTTAAATTTTTGAGTGAAAGAGAGGCTTTGTAATTACATTTTATTTTATTTCTTTTTCTTTCGCATCATTTCCAGCGGTTGCCGTTTGGGATCTCGCGTGTGTAAAGATAGTGAAACTGTGTCCCGTGTGCTGTGTGGGTGAATTGTAACTTAGCTTGCACTAGCGGCTCCTCGTGCCACTCTAGGACTTGTTTGTGCTCGTAATCAATAGGACCACACAATACACTTAAAAGATGCACCTAGACCGCAGTACTTAGTCAAAATTAAACTGTTCTTCACGCTAATAGAACTGCCTGTCTAGGAGCGGCTTTTCATCGCTTGCATTTGCATGTAGAGTAAAGTTTTCAATTCTGTATTGCATCCTGCATAAAAAGCGAAGGGATCACTGTAAGTATTCTCTACTCAGCATAGCATCATCGATTTTACTTGCATCGGCTTTTCTCGATTTCCCCCTCCTATTTTCTCACTTAAATTAAACAGGAAATTGGGACTGTCCGATAGGCGTGCTTTGTGGTGGACTAATTAAAGTGATAACTTAACTTTAAAAATCGGGACTGCTAACAGTATTGACAAAAAAATAGAATAAAATCTGAAAATTGTTTGCGGGAGATTAATCCCCGACCTTGTTTTCAGGCTGAGTGAGGGTACTTGAGTGTGTGTGAACACCTTAAGGCAGAGCCCAAATCCCCGCCTTCCATATCACGAGCCAACTGATCTTAGCAAATATCACGAGTGGGATACTTTTAAGCTCATTGACAAGTACCAAGTAGCCTCCGCCTTCGCGGGTAGATAGGGGCGAACCAGCGGTACTCTGCGACAAGGCCTAGCTTTATCAGCCTCCGCCTGCTTGCAGGTAGATAGGGGCACGTCATTGAGTCCCCACTCCGGATAGGAGCGCAGAAAGGGAGGATCGGCGGTATCTTAGGAGACAGGATAAACAGGGAAGACGCATCCGGCTCTAAGCCGACTTCCCTCTAGGCCGCGTAATCCTTGCTATTTTTACTTGAATATCACACTTAAAAACTACAAGATAAATTGGACTCAACTTTGAGTCCTTCACTGTGTTGAGTGTGAACCCAGGGTCTTGGATTGTTCTTGTTTCTTGCTTCAGGTAGGAGTAAAATCCTATCTTCTTCCCTCTTCATCAAGATGAGTGATTGGGGAGATCTCGACGCGCTATTCACTGATCTCTCTATGAGTCCCCCAAGTAACTCGTCTTTCTCGGTCCGAGCGCACCGTGGACCACCCAGGACTCATGACCCTCTTGAGTCCTGGTTCCCTCATGCTCAGGGTGGTTACTCTCAAACCAACCCTTTTATCTCCTCCGAGATTACCGAGGAAGACCATTGCCTCGGTAATCCCTTCCTTGATTTGCCCTCTAACACCGATCTTATTTTCCAATCCCCAGAACTAGAGGACGAGATGCCGCCAAAAGTTCCACCAGATGAGGAACAAATAAAACAGATTCTTGCTCGCCTCGCTGAAGCCGAACAGAAGAATGCAGATCTCACGGCGCGGATGGGATAGATCATAGTGGCAGAAGGAATTGATCGACCAATGGTTGATACCTATAACCCGGCGGAGAACGAGATTCAGAATTGGTTGGCACCTGCAGTTCCCGCCCAGGCATTTGAGCTGAAGCCCCACTTCCTTAGTCTGCTTCCGAAGTTCAACGGAAACCTTAATGAAGAACCATACACTTTCCTCCGTGACTTCGAGTTGGTGTGCAACAATCTTAGCCATCCCAATGTTGGCCAAGATTATATTCGGCTGAAGGCTACCCCTTTTGCCTTAGGTGATAAGGCTGCTCATTGGCTGAAAAACTTAGGGGTGGTATGTACTACCTGGATGCAGTTCAAGGACCTTTTCTTGAAGAAGTTCTACCCTCTCAGTAGAACTAATCAGATGAGAACAAAGATCGCCAGCTTCGCTCAAGGACCCAGCGAACCGTTCCATGAGGCTTGGGACAGGTTCAATGACTTAGTACAGAAATGCCCCTTCCACGGCATTTCAAAGGCGATCTTAGTCCAGACCTTGATCTGTGGTTTAACCCCAGAGATGCAGGGGTTAGTCAGTGCCGCCTGTGGAGGAAGCTATCTGAACAAAAACGAGCATGCTGTATGGAAGATCCTAGAGCAGATGGCGGAAACCGGCAGGTCACAGGCCACAAGGGCCTATCAGTTGTCTCCCTCACTCTTATCCAATGGACAACTAGAAGGACTGTTGCAGATCTGACTGAGGACCTCGTCCCCAGCATGGGGATGATAGCCGACAAGCTTACCATGGTTGAGCAGATCCACAAGAGAGTCGCGGAGATGGAGTCTCTTTCGAGCCTTCCCAAGAAAGTGGAGGAACTCTCTGAAAAGGTAGCTAAGATCAAGCTACCCGCCCCTTCTGCACCACCTGTACCTGTACATCGAGTCCATCTTGTACAGGAACAGGCACCGGGGTCTCAGAGCAATTGAGATCAGACTTATACCCAGCCGAACCATCATGCACCCCCACCAGTGGAAACGGAATATGAGGAGCCTCCGCTTGTATACGAGATTAACGGGCTTTGGTATAGCCGTGACCCGCTAGTCCGGCAAATCGAGATGGGGAAGGATCAGGCACACCGCCCAACCCCAGTCTACCAAGAGACCAGGCCCGTCACAATCCCGCGATACCAGTCCAGGCCAGAACAAGGGTACCAGCCGCAGCAGCGCACCTACCAGCAGGGGCCAGCACCGTTCCATCAGCAACAGTATCGGCATGGCCAGCAGGGCCAATACAGGACGGCATCAACACAGCAGCAAGCCCAGCCCACCGAATTGGAGTCACTCACCTTGGCGATCCAGACCCTGTCTGATAGGGTCCAACAGATGCAAAATGACTACCTGGACATGAGGACCGACATCAATCGAGTCTCTCGTAACCAGGACCAACAAATGGCGCCAAGGACCCCAATTTCCGCACAGGTTCAGGCCAACCCAAACAGCATACACCAGGGCCAGAACCGACTTAGAGATCAGGTATATTATTCAGATAATTACTTATCTGAACATGAGATCCTTTCGTACGATAATGTCAATCATATGTCCCTCAGGAGCGGAAGGACCGTGACCATACCTGATCGGGCAAGGGCGTAGAAGGAAGGAGCCTCCGAGAATCTACCTGAGGAGAATTCGGAGGAAGAAGAGGAGGGGCATCACCACCACCATCCCCAGCAGAAGAAGAGGACATCTGAGTCCTCGAAGCAGCATTCCCGCATCCACGTAGAGTTAGACGACACCGATGAGCCCGCACCTCCATCTGAGGAGGATCGTCCAGAAGAAGCGGAAGAAGCGTCACCGGTTTCGCCTCAGCATTTTCTTTTTGGTCAGAGTCCAAGTCTGAGTCTGTATCAGAGTCAAAGTCATGTTAAGAACTCAGTTCCAGCAGTTAATGAGAATATTTCAGTTCCAGAACCTGAGTTGGAGTCAATAATCCCTTTCCCCCGAGCTCTCAAGGGTGGAAAGAAGAAAATCAAAAAAATCCAAAAAGATGACCTTGAGATGGCTGAATTTTGCAATAAACACATCAAGGTCACAATCCCTTTTGACAAGTTTGTGGAAATGACCCCTGCATTCCAAAAATACCTTAAGGTGAGATGCACACCTACTAGGGTTAGCAGGAAGACCAAAAGCCGTGTTGAGAAACACGTTTTATCAGTAGCCACGACTTGTGCAATAAAGAACTCGTTTCCTCGAAAACGAAGAGACATGGGTGCACACTATGTAGTGAGTCATGTTGATGACATCGCGTTTGCACGCACTCTCCTGGACAATGGTTCCTCGATCAACTTAATGCCCACAGCCCTCTATGAGCGGCTTAATCTCGGACCTCTTAGGAAATCTAGAGCTATTCTGCAGTTTGCTGGCAAATCCACTAAGAGGTCCCAAGGAGAGTTAAGTAACATTGTGATCAAAGTCGAGGGGCAAGAATACATGGTGGACTTCACTATCCTGGATATGGAAACCCCTCGTAATTGGAGAGATTCCCATATCATTTTAGGTAGGCCCTTCCTCAGAACAGCGGGGGCCTTATTTGATTATAAGAATGGGAAGATTCAGTTCCAAA
Source organism: Ottelia alismoides (assembly GCA_037367405.1). Classification (NCBI taxonomy): domain Eukaryota; kingdom Viridiplantae; phylum Streptophyta; class Magnoliopsida; order Alismatales; family Hydrocharitaceae; genus Ottelia; species Ottelia alismoides. The sequence continues at coordinate 396,508 of JAZKJV010009367.1, read as the reverse complement.
CTGCCTGCGGAGATGAGGAACTTGAGATGAAGCAGACGAGATGGCAGAGACCGGACTCCGAATCCAGCACCGAGTACTCTTCTACCGGAACAGACTGTGAGCATGTAGACGTAGTTGGGCCATGGAGACAGAACCCAGCCAGCATCGATGTGTCCATCTCCTTTGAAGATGATCCAGTGCATGAGTCAGTCTGTGAGATCCTCAGGAACGAGTACAGCTCTGAACCTGCATCGCCCTACATCTTAGATGACGTAGAGGCCCAGTTGGGCCTGTCAGTCCTTACATCCTTGGACAATCGGAAGATGAGGATGACGAGTCGGACGAGGCGTTTGCCGATTGTATGGAAACTTTTGACGATCCGACTCCAGAGCCGCGCTTGGTGGCAGCTATTACAGAACATGATCCAGCCACTTCCAACACCGAACCAGATCAGATTGAGCCAGACTTCTTAGACGACCACACTATTCCTGAGCTCAAACCCCTACCCACAACCCTGAAATATGCCTTCCTTGCGGGCCAAGACAAGAAATTTCCGGTCATTATCAGTTCGCAATTGACCGAGGAGCAGGAATCTCGCTTGCTAGAGATTCTGGAGAAGAACCGCAAGGCAATAGGCTGGAGCATTTCCGATCTCCACGGGATAAATCCCGCTCTGTTGTCGCACCATATTTACTTGGAGAACGAAGCCAAACCCTCTCATGAATTCCAACGCCGGTTGAATCCAAATTTGCGAGAGGTTGTGAAAAAAGAGATAGAAAAATGGTGCGACACGGGTTTCATTTACCCAATCTCCGAATCTAAGTGGGTGGCCCCAATCCATGTTGTCCCGAAAAGGTCGGGAATTCAGACGACCACCAACGAGGACGGAGAGGAGATCGTGACGAGAGTACCCACGTCGTGGCGCGTCTGTGTGGATTACAGATGCTTGAATGCCGCGACGAAGAAGGATCATTTCCCCCTACCGTTCATTGATCAGATCCTAGAAAGATTAGCGGGGAAAGAATTCTTCTGCTTCCTTGATGGGTTCTCGGGCTACAATCAAGTAGCCATAGCTCCGGAGGACCAGGAAAAGACAACGTTTACATGCCCCTTTGGTACCTATGCTTTCAGGCGCATGCCTTTTGGGCTATGCAATGCTCGAGGTACTTTTCAAAGGTGCATGATTGCTGTATTCGCCGAAATGGTCGGCGAATTCCTGGAAGTCTTCATGGACGACTTCTCGGTCCACGGCGATTCTTTTGATTCCTGTCTTAGGAATCTGGACCGAGTCCTCAAAAGATGTTGTGAGGTCAATCTGGTGCTCTCCTGGGAGAAAAGTCACTTCATGGTGACGGAGGGCATAGTGTTGGGGCATGTCATCTCCAAGAGAGGAATGGAGGTTGACCCTGCCAAGGTGGACGTGATCAGACGACTCCAGCCACCAACCAACGTAAGGCAGTTGCGGTCGTTCCTCGGGCATGTCGGATTCTATCGAAGATTTATCAAGGATTTTTCCAAGATTGCCCGACCGCTAACTGAGCTTTTAGGCAAAGACACTGAGTTTATTGTAGATCACAAATGTCTTGAGGCCTTTAAGCTTTTACAAGGAATGATCATGGATGCACCCATTCTACAAGCCCCAGATTGGTCTCTACCTTTTGAGATCATGACGGACGCCTCAGATTATGCTGTTGGGCCTGTATTGGGACAAAGAAGAGATGGCGTCCCGTTTGCAATTCACTACGCAAGCAAAGTGCTTGATTCTGCTCAGCGTAACTATACAGTTACAGAAAAGGAAATGCTTGCGGTAGTGTTTGCCTTGGACAAATTCAGATCTCACTTAATCGGATCCAAGGTAACTGTGTTCACAGACCACACGGCACTACGATATTTGATGGGGAAGAAGGACGCGAAGGCGCGTCTTCTTCGTTGGATTTTACTTATCCAGGAGTTTGATTTGGACATCCGTGATAAACCTGGAAAGAAGAACGTAGTGGCCGATCATCTTTCTCGTCTCGAAGATCTTAATACTTCCGAGGTTTCCCCGATTCGAGACTCCTTCCCTGACGAGTCGATTTTTGTTATCGACTCACTCCCATGGTACGCCAATATCATGAACTATCTTGTCTCCAAGAAAGTTCCCGAGGATTGGCCCAAGAGCCAAATCGACCGACTAAAGTCGGATGCTAGACACTACCATTGGGAGGATCCGATCCTTTTCTTTGAAGGACCGGATTGTGTCTGGAGACGTTGTATTCCTCAGGAGGAATACCAGAGTGTCCTTTCTTTATGCCATAGCTTAGAGGCAGGAGGACACCACTCCGGGAAGAGGACCGCATGGAAGGTACTTCAGTGTGGCTTCTACTGGCCGACTCTGTTTCGCGATGCCACCGCCTTTGCGAAGTCGTGCCCAGTTTGCCAGAGAATGGGAGGAACCGTTGGTTCCAAGGATGAGATGCCAATGCAGCCGATCATCATTTGTGATGTCTTTGATGCCTGGGGCATCGATTTCATGGGCCTGTTCCCTGTCAGCCACGGGTTCGAATATATCCTCCTTGCGGTAGATTATCTATCCAGATGGGTGGAGGCTATCCCGACCCGAGCCACAGACAGCAGGACTGTCTGTAAATTCATCAGAGAGAACATAATCTCTAGGTTCGGGATCCCCAAAATGATGATATCAGATGGGGGTAGCCATTTTGTGAATCAGGAGGTGAAGAAACTCCTGAAAGACTACGGCATCGAACACCGTGTCGCGAGTCCTTACCACCCACAAACCAATGGTATGGCTGAGGTGTCGAATAGGGAGGTGAAAACCATATTGCAAAAGCTTGTCCGCCCGGACAGGAAGGACTGGTCTCAGATCTTAGATCAAGTCCTCTGGGCGTATAGGACGGCTTACAAGACACCGTTAGGCACCTCCCCATTCCGAATGGTATTCGGAAAGCCGTGCCATTTGCCCGCAGAGTTAGTGCACAAATCAGAATGGGCAATAAAGAAGGTCAACTGGAACACACACCTGGGTCAGAAACAGAGGGACATGGATCTGAATGAGCTTGTGGAAGTCAGAAACCGAGCATACGACAACAGTTTGGTGTACAAGGACAAGGTGAAGCATTGGCATGATAGATATATCAGACGAAAGACCTTTGTTCCTGGACAGAAGGTATGGTTGTTCAATGCTAGGCTGAAGATTTTCCAAGGCAAGTTAAAGTCTAAGTGGACGGGACCATTTGTCGTCCGTACGGTGCATGATAGTGGATGTGTCAAGATCTCAGATCTCGCAGATGACGCACCGACATTCCTAGTGAATGGGCAGTTGTTGAAGCACTTCGTTGAATCCAATGAACAGTTAGTCCATGTGGATGAGATTGTATTCATGCGCGAGACAGATACAACAGATACACCTCAAGCCGCGTATGAAACCTTGCAGCAATAAACTCCAGCCATCAGCAGCATCTTCGAAAGATTCAGACCGACTCATATGTATATATCATTCTTCCTGTATATCATATCCTTTACCCCCACGATTCTAGTAACCCATCCCATCCCCACATCATCGAGCCATTATCTTGGACTATACTTAGGATGACCAGATCCTAAGTATAGGGGGGAGGGGTCACCCGAGTCGATTCACTGTACATCCTCCAGATCACATTGGTCCTCATACTCAATTCCTACCGATACTTAGGATGACCTGAGCCTATGTATAGGGGGGACCGATGCCCGCATTGATACTCATCCATTTCCCATCTTTTCCTCGTCCGCCCCATTTCTGATCTTCTTAGGCTGCCAGAGCCTAAGTATAGGGGGCGAGACGACTTCTATACTTTTTGTTAATTTTGGCTCTCCCACGCTTAGCACGAGCTATGTCTTTTTCCTCGCTCTTCGTGCTCTGAGGACATAGCACACGCTAAGTATAGGGGGGCGTGTATATATTACATATATACTTTACCCATAGCTCGTACTTTCGCGTATTTTTGTATATATCTTACAATAATTACGGGTGGGTAAAAATCGAAAAAAAAATTAAGAAAATATATATATATATATAATAATTAAATAATGAAAAGAGGCTTCTTATTTACTCATGCATATTATATCTGCATCCAAGAAAAAGAAAAAGAGTCTTGCATTTTCATAGCATGACATCTCATCTCATCTGCATACTTTGCATATGCAAAGTGAAAAGCTAGTGGGTTCTGAACCAAGTTATGAGCAGATATTGAGGATGGAAATGATTTGACCTTAATCCACCAAATTTCAGAGGAACCTTATAGGAACTGGAGTTAAGATTTTTCAGGTCAGGTGACTTAATTCTTTAAGTCTGCAAGTCTATGTTCATATGTCATCTTGACAAGCCTGAGTAGAGCACTTAACAACACACACATGACTCTTGGAGACAATGGCTTGACGTGTACCAGCACTTTACACATGGCTCTCTACGGATGAGGTGATGAGGAGGCAGTTTCCTTTAGCTTGGGGTAGCATATGAGGGTAGTACTACTAGGCGGAACCTCTCTTCTTCTTCTAGTGAAGGAAGTGCATCTCAACTTGGCCTAGTGGTGATGAAGGCTAAAGACAGGAGCTGTGGGTTGCAATAAAGCTTCAAAAGAGGGATAGTCTACTGGCTCAAGAGGAAATTTCTTGTATATATGCTGCACCATGTAGATATCTTGTACAGAGGCATTTTGAAAAAAAAATGCCAAAAAGAACTCCAAAAAAAGTGGTGGGTCGGATTGAAAATTTAATAACCCCACCGGAGTGTATGTAGTCAAGAAAAGCAAAAGCTTATGGTCACCATGTTACATCTCATGAAGCTTGCAGCGGGAGACTTAGCTACACTGGCCGAGCTCCCAAAAGTCTATACTTCTTCCCCCCCTTCTTGAGCCGGTTGAACTTGAACTTAGAAGGGAATACCCCGCTTCTCGAGGAAAGAGTTGATAGACCGAGGCATTAGAGTTACCAGGTTGAGGGAGGTTGTTTCTTTGTTACTTCTGAGGTGGGGAGTCATATATCACTTACACTGCATGAAAAGATTCATGGTCATTAGAGTTTGTGTATGTAGACTTGTTCTGATTAGGTGAGTTGAGGAGTCTTGAATAGAAGACTTGTGGAACTTGAAGTCTGTTAAGTCTTAAACTCAGATCCCAATAAGGTTCCGACACATGATTAATCCAAAGGTCAAGTCAAGCTCTATTTTTAACTTTTGTTCATGACCTTGGCATGGAACCCAATCTCATTTCACTCTTGCATTTCATTTAGTTGCTCGGGGACGAGCAAGGTTTAAGTATAGGGGGTTGATGAATCTGTGATTCATCACTCCAAAAGTAAAAAATAGAGCCTTGTTCCCGAGAAAATAGAGGCATATTTCCCCTTATATTACATAAATAGCATTCATGCATATATTCATAACTCATGCAGTTTAGCAGCTCATTTGCATTTAAATAAGAAGCCAAAAATCCCCTGTAAAATACCCATGCACTAAAATAACCTCTTCTCTATAATATGTACTCCTTAGTTAATAATATAGGGAAAAAGGCCAAAAATCCCCTTTGTAAAATAGCCAATAAATCCTGAGAACCCCTGTACATTAGAATGCAAATAAAGCCCTCATGCAAACTCCGAATTAGGTCTACTTACTCTTAGAATACTACACATTAAAAGACCTTTAAAATGAGACTAATTTCATTGAATTTGGATCTTGTATGAGAAAGATGGGTTTTTGGGCCACTTTGTATACTACATATGTATATGTATGTATCCTCGTATTTATGTATAATATTTGACCTCATCTCCGTCTTTGGTCAACATAAAACTTGTAGAGCTCATCGAGATCTACAACTTTCATGTTTTGAGTTTTTCCAAATTCGGTCCCCTCTTCTCTCTACACATGCATCTTATTCCAGCCACTCACAGCAGGCCACGTGGCGCCCTCTGGTTGCGCCACGCGGCCCGCCTTCCATCGCCTCATCCGCCTGCGTCCTCAGCCGTTGGATCTCGCTTCAGATCCAACGGCCCAGCCTTTTCCACGTACGCCCCTTGCCTGGACCATTCGATCATCTCCTGCATTGATCTACGCCGCTCGTTCGCGCTTTCACCAGAGCCCTCCACGTGGCAACATCTACGCCGCTTGATCAGACCCTTGATCTCTCAATCGCAGCCGCCCTTCTCCTAGCGAATCGCGGCCCTCTGATCAACATCATCTCCTCATCCAGGCCGTTCGCTCGCGCTTCGCTAGCAGCGCACCACGTGGCTCCATCGCAGCCCATCATCTCTGCACCCTAGATCTAATCCTACCCGACCAGATCCCCCTTGATCCCCACTGTTGGATCACACGATCCAATGGTGGAGACCTCGTCTCCTACCTCTGGGCACCCCTCTCTCCCACGTCCCTTGCCTTGCGGGAGGGGCGCCCCCTTTCTATTTCCGGCTGCACGTCGGCCTCCCTCTTCCACCGCTGACACCCCCACGACGTTACCCACTCGTCCCTCTCCCTCGCCGTCTACCTCACGCTCCACCACTTCCACCAGAGTCGCCCCACGTCGACCACCAACCTCGCCTCGTCACCAGCCAACTCATCACCTTCACCTTATAAATACGTCACCACCGGCAACGTTCACCCCCATCCGCCACTCCAGAGAGCTTCCCTGAGCTCCGAGCTTTCGATTGGTGACAGCAATTCGACGATTCCGTGAGCGACGAAGGGCTTCTTCTCCGACGAGATCCACGGCACCGCCGCCGTGTTGCAGCCACTCCTCCGAGTAGCTGCACGAGCTCGGGACCCTACCAATCCCTAGAGCGACGACCCTGGAACTCGAGACCGAGCTCCGATCCCTAGGTAACCCTCCATCCATCGTCCGATCTTTCTCTTATTTTTCTCCTATTTCTCCGACTTTATTCGCCGCCACCGGCCACCTTCTCGCTTCCAATCCACCTCGACGAGCTTCGCGTCGAAGCTCCCATCCTCGATGTCCCATCTACACACTCCGACGATGCCTCTCGCACTATTCCGACCAACAGCTCCGCCATTTGGCCGGAGCTCATCTCCAGCGCACCTCCTTCACACCGTAGGCCTCGCCGACCATCTACATCTCTCCACGAGCACTCGCACGCCTAGGCTATCTCTTCTAAGCCCCTGCAGGTACTTGGCTTCTCACTGAACGGAAGCTCGCCGGAGACGCTATCGAGCTTCATCGACAGATACACCGGGGCCCTCTCCGACGCTCCCGAGACCACCATCATCTCCGCCTCTACGCCGCGAAGCTTCCGGGCGATCTCCGACAAGCCGGAGAGCATCAGCAACACGAGGAAGGATGGGCGGAGCTATAGCACGATCGCCGGAGCCCCGCCTTCTCCTCCGTAGGAGGCGGAGGGCCGTCGAGGAAGAAGAGCAGCTGCCGTTCGATCAAACGATCGAACGGCCCTCACGTCGCCACGCGTCCCCTCACCGCGGCCGTCCTCGACCGTTGATCGCTCCCCAGATCTGACGGGTCCTCCCGTTGCCACGTGTCTTCACCGCCACCCGTTGGATCGATCTTGATCCGAATGGTCCGAATCACGCCACGTCGACATATACCGAGCCTCAGCCCCAAGCCTAGGCTCGGGCGACCCGAGGCTACTCCGAGCCGTAGTCCGGACCTCCAGAGAGCCCGAACCTCAATCCGAGTCGCTGCAGCCATCCGAGCCTAGGCCGCCCACGTGAGGAGCACGTGCGGCCCTGGTAAATTGCACCGAGGCCCAGGAGCTTTCCAAAATTGCAAAGAAGTCCCTGTGAAGCAGACCCCACGTGAGGAGCACGTGCCCTGTGGAGAATTTGCAAAAGAGTCCCCCGCATTATAGGTAATTGCATTTTAGTCCATGTCTGCATATTTGTGTATTGTAATTTTAATTTCCTGTATTGCATTTACACCCCTGTGTTTGCACGCATCCCTAGATTACATTTTACATCATTTTGAAATTCTAAAAATTGCATTTTGTTGGAAATTTTGTCCTCTGTCTATTGCTCCACATGTCATCTTTTTGTAAGTTCATTTGAATTATTAATGAATTAATTGGTGAATTGTTGACATATTTTGCCCAGTGACACCTTTTGATTTATAGTTAATTCTTTGTGCTTCCAAAATTCATCAAAAATTCACAGTAGCTTAAGGACATCATTTTTAACATACCATATAAATTTCATAACATTTGCACGCATATCGAGGCCTAAATAAATTGTTGTGTGATTTTCTTAGATTAATTTTAATTAATTCATTTCACAGTGAAATTAAAATCTGTTAATTTTCCTAGGTCACTTCTCATTAGAGCCACCAAGGACAATTTTAGTTCTTGGAGAAATTGTGGTTTGATATTGATTAAAAATTAAATACTGAAAATCACCCTATCTGTTCATTTAATTCACAGTAAATTTATTTAGTGTCGAAAAATTCCAAAAAAAAATAGTGTAGGTCATTTTCATCATCATTAACCATCTGGCCAATTTTCATAATTTTTGGACTTCATTTGATACAATAATTAAATTGCACATGAAATTGGCCTGCATTGTCTACATAAGTCTGCATAAAAAATTAAAAAGACCAAAAAAAATTACTCCTCGTAAATCAACACTCGGATCCTTGCTCAAATTCACCTAAGGAGACAGATGCCTCCCTGAGATCGACCTTGGACTCCACCAAGTAAAAAAAATTTTGCCGCTTAAAATTAACTTCATATTAATCCATAAGTGGTTTTTGATTAACCCCTCGTATCCGACTACAACGAATCACTTTAATTAATTTGGACATTAAATTGACCGAATTAACTAAGGGTGCGGAACGGGTTATCATAAGGCCCATTAGTGATAATGAAATTGCACTCTGACAATTCTGGGTATTCGGTGGTAGATTGGGAGTCAGGTCTTTGCCACTTGGTCTGCTTCATCTCCAAGTCCACCTCTCCACCTAGAGTGTGGAATTTCATCATGCCTGTATCGTAATCGAATACTTATTTAGCGGTCAACAAGAATGGTCTTCCAAGAATGATTTGAGATTCTTTCCAATGGTTCGGGGTCTCCATATCAAGGACAGTAAAGTCCACTTTGTATTGTATACCCTCGATCAAGATGACAACATTCTTTACTTCTCCTTAGGTATTTTTAGTGGATTTATCAACAAATTGGAGAATAGATAATGATTTTCTGAGAGATCCTAACTCCAATTTGTACTATAAGGCTAAGGGGAGAAGATTGATCGAAGAGCCATTATCTAGTAGTGTGCGTGTGAACGTTATGCTGCTGATGCGACTCTCCACATAATAAGCACTCATATCCCTTTTTTTCTTGGCAGATGCTGATTTTTGACACATTTGGTAGTTACTACTGTCAAGATATGAGTCTCCACAAATTGACTTGGTTTCTTTCTACGAGTCCTGGTGGGAGTGCATTTCACTTTCAAGTATTTTTGAAATGTTGGATCGTTAGCCACATATTGATCAAATAGTACACTGACTGTGATATTTTCCTGACAGAATCATTCGATTTCTGGGTCATCTTGAATGTTTTTCTTTGGTTTGCGTTTTCCTCGCATAACAGCATGGAGGAAAGGAATGGAAGTAGTCGAGATAGGAGAAAAAGAACTTGAATCATCAATAAGAGCATCTTTAATAGAAATGGAGTTCTTATTACAGCCATTTTTCCGCTGATAATAATCAAAATCATATTGTTGAAAAGGTAACAAAGGTATATTTGCAGCAACTAGAGGTGTAATGTCCTTTGTAGACTCCATGGATGCTTTTCCTTTCTCGTGTGCTGGGAGCTTCACTGGTGTTGAATTCAGGTTTCCTTCTTCTTCATTCTCAGAAGTATCCTCAGGTTGATCTTCCGAGTCTTCTTAATTCAATTCCCATGCCTGGTCAGGTACGTCCACGGTCCTTTCGCTCCTAAGTGACGTAGCATTCATATTGTCAAACAAATGGATCTCATGTTTAGATATGGGAAAGTCTGACTAGTATACCTGACCATTTTGTTGGAAGGAATGAGATTTGTTCAAGCTATTAGGATTAGCTTGACCTTGGGTGCGAATGGTTGTAGTAGGGGTTGTCTGCTCATCTCTCCAACAGGAGAAGCGATTAACATCAACCTGTAGATCTTGTAGCTCTTTTTTAAAGTAGTGAATCTCCTCAAGCATCTGTTGTTGCATATCTACAGGTTCTCCTTTAGAGGTGGATGGTTGAGATGGGTGCTTTAAGGGATGACCTTGTGGAGCCCGGTATTGCTGAGGTGCCTGTTGGTATTGATCTTGGCAATTGTATGGTTATTGATGTTGTTTATGATGCTGGAATGGTGCAGTATTCTGAGTGTGCTATGGAGCTGGTGGAAATGCGGCATTATAGAAAGTGGTGGGACGTTGGTAAGGCTGACGGTCCCCCATATTACTTGGTCAGGTAGGGTCTTGAGTGTACCAGATGCTGTTCACCTCGAACACCAGAGGTGGTGCTTCTTTGACGATCTCAGCTAGTGAGGGTGACTGCTGGGAAGGTTGGGCATAGGATTAGTTCTGAGCCTATTGTTGTTGGTGTCCTTATCCTGGCTGCTCTTGGACGTGATGTATATAATAGATGGGAACTGGGGATGCAGTTGGTATCCTGATCTTGGATACCTTCTCGGTCAGCTCCTCCATTTGCTTTGGAAAGTGGGAGATCTTGTTGTCGATGTCGTTCATCCTCTTATGAATCTGATCCACAACCACTAATTTTTCAGCAAATATACTCATGTTTGGAATCAGATCCTCAGCTATTTCTGCAACAGTTTGCTTTCCTCCTTTAGATTGAAGTGTGTTGTGGGAATCGGTATACGCCCTGCTCGCAATCTGCAAGCACCTTGTCTCAGCCATTTGTTCTAGTATTTTCCTGACGGTTTCAGCACCTCGTGATGTATAGTTACCTCTGCAGGCAACAATCACTAATCTTTGTGTCTCATAGTTGAGGCTAGAATAGAGTGATTGAACCAAGATGTTGTTATCGAGATCATGGCACGGACACTTCTTCAATAAATCTTTAAATCTATCCCATGCATCACAGAGTTGTTCATTAGGCATCTGAGAGAAACTAGGGATGTGTGTCCTCATCCGATTGGTCCGACTCAAAGGATAGAATTTTTTCAATAATAGGTTTTTGAACCTATCATATGTGGTCACCGTTACTCCTAAATTATTCACCCAATAATATGCCTTTCCTTTCAAGGCGAAAGGAAGTACAGTGAGACAAATGTAATCTTGACTGACCTGAGGGTGCCTCAGATTGAAGCATAGTAGCTCCAAATCCCGTAAGAATTAATAAGGTTCTTCAGCACCATTACCATGAAATTGCGGCAATTGGCTCAAGACATGTGGCTTCAGTCCATAGTGTATTTCTGGTTTGAGAGGCTGCAGATAATTTCTCACTCTAACTGTCCAGGGTTGTATGTGGCTTCCGTTGGTGGTTCCCCCCAGCATTTAACTACTATATATGTTATCTCAATAAAAGTTGCTGCTACTCAGATGCAACCAATCTTGCCAAAATCATCTACATCGGGTCTTCATTTGGTTCATATTCGTGATCTCTTTTCTTGGGAGGCATTTCCTGTAAGTTCTCCTCTTCTTCTTCATCTTCATAATATAACGGATTTGAGTTAATATAGTGGAAAGAATTTGAAGAAGAACCATTGAGGTAAGGGTTTTCCTCTATATGTGTCGGAGAGAGAGAGAGAAACAGTGTGGGCTTGACCTCCTTCAAGAAAGAAGAAGAAATTGTAGGAAGAGGGTTCGTGGGAAAAATGCCCCTGAACCCAAGGTGGTCCTTTAAGATTGGTAAGTTTGTGGAGGTCAGTGCAGAGTTCGCGGAGTCTTAACAACAATCACAACAATCTACCATTCTTGATTTCAAATGATTTGAAAGAGTTTTACGATTCATGATTTCGGCACAAGTGTACGGTATTCGATGATTATCCTGAATCCACACACAAAACAAACACAATATAGATTCTTGTTACACCAACACACACTGAAGGCCATAAGAGTTCGGCCAATTATCTTGTTAAATTTAATTGGTGATCATTCAAATCTTGCAAACGTTTAAGGGTGTTGTTAGGTACATGTACTTTCCTACTGACCGGCCCGAATTCTTACGACTAGTTGCATATACTTTCAGCCAGTATGGGTGAAAGTACGGACCATAAAATGGCTACCTATGTTACTTAAGGACGAAGCCTTACGTAGTTCCCTTTAAACCACCTACTCTGTTGAGGAAGTCCAGACCGTTTACCGGCTACCCGTATTGCTCACTAAGAAGTAGCTAATCGTTTTTATATAATTAATAGTCAATATGAAAATCCTGGCATGGCTCTATCGTAGTGTTCATCTCTCTCCTCTCTACAAGATAAAAGAATACAAAGTCGGGGTTTCTCTCCTGCAAAAATTAGGTGATCACTAAAAATCTAAGGTGAGCACAAATGCACGTCCACCGTCTAGTCCGAATTTCCTTTAAAAATTATGTGATAAAACAGGAGGGAGAAATTCGAGAAAAGCTGATGCACGTGAAAAAAAATGGTGTATGCTTAGTTAGAAGACTTACAATGACTCCTCGCAATCTCCATGTGGGATTGAATACAGGAATTGAAAAATTAATCTATATGAATGCAAGCTGATAAAAATCGCATCTAGCAGAAAGTTCTATTAGCCCGAAAGAAAAGAGTTAAATTTTTGACTAAGTTGAACGATCTAATGTGTGTCTCAATTAAAGTGCAGTGTGGTCTTAGATTGTACGAGAACAATCAAAGATTTAAATGCTCTAATAGTCTTATGTGCAGGTCTATCCTAAGCGCCACTCAAGTCAGGCCACGCGAGAGTCTACACAAACACCGCTATAAATGAGCAAGTAATCATAAAAATTAAAATTGCAGAAAAATAAATCCTAGACTCAACACTCTCATGACTCGACTCGATCTTAATTTTAATGCAACTTTTTGGGCGTTGGTGAAGATGCGTCGGTTTTGTGATAAACCGCTCCATGTACATCGGGTACCTCGTAAGAAAAATAAGAGAGAGAAGGTAAGAGAGTGACTAAAAAATTATAATAGAAATAAATGATGGAAAATATGGAAAATTCACAATGAAGATCCATAGGTCAGACTACCTCAATGCGGAAAACCAAACACAAAAATTTTTAGAGAGAAACTAAGTTGTTTGCATCCCCGGCAACGGCGTAATCTGACGAGTCCTGAAATCGCCCTTGTTAATTTGTGTGAATTATCCAGCGCTTAAATTAATGTCATTTTGTTGTAGGTTGGTAATCAGAATCGGTCAAGAAATAACCACAATTTAGTAATTCAATTTTTAATCGCATGGTTTTTGTTTATTTTACGTGGGCAAATCCTAAGGTCAAACTCAAGGAGGCAAAGGAACAACATAGAATTTTGTCTATCAAAGTTTATGCATGGTTTTCGAGGTGATCTTTTTTTTGTATTTTTTTAATGCATTTTTGGGATGTAGAATGCAAATTTGGCCAATTTTAAGGACTAAAAAATTAAATATTAATCAAACGATGTCCGAAAAAGATGAAACTTGGACAAGATGACAATTATGATGAAGTGAATGTACTGTAGTTTTTTTGGAAATTTTGGATGCAAAATAAATATATTATGAATTTTTGAATGCAAACACAATGAAGTTCAATAATTAATTATAATAAATATTAAACTTAATTATTTTCAAGGGATAAAATGATCCAAGATCTATCACTAGGTGATCAATCTCAGAAAATTCCTAAACCTTAAAAATACTAGAATTAATACCTACTAAAAATTAAAGACTGAAATAAGAAAAATGATATTTAGAGGGCAAATGATGCATGTAAATGCAAATCTTTTTGGGTGCATTGTTAAACACAACTAATTCTAGAATCCTTGATTTTTTTGTCAATTTTTCAAGCAACGGTTAATCACTTATGAATTTCCATGCACATAATAGGAAAAATATGTAAATTTTGGCAAGAATAATTATTTTTAATTCACCACACTTCACAAAAATGTCAAGCATATGACATAGTGTTTACTATTAGTTGAAGAAGAAAGTATTATTTTTATAAAAATAAAATGATGCAATAAAGCGGTCTAGAATAAGGGGGAATACATGGGTATTTATGCAATTACAATAATTCAATAAATATAAAAATATGCATACTAGGGCTATAAATGGAATTGCCGAGACTGATGGAGGGTTGATTGCAAATTTTCGAAGAGGTCACATGTGCAACATGTGACCCTTGGTCGGCGGAGTTGAAGTGCGAAATGGTTTAAGTTGAGGGATGTTCTTACAATTTTCCCATGCGATCACGTGTTGTGCACGTGACCCTTGTTTGGCTGAGGACGGTTGTGCGACGCTGAAGCTCTCCGGGCCAACACACTACAGTGGATCATTGGGGGCGCGGAGCACAAACGGAGGAAGGTTGGTGTTGGCGCGCTCCGTGCGGCCGTAGGTAGCGTAGTTCTTGAAGATGGAGGGGTGACTAGCGAAGAGGCGTTGGCTGAGGCTCCGACCAATGGAGTCGCAGCAGTGGATCTGGATGCGGTGGATGGTCTGGTGGCTACCTCAGTTGATGACGGTGGAGTATACGAGGGAGGCGCAAACCTTTGGTGAAGTTGATGAAGGCGATGGAGCGTTTGAGAGGCACGTCACGAACACGAAGTACAACGTCGGTGGAGCAGGGATGAGGTTATGGACGAGCATCGTTGTTTGGGTTTGAACGCTGCGAAGGTGGATGAGGGTAGTGTGGATGTGGAGTAGTGTTGCAGGTAAAGATGGAAACGGAGCGGCAGTGGTGGAACAACGTGCAGAATGAAGATGATGAGGAGGGCGGAGAAGAAGTACATGGGGGTATGGCTCGACGACAATGAAGCCAGAGCGGAGCATCTACTCGATGAACGAGCTGCTGCGACAAGGACACTGAAGCCTCGGATCTTGTCGTTGAAGGAAGTGGGCATCGGGTTGTCACCACCGAAGGGCCTTCCTCTGCTGTAGGTGATTTGCAGATGAGTTGGAGTATGACTGGCAGTGTCCTTTTATATCAGAGGGAGTAGGAGGTCGGATATGAAAAAGAATCAAGGATTGATTGGCGGTGATCATGTGATGAGGGAGAGATCTGAGATCGCGGGGCAGAGGGCAGAAGTCGCAGGGCGGCGACGGAGAAATTTGGGGGAAGGTGGCAGAAACGAGGGAGGAGGGTGAAGCACAGGTGTTGTCCGATCGGCCGACATCGGACGACCTTACTATGGCCATGTGGAAACGAGTGGGACGACAAGGGGAGCACGTGCAGGGCCGTGCGCAGGAGGCACGTCAGTTGCACATACGCTGCTTAATTTTTATATAAAAACAAAATATAAATACCTCCGAAAATGGGTGATACATGGCAGCTGCAGAAGCTGTGACGTGTCAGCCCCAAAAAAATTTTGGGTTTTATATTTTTTTTGCCATTTCTAAACTTGATAAAAACCCGAAAAATATGATAAAGTAAAACATAAATATTTACACATTAATATAATTTTTATGGATTTTTATTAATTAAGAAAAAGAAGGAATAAAAAAATATGAAAATACAATTTTTGTAGAGACTGTTAGTGAGGACTCAGACTTAGTTAGTTTCTTTGATTTCAAGCTCATTTTGGATTTAGATTTTTGTGCATTTTAATAAAACATTTATCAAAGAAGATAAATGAAAAAGAAATTAAATAAAATAGGCTAATTATGTACATAAAATAATAGGTCAAGAACTGCTAAAATACAAAATGTGCAAAAGAGGCCCATAACCCAACTTTCAGACATGAGCTCCGATTCACTTGAACTTGGACTTGTTTTTAAGGTATTTGAATGTACATTAGTTAAAAAGTGAGTAGGATCATATCGAACAATAGATGAGGAAGATATTGAGGTTTTAGTTTGGAAACCTAGATCTAGGGTTTGGATTTTTATCCACTTATTTAATTTATTGATTTTTTTGTATTTTTTATTTATTCTTGTTAGCAATATGTTCACAGTGGAGTGGTTTCGAGTTATTTGGAGTTAGCATGAATTAGTTAAAAACCATGGAAGTTAGGCTATTTACATGTCCATTGGATTGTGATTTTTGGCTTCTTATTTTGTGCTATAAAAAGTGATAAAATGCCATTCTTATTAAAACTTGCATTAGTGATAATTGTGCAATATAAATGAATAAATACCAATGAATTTTAGGGATTTGAGCTTAATTTATGACTTTTTGAGTGATGAATCTGAGATTCGTCAGTCATCCGTGAAAACCTTCAAGAAATCTGCCACTATCTCGACAAATATGGCGATCATTTATGAATCTCAATTTCATCACCTTTATTCTATCATTTTGGCCTTAAAAACCCTAGCTAATGCATGTAAATAGCATTAATTGTACATAATATCATTCATTATTTATTATTTGTACATAAAATAAGGTTTTTAATGCTAAAATTATAGAATAAATAGAAGAAAAGAAAAGAGAATAAAATATTGAAAATATTTTATGACCCTAAACATTTAGACCAAGTCAAGAATTGAGTTGGTCGAAAAGGAATAAAGTAAGGGGAAATAAGGGCCAAAAAACCAATAAAACCCAATTCTTTTATTCATTATTTATGCATTTTTGTTACCTATTTTATTCTCTATTATTCATTTATCAAATGAAGAAACTTTGTACATGAAAGTTGTAGATAATAATTTAAATAAAAATACAAAATTGAGTTTGTACAAATATAATACACAGTGTTCATTTTATACACAAAATAAAAAGCCAAAAACCCAACTTCCCAAACCCGTATCTTTCAAATAAAAACTCAAAACATATCAAAATCACCTCTAATTGTATATAACTTTTCACAAGCTATTTAATAGTGGTGGTTTATATTTTTTGGAGTTATTGTGTGAAGTTAGGTTTTGACCCCTATTGTACATTATACTATTAAAATATTCAATTTATTCATTTTGATTATTTTTACAAATTCATATTTTTATAATTTTGTAAATATTATTCATAAAACATATACATATTAAAAATCGAATAAAATTAAAAATAAAATGTCAAATAAAATAAGTCTATAATTACGTAGACAAAATACATATGTTATACATGTATATAACTAAAAGGGAGTCATATTATTTCATTCTTTATTCTTTCATATTAAATATTATTTATATTCTATTAAAAATACAATACCAAAATAAATCCCAATAAAATACATCAAAATAAAAAGACGTATATAAAACATAGGTAAAATACCTACAAATATACCTATAGAATATACATATCTATTTTTTTAAGTATACAAATAACATCATAAAAATAAAATAAAAGTATATTTATACTCATAAAAATAAGTTATAAATATATAAAATAAAGTATAAAATGAAAATAAATTTTACAAAATAAAATATACAAAATATAGATGAATATACCTATAAATACGCTATTAAAACTTAACTACCAATAAATAATGCCCCAAAAACAAATCATAAAAAAATACTACGTAAAATAATAAACATTTTTTATTTTATATACTAAAATTAATAAAATCATTTACTATTTTAAATTTATTATTTTTGAATAAATAGCTTGTTTTGTCTTGTAGTGGGCTGAGCTAGGCCAATGAGAGTCGCCCGCTCGTTGACAACCAATCAACAGTTCCTCCACGGTCTGATTTGACACGGACCTGTCTAGTCCACGATTTTGCACCATTTTTCCCATCTACTACATCGCTCAATCACCTTCACTTCCTTCACACAAAATACCCCTCCATCACTGTACATCCATGCCTAATCATTAGATCCCCTGTACATATGCTAGATTCTTCACCATCGACCAGTCAATAAGGGTGCCTCATCTTGTCAACAAATAAAGAATGTCTGACCTCCATCCAATTTTGGTCATCCTCTTCCCCTGAAGCCACGTGACTCTGCCAAAGCTAGCACTCTCGTGACAAGAGGGGATCCCCTGAGCTTGCGGTGGTAGATGGAGGGAGGAGGTGCAGCCAAGGCCGCCCACGCTGATGAGATATGCTCCCGACCGACCATAGCAGGCAAGAGTTGCACCTTTCAATTATTTTATGTATATTTTTAATGTTAGCATTCTATTTATAAAGTTAGTTTGGCGATTAGACACTAGGTTTAGCATAATATAGCCAAATAGTTGTTCGTTGGAGCTCCGCTCCGACGAACATTTCCTCTGTGCTCTACCCATTGACCACTCTGTTGACCTCCCTCATTTCAAACCCCCATTGTTTCTCCACCTCCCGCCATCCTAGACTAACCAGAACTTAGAGGTTCTGCGAATCGATGCTTACCTACCACCCCTCGTTGAAGCATCGTCGTCCAACTTCATTCCCACGCAGATCAGCTTCATCTTAAGCTAAGGGTGAACCACTCGAGGCACATATCTCTTCATTATAGGTCAAGAGCTTAAAGGAGCCATTTTGGGGCACAAATCCTCGTCACCTGAAGCATTCCTGGTGCATGTTCTTCCTCGAGCTCGCGAGATCTCTCATGTGGATCCCAGAGCCTCTTGTGCACACCAGTAGCTTGCGAGATCTCCCCGGAGGTTTCGAGCCCAACGCCATCACCAAAGAACTTCTAGAGGAGGAGGAACCAATGAAGGAAGATCGGGGAAGGCGAGTTCTTCCCTTTTCTTCGTGAACAGCAACTACCGCTCGATATGGGGAGGCACCCCAGATTTGATTACCACCGTTGGATGACACCACACCAACGTCGTTGGATCAGCCTAACTGATCTAATCTTCACCGTCAATCAGCAAACCAGTACCGACCGCTGAACGAGCGACATGTGGATCAGTGGCTAAATCGCTACCGTCCTATCGTGCCTATTATGGGGTAAATTGCAAACCTCGCCCCGGTCTTTTTTGTATTTATTAGTTAATATTGTAAATAGAATATTGTGTGTAAATAAATTGGATGTTTTGCAAATATGACCCTATACTTTTTATAATTACAATTAGGTCAAGTCCAGCTCTTTTCACGTGTCATCCCGCGTGAGCTGAGCATTTAGCATGTATACCCCGGGCGGATTTTGTATTTATTAAATAGTTCAATAAAATGAAAGTAAGGTTGTACACTTTTGTATTTATCTATTTATTTAAAATACCTAGCAAGCTCCAAAAAATCCATAAAAATAGGAGTAAATGCTCCATGTCTTATAGTTTCACGTCCACATTTTTAATTAGCATTTTTTTCCATTTTATATATTTATTAAAAATGATAAGGAGCGTCTTTTAGCCCTGTTTAAAATATAAAGTACGAAAAAATATGAAAACGTTTTGAAAAATTCCAAAAATATATATGGTTTATGTATTTATATATTGAGTCTAGAAAATAAAAACCCATAAAAATACAAAAAGAAAATGTTAAAAATCATAAAACTCTATAAAAATGTCAAAAATAATTCTTTCTATTTTATAAGTATCTATATATTATTATTTATAGAGTCAAATTAATTTGGGTAATTTTAAGACTCATTTACTATTTTTAAAACCCAAATCAATTTCAAGTATTATATTTAATCTCTTATTTGGGGATACTTTTTGACTTTAAAAATACATAAAATTAGTGAAAATTCCTGCAAAATTACAACGACATTAGAAAAATATTAAAACACTAAAAATAATTTATGTTTTGTATTTATCTATATTTATTATTATTTATAAATATAGTATTATATGTTGAGTATATAAAACCTTATATATGTTATATTGTTTATAAAAAAGAAAAAGAAAATATAAAAATTGAAAAATATAAAAAGAAAAATTATAACTTATAAAACCAAAAATAAAAAATATATATAATAAAAACCCATAAAAACAATAAATTGGATAAGAGTTAAAAGAGAAAGTTTTGTGCATTATTTGTGCCTTCTCCTCCCTTTTACTCCCAGTGTCCAACCTCTACACATACTTACACCTATACACTTTTACTGTAGAGTTATAATAATTTTTAACACTACATTTTTGAGATTTGATTGCTTGATTCTTTCTTGTTGTGGGTTATATGTTGATTAACCGAGAGATTTTGTCTGAGGTCACATCAACGACTGTCCTTCCGTCTTATGGAATGACATGACTTCGACTTAATTTCTCGTTTATCAAATGGCACTATTGCCGGGGAACAACGTCGCGTAGTTGGAGCTATTATTTTCTATTATCTCTTCATACAAATATTTATTTATTTATTATCAATTATTTGCATTTGATATTATTGTTGACTGCTCTGACCACTCTTCTTTATTTGTTTTTGATGAGAGGGACCGTTGCGCAAAGGAGGACCTCTTTGGAGGACCGGTGCACCCAAGCAAGGTGGGGTTAGCCTTTCTTTCTCAGATGGCAGGAGAGAGCATCAAAGGTAGATGGAGAGGAATTTTTGAAGATCGGTCCAGTTTTGCATTATTTATTATTATTTATGTTTATGTAAGAGAGTGACAATTGGCATGTAATAATTCAGACTCTCCACACTTCGATTTCTCGAGGTCGAGTGCCTGAGGGATTATTCCCTGGGGGGCCTCGACAGTTTTGATATTTTTTTCGCTTTTCACTTTTATTTTATTATTATTATTTTCTGAATGAGTCTTAGTTTACGAATTGTTTTTCGATAGATTAAGGTCCAAAGCTCTTAATATATTTGCTTGTACCTATAGATGTGCTTCTGGACTTAGTCAATAACAAATTTTGATTATTTAGACTCGAACCTGCGCGCTGTGAGAGACGTCATATAGCGCTGGCAAGACTTGTTGTTGTGGGCACCGAGACGTCTCCATATTCACACCTTAGGGTTTAATTCCAAATAATTGACTTATGGTTCTTCACGATAATAGAAGTTACTTTCCTAGGGTGATTTCATCGTATTGCATCTCATATAGCATAGGTTTTCAATTATGTTATGCACCTGCATGGAGAGAGCTGGGAAGCACTGTAAGTCTTCTTACTTTGCATAAATTATTGATTTCTGACTTGCATGGATTTTTTGATATTCTCCCTCTGATTTTCACCACTTAGAATGTTAATGGAATTGGAAACCCCGTTATGCACGTGCATTGAAAAAAAACAACCAAAAAAAGTTATAATCGAATGAAAATAGAGACTACTAACTCTATTGGACTCTAAAACAAAAAATCGTAATGGACTCCTTGTCTTGGGGATAGCAACCCCCTCCTTCTCGGATCTGGGAAACCCGTTTACACAGCATCTGTAATATCATGTTCGCTAGAGATCACATTAGGGAACTGGAAATTAGGGAAATTTTTTCGCATTTACGAATGACATTCACAAATTAACTAATAAGCCACAGAACTACAGTATATCACAATTATATTGCATAAATTTCCATGGCAGTTAACATGTAACAATAGAAATTGCATTATATACATGTATTCCAATTTTATCAGAAGAGAAATAAAAGAATATAAAATCTTGAACAAACTATAGCATGCGTACCTGATAATAGGAACTACGAAAGCCGATGTTCAACTCTCCCAATACACCGGTGCAGTATTTTGCCTGCTATCCATGGAATAGGGAGAAAAGATTATCAACAAATGTTAAGAAATAACAGAAATTTAGTGGATCCAAAAGCAAGCAAGTAAATTTTGGCTTGACAGTTAAAATTTAGAACAACTTACAATGGAACAGGTTTTCAAGTTGTTTGGTATGCAAAACCCCATTCTACTCATCTTGCATTAATTACTCATATTAATCATTTTTACACAAATACTATACGATCCATATTTAAGTCATTGCCCTTTTCTTTACTATAATATATATTTGATGGGTCTTGGGAATGTGAATGATGAGTCTTTTGATATGATCAGTGTCCTTACTAAACGCTTATGATGAGTATGGTGTTTTAATTCTTTTCTTGTTGAAACTTCTCATGCTTAGTGGATAGTATGTGGTCTTGGTAAGACCTCACACTATGACTCTAAGGTAGTAAGGAATCCTTAGGGTTGGGGTGCCTTCATAGGCATGCGGTGGAGTAAAATGCATCCTAACTATGTTCCCAACACGTCCACTAGCTATTTCAAACAACTTTGATAGTAGCTTGTAGTATGATAAGGATGATTTTCATAAACTGGTCTTTTCTCTTCGTCAGGAATTACTGGCGGGACAGTAACTAGATCAATGGAAACTACGCTCAACTACAACCAACTCGAATGAACCAAGCTCCCAAGTATCCAACTCAAATGTAATTCATCTCAACTTTAGCCAAATTCATTTGTTATTCATTTCAACTTCAAATGTAACTCCTTCAAATTCAATTGTAATTGATTCATATGTAGCTATAGAGGATTCAGATGTACGCATGGATGATTCGGATGTTGCATCTCCAAGTCTGCTGGCAAAAAGTAAACAAAACTCAAGAGGTAAGGTAGCTAACAAAAGGCTCTTTCATCTCGCCCTCTAATTGGAAGTGTGGTCCAAAAGAGGGATAGGTCCACTCCAAAACTACGCCACTGAGACGGGTGAGTGAGACTCTCTAGAAAAGTCACTCTAAAAGAAAAATCGGCCCAACCAATACGGGCTAACGAGCTCGTAAAACTAAAACCAAGGGTCCTTCAGCCTAGGTACCCTAAAGAATAAGGGTCAGCGGAACTGGTCTTTAAAAGAAAACCTGTGGATCCCAAAGAGGCGTAAAAACTACGACTACTCGTGAAAAACCGAGAAAAGACTGGGATCCTAGACCCGCACACTAAACGGTCGCTGCCCTAACTGGGCTTCATATCTTCCACCCAACTGAGGGTCACCACATCCTCGCACAGTCAAGAGTAAAGGTCACCTTGACTAGCACTCTTCATTATTATTTATCACTGAATCTTCCTTACAGACTTGGTTTTTCATCCTTTCTCAATCTCTGTTGTGGTTAACTTTGTAGATTTAGACATCTTGTCAACAATCTTAATGAGTAGTGATCCGCAATTAGTGCTTTATACCTAAATGATTTATCACAAAGTTTTTTTCTTGATCTTAGATTAGCTCACAATTTGTCGGCCTGCTTCTTGATTTAGATTTTCTAAGTCACTTGTATGAAAATACCCTAATGATCTCATTTTTCAAATCACGGGATTAGAAGTTGTTCATTAAATATGGATTCAAATTTTGATCAATGTTAGATTCCCAATTTTTCTTATTTAAATCAGAAGATTAAGAGTTACTCATTAGATCATAGATTTAATGTAAATTTGTTGGCTTGCTTATCGATCGAGATTTTCAAAGTCACTTATATGGAAATACCCTAATAATTTCATTTTTCAAATCTTGAAACATTGACTAGTGATATATAATTTGATCTTAATACAGTATTTGTTGACAAAAAATGTGTCAACGTAAGATGGACAATGTAAGGTTGAAATTCAATTGTTACTTATCCTCGTTTGATGTATTATGTAACCTTAATAAAGCAGTTTTAAGAATAACACTATGTCAGTATAAAACAAATCTATATTTATCATTATAAAGCATTAGATTATGGTGTGGTAACAAGAATTTTAGTCACCTTTTTCGACTGCGTTATGCATGTCAACTTTTGTAGCCTTGTGAATATCTATCTATAACTTCCATAAATATATATTGGATAAGCAGTAAATTGCTTTTATCAATAATATAACTTATACGGAAACTACATGCTCTTTGGAGAACTTAGGAGTTGTGACAATGTATATCTAAATGACAACTTTCTAGATATTGTCCATCGTTAAAGAATTAGCGATAAAAGTATTAACAATGTGAAATGGATATCGCTGAGAAGCCAAAACTCCTTTCCAACATGGAGTGTCCTTGGCAAGGTTGAGCTGGTCAATTGCCTCGAAAAATTTTTTTGAATAAAAAGTTCAGCAGAACCATTAGCACCTGAACATATATTTGTCAAATCTGATTTTTCATAAATTTTTTTGAGATTCTTCACTCCATATTTTTGGATAAATTTTTTTTATCATAGTAATAAAAGGAACCCATCTTCTGTGTGAATTACTAAAATGATGGACATGTTTAGTTTCTTGGCATAGATAGGATTCAAAAGTGTCCAAGCCAACTAGTTAATGAGGAGTTCTGGAATTACGCCTAACCTAATGACTGGATTCTATCATAGTCAAAACAACAAAAAATTAGGACCAAATGAAAGAGTTATTCTCAATATTACAAAAGCTACTTAATTAGCAATAATGTCATTTTTTAAGGCCACATAACAAGCAAGACAATGCCCTTTTCAAGAGATAATAAGTCAAAGAACCAGTAAGTCAGAAAGAAGAAAGAAATATTATTGGTGAAGACATGAACATATCAAATTTACAAATTATAAGGAACCTCAAACATATCGGATACATAAAATAGAATATGGTACATGAAAACATCTAACAAAGTAGGATATCAATTTTTTTCATGTAAAACTTCATATTCTTATTTAATTTAAGAGGCAATTTAATATGTTGCATCATGCATGGAAGGCAGCAAGAGGATGGTGATAGATTGTACCTTGATCCACTAGATTTGGAGAATAATTGGGGTTGAAATTGGGGCTTTCAACAACAGTTATTGGCTGCCTCTTGGAGCAGCACAGGAGCATAGTGAGGAGCTTCAACATGAGCCTCCAGGGGTTGAATGGAGAAGCAATAGCCTCCTGTTAGGTGCTTGGACAGCAGCAGTTTGCTCAAAGGAAGGAGCAGCAACTCTGATATAGGGAAGCAGCAACAATTGCCCGACGAAGTCTGCAATAATGGTCCAGAGCTATTGGATTGCAGCTCCAGCAAAGAGGGCTAACTTTCTCGGTGGATTTTGGGGGAGACTTCAAGCAGGATTTGGGTGTTTATATAACCAAAGGAATGCCCTTTGGAGTTGACATGTATAGGAGCATTTGGATGCCAAGTGTGGAGGGTTTTGGCCACATGGAAAACAACAGGATAGTAAGCAGTTGTTGCCGTTGTACTGTTTTTTTCAAAAAAAATATTTTTTCCACCAATATTTTCTTATATTTAGAAAACCGAAGTTGATCGTATATGCACCTCGAGTGTCGGATTTTGGTACACAATAGCTCGTTTTGACCATCTCCGAATGGCAATAAAAATGAGTATAATATTTGTACAATTTAGATTGGGTATGAACACCCGAAATTCTTGAGATACGGTTTTGATTTATGGCTAATTTTTGTGATTTTAAAATAACAAATGATCTCCGATTGATGAACGGTCGATTTTGTTGATCTTATTTAATTGAATCAAACACTTAGGTAGTCTCTGTTTATTTCGTGGTTTCTGAATTTGGGTCGCGGCTTTTTCGGACACGCATTATGATGCGATCGATTTTTAATCGATTTCATCCGAACGACTTTTAATTCATGATTAATTGATCGATTTATATCATTTAACATTGATTATTAACTTGATTGAGTTATACGGACCCTAATCGGGTCGATTTCAGGTTTGTGCAGATCCGGATGTTACAAATAAAAAAACCTCAAAGGGAGTCTCGTCCTCGAGACTCGAGTCAAGGTTACTTTGTGTTTTGTTTGGATCTCATCTAGCCATAAAAACCTCAAAGGGTTTTGAACTCATAAAAACCTCAAAGAGAAAATAAACCATGATTGTTCAATATATGAGTTTGTTTTGACAATTACCTGGAAGAATTGTGATATCTTGCCTGCATGTTTGCTTCAGTATCCCATGTTGCTTCTTTGTCACCATGTCGACAAGGAAAGAACTGTGATATTTTACTCTGACTAGGAAAAATTCTGTGAAGCTTCTTTACAGTATTATCGAGTATATGTACTGACCTCTCTCTATATATCCAGTCTGGCTACACATCAAGGTTCTCGTAACTGCTGATGTGGCGAGGATCATGCGTGTATTTCCATTAGATTGGATATATGAAAGAAATTGGGTATACCTGATAAGTGTGGAGGATTGATTATTCGATATACCGTCTTACTCATACGAGTAATAATTTCAAATGCTTCTACATAAACTTGCCATGAACACCAATTCTCTATAATCTCTTCATGGGAGATATACGTAGAAACAACCCATATTCTACATGCATTTACAAATATTTCATTAGTATGAGAGATTAAATTGAATATTGATAAGTCATATTCTGAATGGATAAAGAGAAGATAATCGGATTATCTGAAACTTCAATTCTCTCTCTTTTTTTTGACGATATGCATGACTTTTATGATGACTCTGCACCATCAGAAGCTTTGTCCTCACTAGGTCAACCGCTCACACAGTCTTTTCAAAAAGATTTACAGAGCAAAGAGTGTGTTCCCTACTTTAGGTAAATTAAGGCATATCCGCATGTATAGGGCTTTGAATGGTGACCTACGTACACGTTAAGGATTAGTACCCAAAACCTAAGCTTATCTTCGGTGTGTACAACTTTGTGATGATCTCCTAACTCTAAAATCAGCAAGATAAATAGACCACATCTCGATGTTCGCCGTGTTGAATAGGTGAACTGGGGGCTTGCTTTGTGTATTGATTGTGACTTGGATTCGGATTGCATTTTTCATCTCTTTGAGTTCTACAGTCCCATCTGTATGAGTCATCATTTTTCATCATTGAGTCTCTCTACCTCTCTTATATATAGACCTCCTCTTTTGCATTCAAGTCGTGATATCAAGTCTTGAGCTTTATCGTCTTCGCCAGATCTTGTAGTTTTCTCTTTTGCCCATATCACCCACATCTAGTCCAATTCGAGGAGACCCTCTCCTTGAACCACAATTTTGACTATGTCCACCTTCATCTCACACACCCTCCTCGTGCCCCTATGTATCATCACTTCTCTAACCCGAGATTGATGTACTTACGGATATAGCCCGCATCGAGGATTTTCCTTACATTGATTATGGGAGTAAGTTAAGCACATTCTGAGGGTGTTGAGATTGACACCTACTCTCGGTGGATCTAACTCTGGATCTGTGCTTAGAGCTTATTGAGGACTTTGATGATGCAAAATTATTAGGTGTGATTCTTTATTGAGGATTTTTGACCACGCACACTGAATTGAGGATGTGATATACATTGATGGTTCGATGATGATTTCATGAGTTATGAGTGATCGTCTATTTTGAGGTTCCATCCATCTTGATTTAAAGATTTGATTGACTATCCAGATTTGGACTTCATAGTGATGGTGACTGGAACCCATATGATCTCTCATCTTCTTGATTGACCCATCCCCTATCTCCTGACTATCATCCACCTGTGGCACTTAGAGGATTTTTGCTGATATTTTATGCCATCTCAACTGATTAGATTGACTTGAGGGACACACTATGATTGACATGATTATTTATCCCTCACATGATCTTATGCCCTCCTGATGATTCATTGATAGCTTGATGATTTTAAGGACCTGAGATTTCATTCCAGCAACCCCAAGACTTGATTGACTAGTTTGAATTACTCCCTGAGGACTATCTGTGGGAGAATGCAACACATTCTCTATGCTCGGTTCCACTTGCTGACAGTGCTGCCATTTGTTGGAGTACGGATCGAGTCATATGATTTGGTTGAATTGGCCTCCCTGCTGATTGTGCACCCAATCTGTAGGTGTACGAGGCCAATTTATATGACTTATTTGAAGTCCATTCTCCTTGACGGTCCTCGCGAGAATGAGCCATCCTATTCTGATTATTTGATGCTTAGTTGGCAGTATACTTCCCGAGGGTTGTCTGCAGGACGCTGCCACATTTTCTTGATTTGTCGATCTCTTCTGCTGGTAGCTGATTTGTTGCCTACCGAGATCATTTCTGATGATCCGTCTGATGGATCTGACTCCTTTGAGTCTGCTCACCTTGATGACCCTCGCAGGGTGAGCTTCTATTCTGATTATTCATTGACTAGGATGTACTATTCCTTGAGGGTTATCTGCGGGAGGGTAAATCATCTTCTTAGTACACGACTTCCTTCTAGAGTCTCCTATCTTGTGGTGTGCGATGTCGAGTCTGATGATTTTTGTAATCGGTCTCCTTCGTGGTTGTATCTACTTTTTTGTTGGAGCACGGAGCCGAGTCTTTTGATTATTCTGAGATCTTTGAGTCTACTCACCTTGAGGACCATTACAGGGTTGAGCCTTGTCTTATGGTGTTCGGTGTCTTCTTGTGCCTTTCAGACTATATGACCACTAGACACCACACACCACATTAGGAGTCTCTTACTCTTCACTTTTTAGACCTTTCCTGAGACTATGATTGACTTGGAGGAGTCTGTACTATTCTTTCTTCCTCCATCTCTTACAGTATCAGCTCCACTCACTCATTCCTTCCTTATGAGCTGATGTTTTGATTCATTCTACTGGTCCCTAGTTTAGTTTTCAATCTCTTGTCCCTGGTAGCTGACACCCACTCGATTTTATATCCGGATGTCTTTTCACTGTCTGTCTGCATCCTTGTTCTCACAGGGAGATGATGATAAGAGCACGACATTCACTTGTCAGATGCGTCCTGGACTTCACCACTATTACTTGTTGTATATACGTGTTGTGTATTCTATATAGTCTTTCTTCTGTATGTCTTGTAAGCCCTAGATCTGAATATCTTTACTTAGGATATACTTTGTCCTATATTTAGGGGGGTACACACCGCGTTGTTCTCTCTACGTTCTGTTTCATCACTCCTGTCGTTGCTTATACTTAGGGATCATTCACCCTAAGTATAGGGGGAGTTATGCGTACATCCTCTACGATATTTTCATAGATCTGTATATATCTGTCTTTTCTTCTTTTCCTTTTCATTTTTCTTTTTCTATAGAAAAGGTGTCGCCCCTTTGTGTCAGATTTCTATACTTAGGACATACTATGTCCTAAGTATAGGGGGTGCACCCTAGATTCATTCATTCTTTGATCCCCTCTACTGTCTCTTCTCTTGATTATTTGCTCTGCTATACCTAGGGATATTTCACCCTAAGTATAAGGGGAGACAACCCGAGCTATGATCTGTTTATTCCCACCCTTTACCCTCCTTGCATTGTGTGCATTCTTCTTTACTTAGGATTATTTGATTCTAAGTATAGGGGATGATCACCTTCTATTCATTTATCTCTTTATTCTTTCATTCCTTCTTCAGTCATTGTAGTATAGGATTTTCTATACTCAGTACGAGGTATGTCTTCTCTTTCTCTTTTCGATATATGAGGATATAGCTCATGCTAAGTATAGGAGGGTCGTATATACTTTGTATATACTTTAGACATAACTCGTACTTTTGTATTATTATTAATAAATGTGGTTAAAAAACTATATATACATATGTAATTAATTAAAAACAAATTAATAACTCTTTTTATTCCTCAAAATTCTTTTTTGTATACACTGATTAATAAATCAGGTTAAAAATATTTTTGCAAAATGATTTACAAAATGGTGTGAACTGTTTGGAAATCTTTTGGTAAATGTTTTCAACTATTGTATAGATATTTTAATTGAAAAATTCTTTTCTTTGTGTGCAATAAAAGTTTTAAAAACCTATTTGAAAATGTTTGTAAAAATATTTTGAAAAATGTATATATATTGTTTTTAAATCTTTGCAAAATGGCTTTCAAACGTTTGTAAATATTTGCAAAAATTATTTTGTACTATAGTTTTGAAAAATGTTTTCAAATAAAATTGAGGAATAAAGCATCATTAAAATAGGAATAAAATGTGTATATAATTAAAAATAAAAATAAAATTCTTTATCAATTGGTCATATATACCTATAAAAAATAACTTTTTAAAACCTATAAATTCTTTAAATTCTTCAATCTTGTAAATAAATAAAAAAGAGGCACTCCCATGTAAATAGATGCATATATTTTATTCCTGTGCAAAAAGTCTTTTGTCTAAATTCTTTGTGTAAAAACTCTCTTTGTTTTCAAATTCTTTTTGAAAAAAATACATCATTCTTTCATCATTATTCATAGCATTTGCATAGCATTCATATTCTTTTTATGATTGATCTTCAAGATTGTACTAGTCTAATAAAGTCGAAGATTGGAGCTTGGTTGGACCCTACTACACCTAACTACACTGGAACCTTATGGGAATTAGGTTTAAGGTACTTCAGATCCATTAGGACTTAATTCTTTGGGACTCAGGGCAGGGTTCAAGTCACCTCAACTGACTTTTCGAGAAGCACACATGACTCTTGTCGACCGTGACCTAACTTGGATACTTGCACCTTTCACTTGGCTCAACTCAGTTGGAGTGGTGAGGGGGCTGGATTTGCCGTCTGAGACGCACACGGGTGGAAACATTCATCCTCATCTAGGGATGGAAGTGCACCCAAACCTGGTCCAATTGCAATGAAGTCGAATGACAAGAGAGTGTGGGTTGCAATAGAGCTTCAAAAGAGGGATAGTCTTCTAGCTCAAGAGGAAAAAGTTCTTATGTAAATGTTGTTGTAAATAGTATTTCAAAAAAACTCCAAAAAAGTGGACATTCCTAAAAATAAACTAAAATGCCCATCGGAGTATGTATGTATGTTGCATAGAAAATAAGCAAGCTTGAGCATCAAAGTTAAACCATGTGAGCCTGCAGCTGGATGACTTGACTACACTGTTCATGCATCCCAGGATAGGTAGCTACATTGGCTACCGTCCATTCCTTTCTTCACCTCCTCCTCTTGAGTTGGACGACACTTGAATATAGAAGAAAATACCCCGCTTTTCGAGAATGGAGTGCTGGATTGGGGAATAATTGGGTTGTCTTTCTGGAGAAGCCGATTCCTTTATCATTTTAGTTGGGGAGATCCACTATCACTTACATTGTACAAGTCAGCTTCATAGTCATAAGGGTTTGTGTATAATGTATGCTCATTCTGACCTGGCTCTTGATGTGGTTTCAACCAAGTTATGTGACTCTCGAAGGCTGTTGAGCTTTAAATTTGGTTCCTGGCTAGGTTCCACACACATTCTCACATCAATGTCTAACATGAGCTCCAAACTTTGATTTTGTTATGATAAGTTTAATAATCATGATCAAATCCATTCATTCTTTCTTTCTTTTTCTTTTATTCTTTATTATTTTTGTACTTATTGCATAAGTGTTTGCTAGGGGCTAGCGAAGGCAGGTATAGGGGGCGAATCTCCATTTCATCACCTTTGTTCTATCATCTTGGTGTTAAAAACCCTACCTAATGCATGTAAATAGCATTAATTTGTACATAATAACATTCATTGTTTATTATTTGTACATAAAATAAGATTTTTTAATTCCAAATTATAGAATAAAAAGAAGAAAAGAAAAAGGAAAAAAATATTGAAAATATTTTATGACCCTAAACCCTGAGACCAAGTCGAGAATTGAGTTGGTCGACATGGAATAAAGTAAGAGGAGGTAAGGGCCAAAAATACAATAAAAACCAATTCTTCAATTTATTATTTATGTATTTTTGACACCTATCTTAGTTTTATTATTCATTCCTCAAAATGAAGAAACTATGTACATGAAAGTTGTTGATAATAATGTAAATAAAAATACAAAATTGAGTTTGTACAAAAATAATACATAGTGTTCATTTTATACACAAAATAAAAAGCCAAAAACCCAACTTTCCAAACATGTATCTTTCAAATAAAAAGTCAAACATATCAAAATCACTCTAATTATATATAACTGTCACAAGCTATTTAATGGTGGTGGTTTTATATTTTTTGGAGTTACTGTGTGAAAGTTAGGTTTTTGACCCCTGTTGTACATTATACCGATTAAAATATTCGGTCGTTCTTTATTATTTTTAAAAATTCATACTTTTATAATTTTGTATATATTATTCATAAGACATATACATATTAAAACTAGAATAAAACTAAAAATAAAAGGTCAAATAAAATAAGTCTATAAATACATAGACAAAATACCTGTATTATACATGTATATAAATAAAAGGGAATTATATTCTTTTATCCTTTATTCTTTCATATTTTATAAATATTATCTATATTCTATTAAAAATACAAAATCAAAATAAAACCTGATAAAATACATTAAATAAAAAGATGTATATAAAACATAGGTAAAATACCTATAAATATACCTATAGAATATACATATCTTTTTTAAAAGTACACAAATAATAAAAATATATATTTATACTCAAAAATAATAAAATATAAAAAATAAAAATAAAAATATACAAAATATAGATGAATATACCTATAAATACACTACTAAGAACTAAGTACTAATAAATAAAGCCAAAAAATAAATACAAATCATAATAAAATAAGATATAAAATAATAAAAAAATTATTTTATATACAAAAATTAATAAAATCATTTACTATTTTAAATTAAATATTTTTTAATAAATAGCCTATTTTGTCTTGCAGCGGGCTGAGCTAGGCCAATGAGAGTCGCCCGCTCGTTGATCGCCGATCAACAGTCCCTCCTAGGGTTGATCTGGCACGGATCTGTCTACTCCCCGATTTTATGCCCTTTTCCCAATTGCTACATCGCTCCATAGCCTTTGTTTCCTTCACACGAAATGCCCCTCCATCATTGTACATCCACGCTTGATCATTAGATCCCCTGTACACAAGCTAGATTCTTCACCAAAGGACGGTCAATAAGGGTGCCTCATCTTGTCTATAAATAAAGAACCTTTGACCTCCATCCAATTTTGGTCATCTTGTTCCTTTTAAAGCCCTGTTACTCGGCCAAAGCAAGCACCCTCGTGATAGGAGGTGATCCCCTGAGCTCTTGGCGGTAGATGGTGGGTGGATGTGCACCCACGGCCGCCCACATCGACAAACTCTGCTCACTGCTGACCATAGAAGGTAAGAGCTACACCTTTCTATTATTTTAGGTAGATTTAACTATTAGCATTCTATTTACGCAGTTAGCTTAGTGATTAGAACCTAGGTTTAACGTAATATATTGATGAATCCACGTTTCATCATCTTTATTCTGTCATTTTGGCCTTAAAAATCCTAGTAAATGCACGTAAATAGGCTTAATTTAGACATTTTAGCATTCATGCATCATTGTGTAAATAGTGCATAAAATGCAATTTTGAAAAGCTAAAATTATAGAATAAAGAAAAGAAAAGAAAAAGAATAAAATATTGTAAATATTTTATGACCTGAAACCCCGAGACCTAGGCATCTCGATGACTAGGTCGACAAGGAATAAAGTAGGGGGAGATAAGGGCCAAAATACACCTTTTTATTTAACTCATTCTTTATTCATTTTGGGACCTATTTTTAGTTCCATTTTTTATACCTCAAATAAAGAAACTTTGTACATGAAAGTTGTAAATAATTTCATATAGAAAAATACAAAATTGATTTCACCCAAAAATAGTACATAGATAAAAAGATATGATCTAAATAAGATTCCAGAATCCTAACTTCCCATACCTGTATCTCCCAAATAAAAACTTGAAACACACCAAATTCACCTTTAATTGTATATAATTTAAAATAAGCTATTTAATGGCCGTGGTTTCGTATTTTGTAGAGCTACGGTTTGAAAGTTGAGTTTTGGACCCCTATTGTATGCATGTACAGATTAAAATAATCATTTTATTATTAATTCATTATTTTCATAACTAAATATTTTTTAATTTTGTAAATATTATTTATAATAAATATTTACGTTAAAATAGGAATAAATTACAAATAAAATACAAAAATAAAATACTTGTAATATAATACATAGGTATAAGACCGATGCACAAACCTATACAATTTATAATTCTATTTTATTAAGTGTACAAAATATATCAGAAAAATAAAATAAAAATATATTTCAGTAAATAAAAGTATTTTATAAATTTATAAAATAATAAACAAAAATAAATAAATTAAATTCACAAAATAAAAATAAAATATTAAATATATAGATAAAGATACCTAGAAAGGGTATAAAAGGTAACTTGTAATTATAAACCTCGAAAAAATAAATAAAATTTACCATAAAATAATTCATAAAATAATAAACATTTCTTATTTTATATTCAAAAATTAATAAAATCATTCTTTATTTTTAATCCAATTTCTAAATATTTTTTCCAACGATTTTTCTGGTTGGTCCACCAACCAGATTCAACCGTTGGTTGACCTCGGTCAACTCTCTGATCGAGGTCTGCCAGGGCGTCATACTTGGTTTTTGTCTATTTTAGCGGATTTTTCTAGGTCTCATCGTGCATCTATTCATGATACTTCCTTCACGACTTTTGATCCTAGTAGATCTATGATACACGCACTGGGCTTATTTCGATCTTTGGATCACTGATCCGCCTCGTGCGCCTCGATCTTTGCACCGCTTTCACCATCTGTACAAAACACGCCCCCTCACTTCCATGGCTCCTTGAACACCCTTTGGCCCTTTTTCGCCTCTCTTCTCTCGCGCTCCGGACCAGTGGTGGTGACAACACCACCTCTAGTCGATCGAGGCGGTGCAAGGCCGGTCGTTGGCGTGGCTCCAACCCATCTCCGGCCAAGCGGCCGTGAGGTTTCATCTCAGGTATATACCCTAGAGGTCCGCATTTTATTTCATTTTTCTTGCGCGTTTTCACTCCCTATAGCAGTAGGATCGTATTCCCAGAGACAGGTCATTTTTTAACCATCCAATCGACATCAATCCACCTCAACCGCTACTCGCCGGCGTTCGCTCTGGTGAACCTCAACCTCGTTCCTCGTCCCACGTTCACACCCTAGGAGCTCTCTAGAGCTCCGTGCCTTTTGCCTAACCGCTCCCCTGCATGAAATACACGAAAGATGCGTCGTTGCAGGAGGTTTTGGATGTCGTGAAGGTAGCCCAGGCACCGCGCGTCGCCGGACGTCCTACGACGGTGTTTGGCCTTTTTGAGGGGCTTCCTATCTACGGGAGCACAGCTGGAGTGTGGATCAGCCGTCAGCAAGCTTCCAGGTGCTCGGAGGGGAGAGCTGCATCAGAATCCAAGCACCTCGTGAGCTGTCATTCATGGCCGTGTTCTTGGCGACGCACAGCCTCCGTTAGATCGTGCCTCTTCAGCACCGTCGTATCCATCAGCTCGATCTACCTGGCTGTTGATGCGAACTGTCATCGGGCCATAGGAGCGCGACACATGGCAAAGTAAAGATAGATCCGCCGTTCGTTCGCGTCATAGCCTAGGTATTTTGCAACTATTAACCCGACCTTTTCTGTATTTAATTAAGACTCTTTAAACCTTCATCTGTAGGTTTATTATTTTGTAACTTTTGCATTGTATACCCCTAAGTGTTGTAATATTTCATTTTGGTCCCCGCCTGGTGCACGTGCTCGTCACATGTGTCTGGACATTTTGTAAGGAACCCCGTGGACTCTGCATAATTACTTTCAGTCCCGAAACATTTATTTGCAGTTATAACTTTTTTGGTATGTTTGCACAAGAGCCCCTAGATTCCTACTTCTTGCAGATTCGTCCCCGCCAGGTCACGTGTCCAGTGCACGTGACCTAGCAATTTTGCGGCGATAACCTCGCGGGTCTTATTATTTACTTTTGGTCCTTTAAAGTTTTAGTCAGTTATAAAGTTTTGAGAAGATTGCACTTAGGCCCCTGACTTTCTGGATATTTATATAGACACCCCTGCCAATGTGATTTTTCTCTTTTATAATTCCATTTATTGCATGCATCTATAAAGACCTAAAAAATCCACAAAAATCACTATAAGATCCTGTTGCATAGTAGATTCTTGCCATATTTTTCTTTTGTACGTTTATTGCTTTTTATTATTTACAAAAATTCAAAAATACTCATTTTGTGCACTGTTTGCATTAGAAAATCCCCAAAAAATATAAAAACACCTCAGAAAATTCCCAAAAAAATTATATTTTTCTTATTTTAGTGTTTTTAACATCAGTCCAAAAATAACTAAAAAATATGAAACAAAACTCCTAAAAATTAGAAATGCCCAAAAATCTTCATAAAAATATTAAAAATCCATAAAAAATCCTAAAATATAAACTCTGTTTCTATACTTTATCTTATTTATTGTTGTTCAATTAAAATTAGTTTGAGGATTTTTGGACATTATTTGATATCTTTTATCCCCATTTTAAATTCGGGCAGCAACTTTTATTCACTGTTTTCAGTATTTTTGACTTTAAAAATACCAAAGAAATTAGGAAAAATCTAGAAAAATCACAAAAACATTAGAAAAATACAAAAAGACCAAAAACATTTTATTTCCTGATTTTTTAATATTTTTAGCTTTTTTGATTAATCCATTATCTATCTCTTTCTTACTTTGTATATATCTTCTAATTAAAGAAAAAGAAAATATAAAAAATATAAAATATAAAAAGAAAATACAAAATCAGTAAATTCAAAATCAAAATATAAAAATATAAAATTAAAAATTAAAATAGAAAATAAAAAATTAAAAATTAAAAAACCCACAAAAATTAGCATAGATAGACACTTATTCACATTCACTTTTTTGAGCTTAATTGCCCCGATCTATCCTTTCTGCTCCCTGTGTTCGACCTCTACACATACTTGCACCTATACACATCTTTGAGAAGAGTTATAATAAATTTTAACTCCGCACCGCTTTTCATTGTTTGATTCTTGTTATGGGTTAATTGTTGTTTTAATTCGAATTTCGCGTGGTCGATTCAGCGACTGAGTTCCCGCCTTGTGTGGAACTTAAGATCAATGATTTTTCGGGTTAAACATATAACCAACTCATATTTTGTCGGAGCTCCACTCTAGCGAACGTCTCCTCTGTGCTCCACCCATTGACCGGTCTGCTGACCGCCCTCATTTCAAACCCCCACCATTTCTCCACCTCCTAGTCATCCTAGACCAACCAAAACCCCAAGGTTCTGCGAATCGATGCTCACCTACCACCCGTCACGAGAGCATCATCGTCCACCTTCATTCTCACGCAGATCAGCTTCATATTAGGCTGAGGACGAACCCCTCAAGCCACACATCTCTTCAGTGAAGGTCAGGAGCTCAAAGGAGACCTTTTGGGGCTCAAATTCTCATCACCTGAAGCATTCCTAGTGCATGTTCCTCCTCGAGCTTGCCAAATCTCACCTGTGGATCCTAGAGCCTCTTGTGTACACCATAAGCTACGAAAGAACTCCCCATAGTGTGGAGCCCAATGCCATCGCCAAAGACCTTCTGGACGAGGAGGAACGACAGACGAAGATCGGGGAAGGTGAGTTCTTCCCTGTTCTTTGTGAATAGAAGCCACTGTTCGATCTGAGGAGGCACCCCAGATTTGACTACCACTGTTGGATGATGCCACGCCAATGTCGTTAGATCAGCCCAGTTGATCTAATCTTCACTGTTAATCAGCGAACCAGTACCGACAGCTAGATGAGCGACATGTGGATAAGTGGCGAAATCGCCACCGTCCTATCATGCCTATTATGGGGTAAATTGCAAACCTCCTCCATCCTTTTTTGCATCTTATTAGTTAATATTGCAAATAAAATATTATGTGTAAAATAAATTGGATATTTTCCAAATAGGACCCTCTACTTTCTGTAATTACAATTAGGTCCAATCCAGCTCAGCTCACGTGTCGTCCCACGTGAGCTGAGAATTTTGCATGTATACCCCTAGAGGATTTTATATTTATTAAATAGTTCAATAAAATGAAAGCAATGTTGTAAATTTTTGGCAAATTTGCATTTCAGCCCCTGAAGTTTATTTTTATTACAAATATGCCCCTACTAGGAGACATGAATTTGTGTGCTATTTATCTATTTTTTAAAAAATACTATCATACTCCTAAAAATCCACAAAAATAAGATTAAGTGATCCATATCTTACAGTTTCTCACCCATATTTTTAATTGACATTTTTTGCATTTTATCTATTTATTAAAGATGAAAAGGAGCCTCCTTTTCCCTGTTTAAAATATAAAATAACAAAAAATATAAAAACATTTTGAAAAAATCCAAAAATATATATGGTTTACATATTTATATATTGAGTCTAGAAAATAAAAACCCTTAAAATAGAAAAATAAAATGATAAAAATCATAAAGCTCCAAAATCTGACAAAAAAATTATAAAATTATACAAAAATACCAGAAATAATTCTTTCTATTTAATAATTAGCAATATATTATATTGTAATTTGGGTAATTTTAGGACTCATTTACGATTTTTAAAACACAAATCAATTTCGGGTATTATATTTAATCCCAGACTTAGGGATATATTTTACTTTAAAAATACATAAAAATTAGCGAAAATGCTTGGAAAATTACAAAAACATTAGAAAATATAAAAAACCTAAAAATATATTTTCTATATTATATATATATATATATTTATTATTTATAAATATACTACTATATATTGAGTATATAAAGTCTTATATATGTTATATTGTTTTTATAAAAGAAAAATAAAATATAATAATTAAAAAATATAAAGAGAATATACAAAATTTTAAAACCAAAAAAATATAAAATTAAAAACCCACAAAAACAATAAATTGGATAATTGAACATTATTTGTGCCTCCTCATGTTTGCTCCCAGTGTTCGACCTCTATACATACTTACACTAATACACTTTTACTGCATTGTTATAATAAATTTTAACTCCTCATTTTTGAGATTTCATTGCTTGATTCTTTCTTGTTGTGGGTTATCTGTTGATTAATCGAGATTTTATTCTTTCTTGTTGTGAGTTATCTGTTGCTCGGTGGTTCCTCTCTAAGATATTTACTAGACTCATGTTCTAAGGTCAGGTCAGAACTAATGAAGATAGGAATTCTCTCTTTGGGTCCCTCAATAAAGGTGTAATTCAGTGTATGAGGGAGTGGCTTCAGCTCTAGCAGTATTGTATCATTGATTTGGTCTAGTTGAACTGCCTCTAAATATGGTTCCATGCTCCATGAAGGTGGGTCCATCTGTGTGGTATTCACCACCAACTATATTACGTAGGGAGTCAGATCACCAAAAATACACGGTAGAACAACCAAAGTTGTGTCTGACTCATCATCTATGTCCCATGGCCATTCCGAAAAATATGGAACCAATAAATTCAAAGGGATCTCTAAGTTATCATGGGAATAGGGGGATGTATCTCTCAAGATATAAGGCAACACCTTACAAATTAGATTGTGCATTGAATCTTCTCCAGATGAGATGGTCTCACTCTACCCTGTTGGGGTCTATCTCCAAATCCCCAATGTGTTGATCATATTGCAATCTGACTCTGGAGATGAGTAATGTGCACTGTTCTCGGAGTCAGATCGCTACCACTTTCTTGCTTCATCTCTAAGTTCACTTCTCCGCTTGGAGAACAAAACTTCATCATTCATGTTTGATAATCAAACGTTGCACTAGTGATCCTAAGAAATGGCTACCCATGAATGATTTGAGACTCTCTTGAATGATTAAGGATCTATATGTCAAGGACCGTAAAGTCTACTTTGTGATCTTGTCCCTCAATCGATACAACCACATTCTTCACTTCTCCCTTAGGTATCTTGATTGACCTGTCCACAAATTGAAGTAAGGCTTGTGATTTCCAAAGTGGTCCTAACTCCAATTTCTCATAGATCGCTAAGGGAATAAGGTTGATTGAAGAACCATTATCTCGAGGAGTGCATGCAGATGCAATGTCATTGATATCTCTCACATAGTGAGCACCCATTTCTCTCTTCTTTATTAGTAATTTTTATTCTTGAGACAATAGGTAGTGGCTACTATTAAGAGTGTCTTCACATATTGGTCTGATTTCTTCGTGCAGACCCTAGTAGGTGTGCGTCGCACCTTTGGATATTTTTAAAATGCAAGATTGTTAGCCACAATTTCTTCAAGTAGCACATTAACCATGATGTTATCCTTACAAAATCATTCCATTTTGGAGTCATCCTTTTGAAACTTTTTCATGTTGTGCTTTACTATCGTAAGATCAAGGGGGAGGGGAATGAAGCTAAGAAAATAGATGATGAAGAATCAAAATCATGAACGGAAACATCATTCTTGGCACTAACGGAAATATAATTCTTCATACATGAATCTTAATGATGCAACTTGGAATCAAAATTTAAGTTATTTGCTACATGTTGTGGTATAGCTATTGAAGGTATATCCTTCACAATTGGAGGTACAAGGTTCTTTGTCGACTCCATGGTATCTCCATGTTGTTGTTGCTGCACTCGCATCCGCCTCCACCTCTTTGTCCCCTGAGTAGATATCCTTGTCCTTTGTTGAAGGGGCTACTGGAAGATATGCCTCTCCTCCTCATCCTCTGAAAACTCCTCAGGTCGAGCTCTAGAGGCATTCCTCTCCATGTCCCTTTCCTGGTCAGGTAAGACCACGATCCTTCTGCTCTTTAGTGATATATTATTATTATAGTCACACGAAAGAATCTCATGCTCAGATCTAAAAGTGTCTGAGAAGTATACCTGACCAAACTGCTACAGTAAATGAGACCTATTCAGACTATTGTGGTTAGTTTGACCTTGGTGGGAATAGAGGCCGATGGTACTGAATGATCTTCTTGCCATCGGGATAAGAGATTGATGTCCACCCACATGTCTTGAATCTTGTTTTGGTAGGAATGAAATTTATTGAGAATGTGCCGTTGAAAGTTTGTGGTTTTGGACGAAGAGGGTTGCTACTGTGAAGAATACTGTGAGGACTGACCCTAAACTATCGATGTTGTTATTGGTGGTGGTGTTGATGCCAGGGTTGATGCAGTTAGTTCGGGCCATGTTGGCCAGCCTGGTTTAGGCCTTGACGGTCATACTGCTGGTGTTGGTGCCTCTATTGATGGGCCTGATATGGTCTAGGGATATACTCTACAAAACGAGATGCTAAGGTAAATGTCGTATTATAGAAGGTTGGGCGACACTGGTATGATTGTCGGTCCCCCATATTTCCCTGCCTGGCAGGGTCCTAGGGTACCAAACACAGTTCACCTCCCATGCCTTGGGAGGTTCCTCCATCTATAGTTTGGTTAACGGCGGTTGATGCTAGTAACATTGGGTGCAGGACTGGTCTTCTACCCTAGGATGGAGTGGCCCTGGCATCAGTTGCTCATGTACATGGTGTACATGGAAAATAGGAGCAACATATGAAATCGTGGTAGGTATCTTTATCTTAGATAACCTCTTAGACAACTCATCCATCTTCTTCAAGATCCCATTCATCCTCTTGACTTTTAGCTTGGCGACAATAATTCCAATGTTGAGAATCAAATCCTTAGAGAGATCAACCACATTCTTATTTCCCTCTTTGGACAAGAGTGAAATGGGGGACTCTACATATGCCACGTTGGCGGTCTGTGAGTGGCTTGTCTAAATCATATTGTCAAATACCTTCTAGACAGTATCCACTCCCAATAACATATATCTGCATCCACAGGTAGCACTAACCAATCCTTGCATCTCAAATGGACCAAAATGGTATCTTCCATACCATGACACGGGCACTTATGCAATATGTCTATGAATCTTTCCCAGGCATCACAGAATGGTACATTGGGTAGTTGGGAAAAACTTTTGATGTGTGTCCTTGTCTGATTAGTTCTACTCAAGGGGTATAACTTATTTAATAAAATGTCCTTGAAGTGGCCATAGGTGCTCACCACTATACCTAGGTTCTTGAGCCAACAATCTGCCTTACCGCCCAAGGCAAATGGAAGGGCAGTGAGCCTATTATAGTCCTGGATAACTCTAGGGTGTCTAAGGTTAGCACATACGAGCTCAAAGTCCCTTAGGAATGCATAAGGTTCCTCATTGGCATTCCCATTGAAGTACAACCTCAAGTTCAGAAATTATGGCTTTAACTCATATTCAACCTTTGGATCTATGGAACTAGAGTAATTTTGCATTCTAAAGTGTATAGGGTAGTAAACCACATTTGTAGATGCATCGACCCCTTACATTCAACTGTCTAATCTAAGCTCTAAATATTGCATTCTACTGCTCAGATGTAGCAAGTCTAGCTTATATCATCTATAGGGGATCCTCACATTGTTCGTCACAATCGTTTTGTTTCTTAGGAGGCATCTTGAGTGAATCCTCTTGTAAACCTTCGCCAGTAAATGGGTTCAAATTAGAAGAGGTTGTTGAACTCAAATTAACATCATCGAGGCAAAGGTATCCTCGGCGAGCAGAGAAGAAAGAAAGGGGTTGGTCGATGTGTGGCCATCCCCCGAAGTGAGTGAACCCCAAACTCAAGAGGCTCATGAGTTTAGGGAGGTCCAAGAAGTGAAGGGACCTCAAAAGACATACTTTTGGGGGGATTCAATGACAAGTTCACGAAGTCCAAACAAAAATCCCCAACTAGTCATCTTCAATGTTAAAAAGGAGCATAAATGAACATAACAAGCAAGGAGAATCTATGCTCTACGAGCACGTAAATGTGCGAAGAAAACTCGTATAGATCAAATACAATGCAAACCCTTCAAGTTCACCGACTTCAACCATGAACGCTGTAAATGTTCAGTTGAGTTATCATGTCAACTTTAATTGGTGGTAATACAATTTGTTAATCCATTACACACGTGGTGTCGCCTTACATCCACCGGTGTTCTTGTATGCTTCCAATCAATGAGGTGTTTTTCCTGGGTTGTTGGGTTCAATATTGCACCCCAAATGAGACACAATGGCTTACACAATAAAAATGTACACTAATGTCGAAGGCAAGCCGTTATAGCTCCCAAGCCCGTGAGAGTTGGACATGGAGACTTAGGGGCAAGTTTATGGATTTGGGATCTGACCTTAATGTGTGCATCCTCATCCACTCTATTTTGGGGTAAGTACCTACGTACAATGAGAGAATTATGCACCAATAAAAAAAGTGTTCACTTATTACAAATTGTTTTAATAAACCTGCTCAATCTAGTCCAAATTTTAAAGTTAAGGTTATCACTTGATATTAATATGAGCACAAAATATATGCTTATTGTTCAGTACCTTTTCCTGTTATGCCTTAGGTTATAAAACAAAGAGAGGAATCATACAACAAAAAAAAGCAAGAAACTATGATCATTATTCAAAAGAAGTTATAATCATAGTGATTCCCAGCATCCTCCATGTGTTATACAAGAAATAATTTTAAATTTTACACTAGATGCATGCAAGTCGATGAACAATCACACCTAAACATTATACTATTAGCGGGAAAGAAGTTGATTTCATTTTAAACCTAATGGTACTTGTTTAAGTGTGTCTCATTAATGAATTTTAAGGATGTGAATCTTAATAAGGTGTTTCCTAAATTATGAAGGGCACGTGCATATTTGGATTACGCTACCATGTGCCTAGCCTAATTTCATCACTCAAGTAGAGAATCATTCTCGACACAACCACAAAAAGAACGAAAAAATAGTAGTGTCTCATCTCTTTTACAAGCTCGAGCTCTAAAAAAAAGATGTTGTAAAGTGTATTACCTAAATTATTACATAAACAATTACAAAATATATTTACACTAAATGCAATAAAATTAATT
This sequence comes from Ottelia alismoides, assembly GCA_037367405.1. Taxonomy (NCBI): domain Eukaryota; kingdom Viridiplantae; phylum Streptophyta; class Magnoliopsida; order Alismatales; family Hydrocharitaceae; genus Ottelia; species Ottelia alismoides. Next base: position 353,087 of record JAZKJV010009367.1, on the reverse strand, counting down.
ATCTAATTATCTAAATCTATCTCTCTCTCTAAGATGTCGAGTCAACCCCTTTCAACTCAAGCACCGAGCCCAAACTTTCACGTCACTCCTTGTCAAGTTGCTTCACGGGCCCTAGTCAAGACAAAAGATGGTCAGATAATTTCGAGAGAAATATAACTATGAAGAGAAATAATTAATCAATACCCTATGATAAAAAACAAGAACAAAACATTTAGTGGCTCAAATTTCACTTAATTACTAAAATGAAGCCTAATTAAATATCCTAATCAAGTCATGTCCCTGACAACGGTGCCATCCAATGACTCTGTAATCGGCTACTCTAAAATAGGCTCATTGTAATACGGCCAAGGATCTATCAAAAAGATCGAGCAAGAATCTCTACGAGTAGTGGCTCGGTTTAATTTATCCTAGATAAGTCCAAGGTCGAACACAGGGACACAACTGGTTAGGGTATATAATTGGGTCCTAATATAGGGGATTGGCTACTCTAAGAAGCTACTTAATTAAGCTATGCAAAATGTAACACATATGCATGTATGATTTTTAAGGGGTTTTCAAAGCAGCTCATTTTATGCTATAAAATGAATACAAATGCAACTAACTCATAGTAACACAAGGAAACAAGCAATCACACTTAATCTCTTGATTTTATGATTTTACATGTGAGATTTATCACTCATTCCTAGATCCAAATATATCAACACTCATTTAGCATTAACTAGACTAAACTTTTAATGCATTTATTAGTTCATCAATTTTCAACTCACATTAATCTAGTCACCATAGTTCTCAAGAAATCATCAATAATTCCTAACATAAAGATCATGATTAGAGCATTAAATAAAAAAATCAAATCAAGTGCTCAATCGATGAATTAGATTAATTAATCATGCATTTAGGAAGCAAATAATGTAGTTTAGTATCCTTTAAAACTCTATGAATTTTATTTTGATGAACACATCACATCAAGAATGTAAATATTTCACACTAAAGGCATGACACAATCTTTCAAACAAGATATATTTTACTAAATTTGGATTTAAGGTGCTGTAAACATTTAACATCAAATTCAGGGGCCTAATTACAATTAAAACTAAACAAAACTTCACAAATAAGTTCAAAACATGGTACAAATTGAAAATACAAATGGAATTAGGGCATTGCTTGCAAATTTTCCCCATATGAGGCTATGAATACAATAAAAGAGTGGTGTTAGGGCATCATTTGAAATTTATCCAGTAGGAATGTGCTTGACACGTGTGGCGAGCAGACCGGAATGCAATATTGGAAGAGTACATCCCATGATCAGCAATTTACCCTACTCACATGCGCCTACTAACATGGTGTCCCCAATCTCAAACTGTGGTATAGGTTTAGGCTACATGGCGTGCTATGAAGTTCCAGATATTGGTTTGGGCACCCAAAGCGAAGGGTTGAAGAATTGCTTCAGGATTGAGGACCTTAGGTGATTTTGGCCATCAAATGAGATCAGAATAATCCAATACAACAAGAACTACTTGTTGAGTTCATCTCCTCCATGAATGACAACTAGATGGTGGAGCTCAGGTGACGAGTTGTGGATGTTCCTATGCTCTAGTGTGGGAACTGAAAGTTGAGGAGCTTCTTCTTCTCCTAGCAAATATATTGGAAGAGGGGATTGGAGTTGAGGAGGTCTCGAATGTCCTCTCGATGCAGCATTGTTAGTAATGGAAATCATGATAGGAGCTTCAAGAAAATTCTGACCAATGAGACCCCTTGGGCCATTCTACTGATGCAAGCACTACACACAAACAACACGAATCTATTTGGATGGAGGGAACGACATAGCGAAGGCTTTGTAAAGTAGAGAAGTAAGAATTCTGGTGGGTCACTACCCTATGCAAGGGTAGTGATGGATCGAAGCAGGAAGGGTGGTGGAGAAGCAGACAGAGCAAAGTAATGAGTGTGCGAAGGTTGTCGGATACAAGTGAAGGTGATAAGGTACTCGTATGACCAAATAAGGGTTTGTACAATCAAAGAAAAATCAAAGAAAAACAAGATTAAGAAAGAATTGCTGACCTAGAAGAAGAAAACAACTCACATAGTAGAGGAATGATCTTGGAAATGAAGCTTGGAGCTCTAGGGTCTTCTCTCAAGACCTTGACAAGGGGTCAAGCTCGGGTAGGAGCTTCGAGCTACTGTGACGGTGAAGAGAATTCGATGGATCATACCGAACTTTAAGAGGTCATCGCTCAACAAAAGGAGCCCCTCAACTGTCACTTGAAGATACAAAAGCTATTCCCTTTACTCCAAAAATGGTGGAACCTATGCACAGACGACGTAGGAGGAGTATTTAAAGGGTGGAGGAGGTTTCTAGGTGGTTTCACAAGGTGTGTTCAACTGTCTCCCCATATAGCAACGTGGGATGAAAAGGGAGGTTATGAATTAGGCATGCAAGAGGGTATTGTGGTCAACATCAAGAGGTTGGAATCGAAGGAGGAGTTATGGAGCAGTTAGGGAAATATGGAGAAGGTGGGTCGTTGAGGAGCGAGCGTCGTATGTGATAGAAGCGCTGAAGGTTAATGATGGGTGTGGTCCATTAGATCTGGAGATACAATAGACAAGGATGCGGTGTGAGGGAAGGGTCCAGATCAGAACTGATGGTCAAATCAAAGGGTGGAGAACAGGGTGTAAGGGAATGGTTCTGATAGAATCCATCAGAATGATACAATGATGGAAATAGCATTCGCGTGGAGAAGAATAAGCGGGCCATGTGGGAAGCATAGGTGATGCCCCGCGGACTAATAGAATAAAAGAGAAATACAAAAATCAAAGAAAATAATAAATAAAACATCTACATGTCTCAATAAAAAAGTATTCAATAAAAAAGTTGTAGATCTTTTTGAGATCTACAACTTTCCTGTAGAACTCGAAATGAAAATAATCACTATATACAAGATACAATTTTTGTAAGTGTTTTTAAGTAAATAAAAATACTCATTTTAATTGCTTTTGTGTTTTTTGGTATTTTGATTTATAAATAAATACAAAACAAATAGTATAAAGTTAAACTACTTTTTATGATTTTTTAATATCAAGAAAAAACAAGAAATAAATAAAATGAATTATGTTATTTATTTGCACTAATTATGGCTAGTTAATAACAAGAGATCGAAATTTATTATTAGTGAATTATCAAGAATTTTATTCAACAGCTTAAGTAAGAGGGATAAAAATCAAGTAATAAGATGATAAATCAGGAGATACCAAACTACCTATATATGTACTTGTTAAAATATAACACATAATTTAAGTAATAGAAATGAATAAACAACACAAAAAATAGTCTACAAAATTATAAATATTGTTTTTGTTTTAAGTTTAAATCAATAAATTAATCTACTATTTTAATTGAATTTATAGGCATTTTAAATTTTGTTTGTCCTGACTTGGTCCACGTGGACCAATCAAGATGCTTTGTTTGATGACCCTAGGTCGACTATACCCACCATAGCTCTAATCCTATCAGAGCTTGTGACCCTCCTTCCTTCTCCATTTTTTATGCCATCTTCCTCAACTTCAGATTGCTAATTAACTTATCTATAAATAAACCCCATCTCCTCCATTTGAATTTTTATTATCTCAAGCTCCTGTAAACCTAATCGCATTAACATTTAAGCTTCTGGTGATAGCAGGAATTCATGTGGGTGTAGGCGAGGAGAAAGGTGGTCGAACATAGCTGATCCACCTCGTCGAGCATCCTCTTTGATAAAAGTATGCCACTTCTTAGTCTAGACTGAGTTGAACCTTTAGATTAGCATTTTTATTCTATATTTTCATTTCTTAGTTAAGTCTAGCATTTTATTTTAGTTGTTTCATCTTAGTTTTAGTTGAATCTTTAAACTCTAAGTTTGTTGGAGCTAATGCTTTGACCATTGTTCTCCGATGTGATGTCCCTTGTGGCCCTCCAATATGTCCAGGCCTCATCGGCAGAAGCATATCAAGATTCTCTTTCCCAAGGACATGGAGATCATGTTATTCCTTTTATCCTAGTTCCAGATGGCTCTTCCGAGCTTCCTTTCTGCACAAAATGACTAAAGGGATCAAGGGTTATGTCCTCGACCTGGGAATGAAGCTGACAGCTCCAGAAATGATGGTGGTCGGTAGACCTTCAGCGAGTAGTGGATCTGAGATTTTATTCACTAATTCTTGCATAATTAGGTTGGATTGAGTGGAGGATTTGATAAAGAAATAGATGGGGGAGCTGATGGGGTCGTTTTCAAGTCTAACCAAGGGATGGCATGACAACAGACAGTGGTCAGAGCACTAGCTCCAACGAACTTAGAATTTAAAGATTTAACTAAAATTAAGATAAAACAACTGAAATTAAATGTGAGATTAAACTGATAAATGAAACTACAGAAGAAAAATAACCTAGCGGCTTAACTCAACCTAGACCAAGGAGCATCATACCTTCACCGAAAACGATGCTCGGTGAGGTGGATCAGCTCTGTCCTTCCACCATTCTCCTCGTCGACACTCTCGTGAATTTATGTTGTCAATATGAAGCTCAAATGTTAATGGGATTAGGGTTTTATATTTTTAATATGTTCTATAAAATATTTAAAAATATTTAAAAATATAGAGAGAGTAAAAATGTAAATAATATAATAAAATATATGAATTTTTATACAGATGCTCAATGCAATAGTGCCCTACAAAGATGACTTATATATATTAACTCCATTTTTAATGAGACACCTTAATTAGACAAATAATTCAATTTGAAATATAATGGAGGTGTGCTTGGTTTAATTTGAGTTCATATGTAGGAGATATTTGCATGCAAAGTTGTATTTGGGGTCTTTTTTCATCTCTATGTATAAATTGAACCATGCATTCTCTTTATTGGCTATTATTTTTGTGATTTTCTCTATGTTAATATGTACAAGTTTCATGTTGAACACTTTATTATATGAGGTGTGTAAGTGTAAATAATATAGTGTAAAAATGGCTATTTTACAGGGTGTAAAACTAGGGTTTTTGAAGGTATTTTAGCCCTTATCTCCCACTGCTTCATTCTCGATCGATATGGTCAATAATGCCTTGGTTTTGAGGTTTAGGATCATTCAATATCTTTGATACTTTATTTACTTTTCTTTTATTTCCTTTGTTCTATAATTTTGGTATTAAATAAAAGTCAGTTTGTTAATTACATGGTAATTACAAACACATGTTAGACGTTAATTAGTGAAAATTAGTTTTATTTAGAGGCATTTTGCTAAAGATTTAATGACAAAATGGAAGAATAAAGATAGATGAATGGATACTCATCACCCCCTGTACTTATCTTTTCTAGTTCCTAAAGAACACTTATTAGAAGAACAAGTGATGTAAAAGAAAAAATAAAGAAAAGGAAAATAATGAACTTATAATGATTATAACTTTTAAACTTATTTCCATAAAATCGAATATTGGAGCTTAGTTAAGACCTTTTGGATTGTTAGTGTGTTCACAAACTTATTGGGAATAGGATATAAAACTTAAATACCCTCAAGTTCAACGATCCTCTGTTTAGGTCGCCTCAATAGCCATGTCAGAATAAGTCTTTTCATATGCAAATCCTTATGACTATGAGTCTCACATGTACAATGTACGTGAGTGTATATCTTCTCATCAGAAATAGTTTTCCTCAGCATGGTAACCCTTATTCCCTAATCTAGCTACTCTTTCCTCGAGGTCTGGGGTATTCCCTTCTAAGTTCAAGTACAACCGGCTCAAGAAAAGGGGGTAGCGAAGAAGAATGGAATGTGACCAGTGTAGTTGCATATCCTATGGAGCTTGAACAATTAAGCCAAGTCTCCAGCTGCATGAAACCTTCATATCTTTGACTTGAATATAAGCCTTGAATATTGATACATAACTCCGATAGGATTGAATTTTTATTGACATTCTAGAAGTCTATTCCTTTCAGAATATTTGTTTATACATATTTTTTATATTGTATACAGCAACATTTACATAAGGAATGTTTCTTCTTAACCAAGTAGACTACCCGTCTTTTGAAGCTTTATTGCAACCCACAGCATTGTTGGGCAATGCGAGCCCATGGCAAGCCATTGTGCAATAAATGTTATTGCGAATATCATTCCCTGATCTAAAATGAAGAATAACAAATTTACATAATCGGTCCCTTAGTACAATTAGAGTTTTGTACCATGTCCATCTTAATGATCAAATAGTTATTGGTTCAATTATTGAATCATAGAGGCTGGTTTTTAGATGAATATCTAAAGAGTTAGAACTCATCAAGCACCATTAGATGATTATTAAGAGAGGATTTCCAGCCTGAGAATGAGATGGCAATCCTTTCTCTAAAGGTTGATATCTGACTGACCTCTTGATGCATGCCATCTACATAGGAACATAGATTTTAGATAAGTTAGGTCAAAGAGTTAACTTAACAAGATCGAGATAACCAAAGACCTATGTCGTGTGTTATCACGATATAGGCAAGCATCCTCTGACCGGAGACAGATGTGTTACTATATGTTTAAGTATGTACATTTGGCAGACCAATAGGTTGATGGCCTAACCAAGGTCTATACACCGTCTCACTGGAGTGCATGCAAGGACATATGAGTGGTACGATCTCTCCAATGGATCATACGGGTTAATTTACTGAACTGGAAGATATGAGCATACTCATGAGATATTAGGAAGAATCGAATTTCGTGGATGGTCATCTCACATTAGAAGCTAGCCTGAATTTGTAGGTTTTATATATGCTTTTGGAAATTATATGATCAACACCTAGGTGTGATATATTCTTTTAAAAAGTATATTATCGATACCAACTCCCAATAGTCAAATGAGAAACTTAATGATAAAACCCTGAAGGAGACGGTCTAAAAGAAATCTAAAACTTCATGTTTACTTTGAGTCTTCAAGTATGGAGAATGTACAAGTATTAGGAATACATGAGGGTTATGTGGCCATACATGATTGTATAACCACGACGCTTCCATTCCTAGGGAGTGATGAAATGGGTATTGATTTTAGTGACTCCTCTAAGTAGAGAGGTCATCTGATCTTGGTCCAAATTTTAGACATTGATCTGAATATGATTCAGATGCAATAAGAAGATTAGATTTGCGGTATCGATTTAATCAAGCATCTATGAGAGGTCCGTAAGATCAGGATTTGAGATATGATCTCAATATCCAAGACAGTGTACGTGGGACAATACAATCACCATGTTCTTATCTCCAAGTATCCGCGGAGAAATCGCGTTATCTTTGAAAGAGTTCAAGGATAATTCAAAATTGATTTGTAAATGTGATTTAAGTATCAATAATAATATAAATTTAATTCATATTATAAAGAGAGTTATCTTAGATAATTAAATGTGATTTAATTATCAAAGATGTGAATAATATGAATGTGATTCATATTTTTTGGGCACATGAGAATAGAGATCCAAGATGATTAAATGTGATTTAATTATTATGGATATGAATAATGTGGATAGCACTATATAAATTATTCGTATATATTATAAGTGTGATTTACAATGTATTAGAAAGAGCATATTATGATTTATATTTGTTGATTAATAATTGATGTGAATTGGATTCACATTAGATAATTAATTAAAAATGTAAATCACATTTTATTTCGGGTTGTGAATGTGATTCACATTTTTCCAATGGCATGATTGCAAGATTCACAAAATAATTATGAATTATTTTTGTAGAATAATTTACAACAACTTTTTGTTGTAAATTTTGTAGATTTCCATGGAATAATTTAATAACAAGTTTTGTTGTAAATTTTGTAGATTTTCATGTGAGATTATCTCCTTCCCAATTGGGAAGGTGGATGGCCACCAACTCCCATTAGGAAAGGGTGGTCGTACACTACCATATCATGGAAGGAGGCAATCTCCATTCCAAATGTGCTTGCTTGATTGATTTAATTTGGGATTAATTATATGCATATATATTTAATATAAATTAAATTAATTTTTGTTGTGATTTTACAACAAAATCTTAGCCATTGAAAGAAGCACAAATCAATCTCATCCATTGATTTTGTGTTGTCCATGGATTGTGATTCATGGACTCCCAAAATACTATATAAGAAAAGTCACCCCTTCCTCTTCAGTTACATCAAGAGACAACATCCATATGCTCTCTCTCTCTCTATGCCAACTCCCTCTCTCTCTGTCCCATTGAGGACGTCCACCATAAAACCCTATTGAGAGTTGTCATTGCTACAGCATCGCCGTTATGATGCTGGATCATTTTCTTGTGGATATTTGTCTCCTTTGATGTGCCTCGCTCGTGAAGAAGACGTCGGGTATCGTGTGATAAGATGAGGATATTCGTTGCTTGGATCATCAGCATGGATTGCGAGGAGCACAAGTCAATCAACGTGCTCGCAAGGGACATGAGACAGGAGGTCTCTTCGTTTAGAGACTCGATTGCAACCATGCTTCAAGAGGTAAATCTAATACTTGTTTGTGGTTTAGATGAAATTATCAAGAAGTGTTCTTGGATCATGTGGTTTCATCGTTTAAATATTTCAAATTACACTACCTCAAGCAACTAGTACGACAAGTCGCTCTCGATTGCATACGATGTGATCCTCATGCTTTTGTGATGTGCTTAAGTATTTTATTATACACTTAAAATGGTATCAGAACCATAGGTAAGAGGTTTCGGATAAGATCCATAAACCTTGGATGAATCGGACTCATTAGAGTGTGTGAAATGTTATCGCAATTTGTTCACACAACTCTATTTTGTATGATTTTTCCGATTTTTTAAACACAAAATTATCACTTGGATTATGTTCTTCATTAAATAAGGAAATCGTACGATTTGAGTTTGCATTATTTGGAATTCGATTACTAATGTTACGATCATTTTAGTGAACATGTATCCATTATTCTGGGGATGGTGAATACTAACAAATTTAAAGAGTTAATCGTGATTTTGAAATGCCTAGAAATTCGTACAAATCACCTTCATTTCTATTGTAAAAATGTAACAAACTATGAAACTTATTTTGTTTGATTTCGATTTAAATTGATTGAGATATGCTAATTTTGGTAAATGATGATCACTGTTGGAAATAACATTCCTAATCAAGAAACTTGTGATTATCATTTAATCAATTAGTGAAATTAATGGTTAATTTTATGAAATAATTATAGATAAATATTTGAGAAATATTTGATGATAGTTATTTCCTTAAATGACACCGTCTTAACCAAAATTTATTTGATATGATCTAGATCATAATTGGTTGCATGATCTTCCTTCCAATGGACAAAGTTGCTTGAATATGATTGGAAATTTGTTTAGCAAATTTCCTTATAATATAAATCAAAATGGTTTTGATTATTATTATTATTGTATGGTATTCGGTTGAAAAACTGATTATCATCTCAAGAGCAAAATGATCAATTGGTATTATCCTGACCAGAAGCAGATATGGTGCCTAGTCGGGGAGCTTTGGGGTATCAAGTTGCTCCGTGAGTGGTCTGTCTCACTCCCCTCAGTATTGGCCATGATAGAGCGTAAGGAAGGGATAGTGTTTGAAGGGATCATGATGTATTTTTCTAATTATTAATATTCGAATAATACATATTTTGAGATTATACCATCCTTCAAGTAACAATTAAAAATTATTTGGTGATTGATTGATTGGATTGATTATCGATTTAATATGATTAAATTAATAGATCTAGTTAAAATTAAAACACTATATTATGAATAGAGTTGTAATTCCCTTGGAGGAATTAATCCTATGAATATGATTCATAATAATTAATTTGAATTTGAATATGAGATGGAGGATCACATAAGTGGCATCCATAGTCTCCCATCAAGGCAAAGGGTTCCGTAGGCAGGGATTGTATGTAGGAGATGCTTGTCTGAAGGGACAACTACCGCATACAAGCGCATCTGAATCAGACTCTTTACTTCTCGAAAGAGTAAGGTCGTATGCGAAGTGACCCCAATATTGGGTCCTCATATTATTGGGGCAATATTGGATTACTCATAGTGAGTTCTAATCCTATTGACGATTTATTCAATTTACAACGGGTCAACATCACCATAGGGGTGGTGGGACCGGGTGTTAAAGATTGAATTGGGAATTCAAGTTGGACTTGCAAGGAGGAATGTGTTCCCGCTTCTTTTTATCCAAGTTATAGGTTCATATTATTGGGATGTGACAAATATAAGGAAGGAGATCCCAAATCTTGCTTGAGATATAATGGTAAGTATATCTCTTTTGAAAGTGATTAAGGGAATGAACTTTCATTGCTTACAGGGCAAGAAAACTTTGATATAAAATTTCCTAAATCAAAGTAAAATATATATTTATATTTATCTATGCAAATTTCTTATTTCAGATAATCCTTCATTAAACCCACTCAATATTATACTCAATAATAACTAGTAAAATATCATGGATTGGATCTAGATCAAGATATTGTACTTGCAGTTGAACACATAATGTTTGTTGTTGCAATGTGCAATTTTCCTCATAATAATGAGGATTGACAATTAAATGGACAATGGGACAACAACCTAGGGTTTGTATGTCTCTATAGTCTTGATCTCTCATTGAATATACTTTGGAAGTATCATGTCGATGATCGTAATTATCAAATAATCCTTATAAAATATAAGAAGATCTTTTGGCCTACATATATGCCCTCAACATTTAATCATGGATAACATGTTTCTCTGCATTATGCAGAATGCTGGCTCTATAAGAGACGATGTATTCAAAATGTTTGAGTACCTACCTGAACCAAGGTCTTTAAGAGTTAAGATGGATGTAGACATGATGAGTGTCATCATTATGTTGTCTATACTCTAGTCTTTCACGAAGATTCATAACGTTCATAGTGTATGAATTGAATGAAGCATGTACAAATGTTTAAATACTCTTACATTGAATTCTTTTGAGTTCAACATAAGATATCCTTAGTCTTAAACAATGGTTGCTTATAGATGAAGGGAGCGTAGTGGAAGCATGGGTCTAACCCAAATAGGAAGGAAAGTCAAAGAGTTGATTGTACTTATATAGTTTCTAAACATGCGACATCCAAAGAATTGGATAAATGCTAATAATGCAATAAGCCGATGTACTGATAGCGTGACTATCTAGACTGTCTAAGTTCCTTAGGGAAGGATCCGAATAGTGCATCGGGATATTATACATCTATATATAATCATTGAAATTGACTTTCTTATTGGATAAGATCAAAGTTTAATAATTGTATCTCTTTTATTCTAATAACACTTGATTGGTTGCATATGTCTTAGAAGAATAGAAATTTTGATTTTAAGGATTGATAGTCATCCACATGGATATCGATGCAATTATTGCAACAATATCTACTGGAGAGATAGACTTTATAATTTCAGTGGGAGAGCCCTTCGTCTTAGAGAATGTCTCTATGACCTAGATATTAGAATACACTCATTGTTTATTTCTAAATGTTGGAAACAAACATGAATTCTGGAATAGACATATCATAAAGAGTTATGATGGATACATTTCAGATAGTAGTCTAACATCTAGTGGACTCTAATAAATTAGAAAATTAATGAATGGTTCATTAACATTTCTAATACTGAAAATTAAACCTTTAAAAGATCAATAGGAGGATGAAGACCATTTAATAATGATCTAGCATCAAGCCTTTGACATATGTCTGTCAATAGACTAGTAAGAGATGAAACTTTAGATTGTTTGAAATTTTCAAATCTTACATACTTGTGAATATTATACTCAAAAGTAAAAATATCCAATGCATCCTTCTCTGGGAATGATGTAAGATGTCAAGGTATTCAAGATCTCATATATATTGATGTATGTGGAGCATCTGTATCATAATAAATATTGACGATATGTGATATCGTTCAATGATTATTTATATGAGATTTTTCCCTTCACCTTAGAGAGCTTTGAAATGTTCAAAGATTTCATAATTTGGGTTTAGAACCAAAGTTAGAAGGAAGATGAAATGAATTTGATCTAACCTAGGTAGCAAGTACCTATTAGATGAAATCAAGGAATACCTTATGGATATAAGAATATCATTCCTATCTCAATCCTCCTAATGCATCTAAACTCAACAGAGTTGTAGGGAGATACAATTAGATCATGTGTGACATGATTTGATCAAGGATGAATATTAGCATAATTACCTCTTAGTTTCCAAGGTATATATGTAGTAGAGACTACAATATATATCCTTAATAAGATTCCATCTAATCCCGAACATCCTAAGGTTTGGAATCTAGCCTTGTGTTGGACACTTGAGGATTTTGGGTTGCTTGACCTGTAACTTTGTCATGGATGCAACTAAGCTAAAATCGAGCACAAGAGAGTGCAACTTCATTAGGAAAATAAAGGATGGTATTGTATACCTACTTTATGACCTTGAGATTCTTAAAAGGTTTCATATCTGAGAATGTGATTCTTAAAGGATGACTCTCTTGAGAATCAAGATGAAAATGGAGGAAAGGAACTCATTTAATCTTGAGAAGATAATAAGGCTCCTAAAAATCAAAAACTAAAAAGACAGTTAAAGATGAAATACTAATACCTCTTCAAAAAATTTTGAGGATGGATTCCATGTATCAGTTAAATCTAACATTGATCAGACTTCTTAAGATGAAGCTGTAGAGGATCATGTCATGGAAAGATGGATGTTAGCAAGTAACTATATACAAATGTTGTATATGGACCCTCAAGATTCCACCTATATGGGTAAGACCTGTTAAGGTGTAAATGGATCTTCGAGAGAAAGAGGGAACATGATGAGAAGGTAGAGGCCTTCAAAGCATGACTCATATCCACAAAATACACACGAAGAGAAGACATCGCTTGCGGTGAGGCTTGCTCTTTAGTGACCATGTTTAAACTCATAAGATTCTTGCTAACTATAGATACACTAATTGACTATGACATCTTCAATATGGAAGTCAAGATTGCATTTATATATGAATACCTCTCCGAGGATATTCATATGAAGTAGCCTCAGGGCTTCATGGTTGAGGAAAGAAAGGTGTTCAAGTTGAGGAATTCCATCTATCGCCTTGAGTAATCTTCTTATAGTTGGAACATCAGATTTGATAAAATTATAAATGTTAATATTTTAGATATAATCTTGATGAACCATGTGAAGCTTAGTGGGAGTGTCATTTGAGGGATATGGAATTATCCTCAAGCGCATCACGGAAGCGTGATTGTCATGTCGGATATGACGAAGAACGAATAGTCGTACTAGTTGTTCGGTGCATTGGAATTTTAAAAAACTATTCATATGATGAAACCACATGATCCAAGAACACTTCTTGAATCTTTCATATATAACCACAATAAGTATAAGGAATACCTCTTGAAGCGTGGTTGATCAAGTCTCTGAGAGAAGAGACATCCTGTCTCAAGTCCGGTCATCGGTGAGACCGCTTGCGAGCGCGGGGATGATCCGCGTTGTCCTCGCAATCCAAGAAGATGATCCAAGCATGGTTGCTCCTGATCTCGTCGCACGAAATCGAACGTCTCCTTCATGAGCGTAGCACACCAAGAAGATGGAGAATCGAAGAACGTCGAAGCGGCGGCGCGGTGGCGAGAGCATCGACGAATCTCTCCTCTAGGGTATCGGGGACGGCCACCACAATTAGAGGGAGAGAGGGATGTCGTGTATGAAGAGAAAGAGAGAGAGAGCTCCGAAATTGCATGTAAATAGAGATCATGGTATGCCTCTCTATTTATAGGGTTTTGGGATCCATGGATCTCAATCCATGTGACATATAAAATCAATGGATGAGATTGATTTATGTCAATCCAATTGTCAAGATTGTTGTTGGTAAAACCAACAAATTTAGTTTAAAATATATTTGACAAAATCAAATATAAATCAATCCTAAATCACATCAATAAACAAGGAGAGAATATACATGGAGATTACATCTCCATGTACAATATATAGGTAACGGCCACCCATTCCATATAGGAATAGGGTGCCGCCCACCTCCTTCCATGTTGAGAGAAATCTCATGGATTTCCATGAGATTGCATATCTCCTTGAATTTCTCCTTTATTTATTTCCAACAAATTTTGTTGGATTTTATTCTTCAAAAATAATTCACAATTATATTTGAGAATATTACAATCTTGCCATTGAAAAATTGTGAATCATATTCACAACCCAAAACAACATATAATTTACATTTTCAATTAATTACACAATGTGTATCCAATACACATAATAATTAATCAACACATATAAATTATAATTAGTTCTCTCTAATACATTATAAATCACATTTATAATACATCATGAATAATTGAATATTTCTATCCACATTATTCTTATCCGTAATAATTAAATCACATTTAATTATATTGGATAATTTCTTCACACATCAATATGATTAAATCACATTTAATCATCATTTCTTCATTGCTTAGATCTTATGGAATTACTCTCGAACCCTTCAAGAATAATGCGATCTCTCCGTAGATACTTGGAGATAAGGACAGGGCGATTGCATTGTTCCACGTATAGTGACTTGGATGTTGAGATCATATCTCAAATCAAGATCCCATAGACCTCCCACTGATGCTTGATCAAATCAAGAATGTACACCTAATCTTATCATTGTATCTGAATCTCATTCAGATCAATGTCCAGTTCATGGACTAAGAATAGGTCACTTCTCTAATGAGAGGAGTCACTAAAATCTAGACCCGTTTCATGACTCCCTCGGAATGGAAGCGTCATGGTTATACACTCGTTTATGATCACATCACCCTCAGGTATTCCCAATACCTGTACATCCTGCATACTGGAAGACCTATGATCATTTTGAAGATAAAGATCACTTTTACACTGTCATCTTCAGGGTTTGATCATTAAGTTTCTCAATCTTGGTCACTGGGAATTGGTATAGATCATATGCTTTCCCAAAGCATATATCTTACCTTCAAATTCATGTCATGCTTCCAAAGCACGACGACCATGCATGGAATTTGTTCAGTCCCAATACCTCATGAGTGAGATCAAGTCTCCCGTACACAAGTGAACCTGTATGATCCCTTTGAGAGATCGTATTACTCATATGTCCTTACATGCACACCAGCTCGCCGGTGTATAGACCTTGGTTAGGTCATCAACCTATTGGTCTGCCAAATGTACACACTCAGACATATAGCAGCACATCTGTCTCTGGTCAGAGGATGCATGCCTATGTTGTGACAGTATTCAACATAGGTCTTTGGTTATCTCGACCTCGTTAAGTCAACCCATTGACTCAACTAACCTGACACCTCTGAATCACTATTCCCATGAAGACGACTTGCATCAAGAGGTCAGTCAGATATCAAACATCTGAGAGAGGATTGCCATCTCGTACTCAGGCTGGAGATCATCACTTAATAATCATTTGACGATGCTTGATGAGTCCTCTATCTAACTCCTTAGATGTTCATCCAAGCATCAGCCTCTATGATTCATCCCATGAATCAACAGATGTATGATCATCAAGTTGGCCATGGTACATAACCCTTATTGTACAGAGGGACCCTATAGTGCATTCATTCATTTAATCTCAGAAAGGGAGTGAAAAATAATCAACAACTTTCATTGATAATTTATTCATTACAATAACATTTATTGTAGAAATGGTTCGCCCGGGGCTCACATTGCTAACAATCTCCCACTAGCCCTCAGAACCATTCAGGTACAATCCTTAAACCCATACTCATTACATGCTTGTCAAAAACCTTCTGTGTCAGAGGTTTAGTAAGGGGATCAGCAACGTTGTCGGCAAAGTCTACCTTGGTGATGATGATGTCACCACGCTTTTGTATCTCCCGTATGATGTGGTATTTCCTTTCCACGTGCTTGCTCTTCTGATGCCATCTGGGTTCCTTTGCCTGGGAAATGGCTCATGTGTTATCGCAGAGTAATGGGATGGGAGTATCAGAGGAAACTACGCCAAGCTCCAAGACGAACTTGCGCAACCACACCGCCTCCTTTGCAGCATCCGATGCGGCAATGTATTCGGCTTTTGTTGTCAAATATGCAGTAGTGTCCTGCTTCTTGCTTCTCCAGCTCACAACACCACTATTCAATAAGAACACAAACCCTAATGTCGAATTTCGATCATCTACATCAGATTGGAAGTCAGAATCTGTATATCCCAAGACTTGGAGATCACCATCTCCATAGACCAAGATGTGATCTTGTGTCCGTCTTAAATATTTGAATATGTTCTTTACTGCATTCCATTGTTGTTCTCCATAGCAGGATTGGTAACGACTTACCACTCCCACAGCATGGCAGATATCTGGCCTAGTACACATCATGGCATACATTAAGCTTCCTACGGCTGATGCATAAGGACATCCAGCCATGGCCTTCTTTTCCTCAACAGTTTGAGGAGCCATTCCTTTAGACAGGTGGATACCATGTCTTAAGGGTAGGAATCCTTTCTTAGAACTATCCATACGGAATCGTTCAAGAATCTTCTTAATGTATCCATGTTGTGACAATCCCAAAATCCTCTTTTCTCGGTTTCTGAACAATTTCGGGCCTAAGATGTAAGAGGCTTCTCCAAGATCTTTCATCTCAAAGGTATGGGACAACCAAATCTTTACACTGGTCATCATCCCTGTATCATTCCCAATGATAAGGATGTCATCTATGTAAAGCACGATGAACACAATGGAGCTCCCACTAGTCTTCTTGTATACACAAGGTTCATCAGGATTCTGCACAAAATCATAACTCTTTATGGTTTCATCAAATCTGATGTTCCAGCTACGAGAAGCTTGCTTGAGCCCATAGATGGATTTCTTCAGCTTGCATACTTTGCCATCCTCAGTCGTGAAGCCCTAGGGCTGCTCCATGTAGATATCCTCCTTGAGGTATCCATTGAGGGAAGCCGTCTTGACGTCCATCTACCAGATGTCGTAGTCAAGATATGCAGCTATAGCTAGCAGTGTCCTGATGGATTTAAGCATAGCCACAGGAGAGAATGTCTCATCGTAATCGATACCTTCTCTCTGTGTGTAGCCGTTGTCCACTAGTCGTGCCTTGAAAGTCTCTACTTTCCCATCAGGTCCCCTCTTTCTCTTGAAGATCCATTTACACCTAATGGGTTTTACCCCTTTTGGTGGATCCTCTAGGGTCCATACACCATTCTTATGCATGGAGTCAATTTCTGACTTCATTGCTAGCATCCATCTATCCATGTCTTGATCCGCGAGTGCTTCATCAAATGAAGTAGGATCAGTGTCAGTCTCACTTGACACATGGAATCCATACCTTTTAGGTGGTGCAACCACCGTCGAACTCCTTCGAAGAGGTATGGGTGTTTCATCTTTATTTATCTCTTCAGTTTCTGTTCTAAGAAGCTCAGAATCCTTAGGGGATTCAATGAGTTCCTCTACTTCATTATTGTCTTGACCTTTAAGGAAATCATTCTCCAGAAACTTCACATCTCTAGAAACAAAAACCTTTTGGGTCTCGAGGTCATAAAGCTGGTATCCAATACCATCTTTAACATACCCAATGAAGTAACACTCACGAGAGCGAGATTCTAGCTTACTTGCGTCCACGTTCTTCGCATGGACCAAGCAACCCAAACCCTCAAGTGATTAACACTAGGTTTGGTTCCATACCAGAGCTCATGAGGAGTCTTAGGCACGAATTTGCTAGGAATTTTATTAAGGATATATATTGCAGTTTCTACTGCATATCCACAGAAACTAAGAGGTAAATGTGCCTTGCTCATCATTGAACGGACCATGTCCATGATGGTCCTGTTGCGTCTTTCAGCAACACCATTAAGTTGGGGAGTTCCAAGCGGAGTGAGATTGGAAACAGTTCCATTCTCCTTAAGGTATTCCTTGAATTCATCTGATAGGTACTCGCCACCTCGATCAGATTGAATATGTTTAATCTTCCTATCGATTTGGTTCTCAACCAAAGCCTTGAATTCTTTGAACTTTTCAAAGGTTTCAGATTTATGACGTAATAGGAAGATAAACCCGTATCGCGAATGGTCATCAATAAACGTCAAATAATATCGATATCCATTTCAAGTTGCAGTACTGAAGGGACCACATACATCGGTATGTATTAGGTCAATAATACCTTCGCATCTTGTAACATTGTTACATAAAGGCGTCCTAGTCATTTTACCCTGAATGCAATGTTTGCAAGTGGGCAAAGGTTGAACCTGTAGAAAATCTAGAGGTCCATCCTTTATCAATCTATTGATCCTATCAACAAATAAATGACCAAGCCTTTGATGCCAAAACTCATTTGAGATATTTTTATCTTCCCTAGATCTTTTAGGGTTTTTATTAGTGGTTGTAACATTCATGATACATTTATCAATGCACAACTCATAGAGTCCACTAGAAGTCAAAACACCATCCGCAATATATTTATCATAACGATTTATGACTAATTTATTACAGAAAAGGAATGAATATCTGCTTCTAACAAGCTTAGATACAGATATCAAGTTCCTTCTGACTTCGGGTATATAAAGACATTCTTTAAGTATAAGGACTTTACAACTAGATAATGATAGTCTACAAGTCCCGACGGCTACTGGTGCAACACTTGCATCAGATCCCATCTGGATGACTATCTCCCCTTCCTCAAGATTCCTAGTTTCCTGAAACAAATGCAACAAATTGCATACATGAACAAAAGCACCAGAATCTACAACCCAACTTCCTTCTCGTCTGACGAGAAAGCTAGTTTCAATGATGAAAGTAGATTTCATACCTGTTGGTGCTTTACCTTTGTCTGAGGACTTCAGGTATTCTGGGCAGTTACGCCTCCAGTGCCACGGCTTTTTGCAAAGGTGAGAGACGTTGGTTTTCTTCGACGCCATTAGAGTGGATGCACTGGAAGTAGATCTAACACTTTGTCCCTTCTTCTTTCTCTTCTGGGTCGGTCCCTTCCGAGAACCTTGCTTCCGATCGCGCTTCCTTCTGACCTGTGCAACCATTGCACTGCCAGTGGGACCATCCTTCTTCATTACATCTTCCACAGATTTTAATGCGGCAAGAAGACCAGTGCTTGTCAATTTCAGCTTGTTCATGTGGAATGACACTACAAAGTTATTGAGAGATTTGGGCAACGACAGTAGAATGAAGTCAGCTTGCATATCTGCATCCATTGTTGCCCCAAGAGTCTCTAGCTCCGACAAGTACCCAAACATTTTGAGTACATGTTCACGGACCGAAGTCCCTTCCTGCATCCTACAGCGAATGAGGTCTTTCATAACATTGTACCTCTGGGTGCGGTTAATGTCACCAAACATATCCTTAAGATTCTGCATTATCTCCTGGCAAGTACTCATCTCCACATGTTTCTTCTGCAGAACATTGGAGAGAGAACCCAAGATATAGCATCTAGCCAAGACATGATCTTCATCATACTTGTCATTGAATGCTTTTTCTTCCTTGGATTAAGGGTTCTCATGCTTGTCCTCGGAGAGCACATAACTCATGCGCTCAGCAGAGAAAACAAGCTCCAAATTACGGATCCAATCTGAGTAACTTGAGCTGGTCAATTGGTTGACCTCAAGAAGCCTACTAAGTGGGTTCAAAGACTTCATTTTCTGAAATTAAGAATGCACTATATTAGAATATAAAAATATATTTAAATTTATAACATTTGATTAAGGTACTTTAAATCAAATTATTCTTGCATTGTCGACTTTGAAAGTTCATTCCCTTAATCACTTTCAAAGTAAGAGATATACTTACCGCTATATCTCTAGCAAGAATTGGGATCTCCTCTTCATCTTTGTCACATCCCAATAATATGAGAATTTGCGACTCCAATAAAGAGAAGCGAGAACACATTCCACCTTGCAAATCCAACTTGCATTTCCCAATTCGATCTTTAACACCCGGGCCCACCACCCCTAAGGCGATGTTGACCCGTCGTTAATTGAACCAACCGTCAACAGGAATAGTACTCGCTATGCGCAATCCAATATCGCCCCAATAATATGAGGATCCGATATTGGGGTCACTACACATACGACCTTACTCTTTCGAGAAGAAAAGAGCCCGATCCAGATGTGCTTGCACACAAGAGCTGTCACTTCGGACAGTCATCTCCCACATGCAATCCCTGGCGACGGAACCCTTCGCCTTGACGGGAGACCATGGATGTCACTTATGTGATCCTCCATCTCATATTCAAATTTTAATTAATTATCATGAATCACATTCATATAATTAATTCTTCCAAGGGAAATAATAACTCTATTCATAATAGAGTGTCTTAATTGGACATAATCAATTTAATCATATTAAATTAATTATCAATCCAATTCAATCAACAAACTTGATTATTTTTACTTGAATATATATATGGTAATATCTCAAAATACGTGTTAATTCGAATTTTAATAATTAGAAAATACACCTTGATTTTCTCCGGCATTATACACTCCCTACCCGCTGTCATGGCCACTACCGACGAGAGTGGGACGGACCACATACGTTGCAACCCGCAACCCCAATGCTCTCCGACTAGACACCATATCCACCTCAGGAAAGCATAATGCCAGATATATCAATTTGTACTTGAGATGATCATCGGTTATTCAACCGAAATTAGTATACCATATAGTAATAATCAAAACATTTTTTATTATAAGAAAATTTGCTACACAAATTCCCAAATCCTATTCAAGCATCAAGTTTGAAGATTGTGTTTCCAATTAAGATTTAGATCACATCCAATCAATTAATTGGTTGAGGTCAAGTAAATTATGTAAATAATCATCTTATAATATTTTACAAATAATTTTCATGATTATTTCACGAAATTAACAATTAATTTCATTAATTGACAATCACTTGGTTCTAGATTAGGACTGTAATTTCAGTAGTGACCCCTACTCACTAAAATTAACATATCTCAATCAATTTAAATCCAAATTAGATAAATTCAATTTTCAAAGATTGCTAACTTGATTTAAGACAGAAGCCAAGTGATGTTTCACGCATTTCGAGGCGGATCTAAACAGTAATTAACTCTTTAATCATGTTAAGATCTGCAATTCCCGCAACAGTGCATACATGTTCATTAAAACAACCATATCTCGAGCATACGAAATCCGATTTACGCAAACTCAGATCCTATCGTTTCCTTATTTAATGGGGAACAAAATCGAAGCAAATAATTCGTGCTTACATTTTAAACATGGCCGAAATTATTTACTAAACATATCTGCGAAATTAAATGCGATAACAAAACTTTCGTGACCTTAACGAACTCAAGTCATCCTCGGTTTGCGAATCATATTCGTAACCGTCGACCTAAGTCTCTGATACCACTTGACGGATATGGACTTATACTCAAGCGCATAACGGAAGCGTGATCGTCATGTCGGGTACGACAAAGAACGACTAGTCGTATTAGTTGTTCGGTGCAGCGGAATTTTAAAAAAAATACATATGATGAAACCACATGGTCCAAGAACACTTCTTGAATCGTTTCATCTATAACCACAATAAGTATAAGGAACACCTCTTGAAGCATGGTTGATCAAGTCTCTAAGAGAAGAGACCTTCTGTCTCAAGTCCGATTGTCGGTGAGACCGCTTGCGAGCGCGGGGATGAACCGCTTTGTCCTCGCAATCCAAGAAGATGATCCAAGCACGGTTGCTCCTGATCTCGCCACCGTGCCGCCCGGGGCTCACATTGCTAACATCATTGTGTTCATCATATAAAATGTAGATGATATCCTAATCATTTAAAATGATATAAGGATAATAATAAGTGTTTTTCTAATCTTCTTGTTCCGTACCTTGAGATATGATCTCAAGGATACCTCTTAGATCTTAGTTATGAAGATGTTTAAAAGCAAAGAAAAGAGGGTATTGGGACTGTCATATTAAGTGATACACCTTGGACATGTTCCATTCTTTTAAAACCCCAAGGAAGGTTTCCTTCCCTTAAGATATGGTACTAACCTATCTGAAGGGATAACACCTCAAGGAGTTTAGGAAGTGAATGCTTTTTTGTAGTCCATGGATTGTGATTCAAGGATGCCCAAAATACTATATAAGAAGAGGCACCCCTTGCTCTTCAAGTTACATCAAGAGACAACATCCATATGATCTCTCTCTACATGTCAAATCCCTCTCTCTCTATGTAACTGTCGACCCTGGAGCCCTAGAGAGAGTCATCATTACCGCAGTGTCGTCGTTATGTTACCGGATTGTTTCCTCATGGATCTCTGTCCCCTTCAGTGTGCCTCTCTTGTGAAGAAGACGTCGGATCTTGATTAATGAGATCCAGAGATTCGTTGCTTGGATCATCAACATGGATTGCGAAGAGCATGCGTCTCATCAATGCCACCACAAGTGTCTCCTCCGTCAGATCGGACTTGAGACAGGAGGTTTCTTTGTTTAGAGACTCGATTACAACCACACTTTAAGAGGTAAACCCAATACCTTTTTATGGTTTAGATGAAATGATCCGAGAAGTGTTCTTGGATGATGTGGTTTCATCGTTTAAAATTTTTAAATTTCGCTACCTTGAGAAACTAGTACGAGAAGTCGATCCCGTTCGCATACAATGTGATCCTCACGCTTCTGTATTGTGCTTAAGGAATTTCATATATCCTTCTATCATCTTGTATTTAGACATCTATGTTACTAAATTGGTTTGGGTGCACTGGCTTTCTATTGGGGTGGCGTATGTTTCCACACATGTGCTTCTCAAACCATAGAATCCTTCCCTATCCACCTCATCAGAGTTGAGTTAATGACAAAGTGCTTATCCATTTGGTCGTTATCAACAAGAGTCATGTGTGCGCTTCGAAATATTCTACTTAGGCTAAACAAGATAACATGCAAACATGTCTTGTGTACTCAAAGAATTAAATCTCAATGACCTGAAAAGTCTTCATTCTAGTTCCTATAAGATTTCTGTGAAATTAAGTAGATTAAGGTCTGAACCAAGCTCCAATCCAGATTATTCATATTTATTAAATTGTCACATCATTCTGAAAAAATCTATTATAATACAAAGGTATTTTGTGAAATAATTATCTAGTTTTTAACTTTTTATAAGATTTTTCAAAAAGATTTTACAATTTTTATGTATTTTGAAAATAATTTTCAAAATTTTATGATATTTTTCAGAAAAAGGGTTAGTGAATTGTGTGTATTTACTTGTATACTAGAATTATATGTATTAACACAGGATTTTTAAAAGAATTTCATGTAGGAGTTATTTATAAGACTTTTATTTGGAAAATTCATGCAATATAGTTATGTACAAGATGTTCAAAATATTTGAAAACATTCTTGAAAATATTTTAAAACCTTTTTGATAACTTATGTTGCAAATAAGTTTACAAAGAATTTTTCAAACATTTTTGCAAACAATTTTTACAAACTTTTTACAAACATTTATAAAAGTGTTATTTTTCAAAGTTTTGAAAACATTTTACAAAGATTTTTCAAAGATTTTACACAAACATTTACAAAATCATTTACAAATGAGTTTCAAACAAATTTTTACAGAGAATTTTTCAAAAACATTTTCACATATCTACAAAAAATTTTATAATTGATTTATTTTATACCGTTACCCAATTTAGTATATTAGCCATATATTAAAAATATAGAAAGTATGAGTTATGGCTAACATATATATACCATATATACGACCCCATATTCTTAGCTCAAACTATGTCCTCATAGTGATCAAAGAGCAATAAAGAAAGACATAACCTGTGCTATATATAGAAAAGTCTATATTACAACGACTCAATAAAATAATAAGAAGTTGATCATCCCCCCTATAATAGGATCTATTAATCCTAAATATAGCAGACTGTATACTAAGTGAAGGTGATCAAGGATTAGAATTCACAAAAATAATCAATGACTAGGCATGTATCCCCTATTCTTGGGGCAAAATATCTTTTAGTACATATTAGAATTATCAACAAGTTAGAGGACAAGTAGGAGAATAAATGAACATAAAAATAAAAACAATCAAGAAAGAATGAACACATCACTCCCCCAATACTTAAGGTAAGATATTTCTAAGTATAAGCAACGACATGAGTAATGAAATCGATTGAAGTAGAAACACTCGATTCATCCACCTCTCCTATACTTAGGATAAAGCACATCTTAAGCAAGGCTAATACATGGATCGTGGTGGATGAGAGAAATAGAAGATGGAATTAACGGAATATATACAAGGCGATGGGAATATATAATAATCGAGATGGTAGAATATTTACCTTCTTACATAACCACTGAGGAATAGAACTAACAAGGTTTAAGTTGATATTCGGTTCAACTACTGAGAAAACCCAATCAGGATCGATATGGTGGTAATACTCAGTCATATCAAAATGGGAAGGCAGACTCATCAATGGAAGAAGTAAGGCCAGGTCCGACCTCAAAGTCTCTCCCTTCTCTGCCCTCCATGGTAAAGTATCAACAATGTAAGCGTTGAGGATCTCATCGACAGGTCTCTACACACAAGAAGAATGAACGCATGGATCTATGATTTCTGACTCTCCACCCTTGAAGAGGAAATCTTGGGTCTCAATATCGTCCATGGTGTAATAAACCTCTCTGATCTTAGCAACTAGGTCATAACCCACCATGTCAATTGACAAACATACATCCTCAATAGGGATGGGTTTCTGAGTGGTGATAGGTGCAATGATTGTCTCAATAGTAATGCTCTCCTTGTGGGAACAAAAGTGTATCTCTCCATATCCATAATCAATAATAGCCTTTACACTATCGAGAAAGGCCGACCTAGGATGATTGGAGTATGCTCCATGGGGGTAAGGCACGGGGAAGGCAGAGCAAATTAACTAGGGCTTACATGAGGCATGCATGGCGGGTCGGATCAATGGATGAGTGTGTACCACTTGGTCCTCACTTATGATGGATGGTTGTCGGGGAGTAACACTTCAAGTGGGTTGGAAGGCTCTGATTAGATATGGGATGTAAGTTTGATCATATGGCTCTAGGGCAATCACAAAGAACAAGGAAGAACAAGTTCTTCCTTGAGCTTCAATCGTCACTCTCTTTCTCCTCCGAGCAGCTCTGACGAATCTGGTGAGGTCTACTCCTTCATGATATCTTCCTGTAGCTGCATGGGCCCTCAATAATCCAACTCTCATAAAAGGAGGCTTGACAAGCTTCTCTTTTTCAAGGACATGGAGGTCTTGTTCTTCCTCTAATGCTAGATTCAGGTGGATCTTATGGGCTTCCTTACTGCACAAAATGACTAATGTCCTCGATCTGGGAATAAAGCTAATACTCAAAAAATGAGAGTGGATGGCAGACCTTCGGCGAGTGGCGGATATGAGGTATGAATCAATGATTTTTGCATAATCAGGTTGGATTGAGTGGAGGATTTGATGAAGAAATGGAAGGGGGAGATGATGGGGATGTTGGTAAGGCTCATGCACATGCGAGAAATCCCAGGGAGCAGAGCTCACCAGCTTTGACAAAGCTGCTCGGAGGAATAAGAGAACAATGATCGAAGCTTGGGGAAGAACTTGTTCTTTCATGTTCTTCGTGATTTCCTCGGACACGCAGGATTGAACTCATGACCTACGTCTAATATGGGTCGTATAATCCAGCGAAAGCGGTATGCCCCTACAACCGTCCATCATGAGGACCATGTGGCATGCCTACCACTATTGATCCAGCCCACTACGTACGCCTCACGCACGCCTTAAGTAATGTACGCTGCCTTCTCTATGTATTTTTTATTAGTCATATAAATATAGTATTAAGTATAAACTTTTTAGGTTTAATTTCAAGTACAAACTTGAACTTTATTGTTATTGCATGCTAGACTTTTTGCCTTACGCGTAGCACCACCTGAGGTGATATTTCCAATTATACCCTTTAATTATCTGGACCTGTTAGCAAATGCATGTTTAGTTTAATTAAATTGCAAACAAGTCTTTGTTCTACTACTCATTTAATTTCTAGTCTTTTGTCCATATTAAATATTTTTATTATTATAAAAGTTGTAGGAAATTCAGATAGATATCTGATACCTTTATTATTCATGCATAATTTTATTTAGGCATTAAACTTAATTTTCCTATTTATAAAAATGCAAAAACATGCATTTTTTACATATTTATGTTTAAAATCCATAAAAAATATAAAACCTTTTCCAAAAATTCAAAAAAAACTATTACAATGTATTATAGAACATATCCAAAAATCACTAAAAATACAGAATATAAAACATAAAAAAATCCCAAAAATCTTATACAAATTAGCAAAAATATCTAAAGTCCAAAAATATCTAAAATAGTTTTGGGTTTATTTTTTACTTATAAATATTTAATAAACCCTAAACTATCTCGAATAATTAATATACTCACTATTGTACATTTATTCACATTAAAAATCCGTAAAAATTAGAAAAATAATGTAAAAATTAGAAAAAAATACAAATAAAATTATTAAAAAACATAAAAAAATATTTTCTATGATTTCACTAAATTCAAAAAATTTATAAATATATAAAGTTATATTATATATATTATAAAATACTACTTATATATACAAAAACATTTTATTTTCTTTAATTTAACTATATTCTGACAATTTATAAATCGATAAAGTTATATTATATATTATAAAAAAATTACTTATATATGATATTAAATCAATATTAATGAATATAATAATGTTTCTTATTTAAAATTAAAAGAATTTAAAATTTTTAAAAAATAAAAATGAATTTATAAATTAAAATATAAAATAAAATATAAAACCTAACTGAGATGAGCCAGGAGCTCGATGACCTTACTACTACGATAACCATTATTCCCGCGCTGGTCTAGGCCAATACGAATAATTTCTGACATAAGGAGCATGTAGTTTGTGACGTGTCCTCCATCCCCACAATGTCAGGTATGAATAATTGATTTATGTTATCTAACATTGTGACTCTCAGGAACAGCAGGACTGTGCAGCCGTCTACCATTGCGAAGGGAAAGAATAATGCATCAAAGGGCATATTGTCATCTTCTGCATCAGCTGATCCCACATCAAGTCCGTGTGAAGGAGGAAGAGGAAGGACCACACCAAATGAAAAATACCAAAAAATGAAGAAAATTAAAAATGCCAACAATAGAATAATAGTCAAGGTCAAGTCGCGCAAGCCAAGGAGAAGCCATCACATGCAGTCGATCATGTGCAAGCTGATGAAGCCGAATTTCCAGTTTTTGGTCCTTCCCTTGTTTTGAATAATGGTACCCCTTCTAGTAATTCATTTGGAAAAGATGATTCTCATGTAAATAAGAACATTACTTTGATGATGTAAATATTCCTTTTCCTGATGCAATGAAAAATCCAAAAAATAGAAAATTAAAAACATCATTGTCTAATCATGCCATTATGGAAATATTACAGAATGTTTTTCTTTAAATGCAACTATTGAAAGTCATGGAATACATGCCTAGTGTTAATAAAGGAGTGAAAGATAAATGTATCTCAAAGGATCCTACAAAAATAGATGCAATAGATATGAAAAGCATATTCTCACCATAGCTATAGTGAATGTGACGATAATCTCCCATAAAGAAAAAAAACTTGGAAGCTCCTTTAATCAGTTGTGATATCTCCAATTAAGTATTCGATCGTACTCTTCTTGATAGCGGTTCTTCTATCAACCTCATGCACACATCTCTACTTAAGGAATTCATGTGGGTCTGCTCAAGACAACTAGAATTATCCTTCAGTTTGTAATTGATCCGTTAAGCGACCTAGAGAGGTGTTAGAGGACATTATCATAATATTGCATGGCATGAAATTCCTAGTAGACTTCATTGTCCTATACATGAAATCTATCGCACATGGCATGAAATTCCTAGTGGACTTCATTGTCCTGTACATGAAATCTATCGCACTAGTACTCCAAATTCCTATCATACTTGGTCCGCCATTCCTTCGAACAACTGAGACTGTATTTGACTATGCATATAGAAAAATTAGCTTTACCTATCATTGCGAAGAGGTTAAAATGGATATGATTGTTGAACCAAAAGCTGCAGAACAAACAGCTAAGAGACAGGAGCCAGAACCGAATGCAGAAGACTGTGACATTGTTGAGGACAACAGATATCAACATTTTTATTTGAATGATATTTTTAGAAAGGAATTCCTCTTCCTAAAGGAAGACCTGGGAAGCAAAGTCAACTTTTATTCCTATGCCGACAGGGAGATTAGCTAATTAATTTGTTTAATGAAAATTCATACCAAACCAAACAAGATGAACCATTGCTGATATGTTCGATATTTTATGGTCTGAGCCAAGAATGTTGTGGACAACACCTTATTGTCAAAAAATGCACCAGCAACCAATACAGTTTCAAAAGTCACTAACAAGCCAACTTAGACTCCATTGGAATTGAAGCCTCATCTGGAAAATCAAAATTATGTCTTCCTTATGGATGAACTGAATACGTTTCTTATCACCATTAGTTCACGACTAACTAGACGAAACAATCTTGCTTGCTAGAGATTCTAGAGAAAAACTACAAGGCTCTTGGTTTGAATGTTTTAGATCATTGAGGAATAAATTCGACCCTATGTTCACAATATATCTACTTAGAGGATGACATCAGTCTATCATGTGAGTTTCACTACTGGCTGAATCCTAATATTGGAGATGTTTTCATTAAAGAGATAATGAAGTAGTGTGAAGTTATCTTTATTTATCACATCTTCGACTCAAAATGGGTCAGCCTAATGTACATAGTTTTGAAGAAATCTAGAATTGCAGTGGTTGCAAATGACCAAGATGAGGAGATCTCAACCCGAGTGCCTACATCATGGCACGAGTGTGTAGATTACTGACGCATGAACTCACCTACCAAGAAAGATCACTTTCCTCTGCCTTTTATTGATCAAGTGCTTGAGAAGTTGGTAGAAAAGAGTTCTTTTTATTCTTAGATGGGTACTCTACTACAACCAAGTGGCAATCACCCCAGAAGATCAATAGAAGACAACTTCACTTGACCATTTGGCATCTATGCCTTTAAACGGATCCCCTTTGGATTGTGTAACACACAAGCTACATTCCAAAGGTGTTTGTTAGCCATTGTGGGTGGTTTTTTGGAGGATTTATGGACAATTTCTTGGTCTATGGTGGCAGTTTTGATGCATGTCTTGCTCATCTAGATCGAGTAATATAAAGATGATGCGAAGTGAACCGTGTGTTATCATGGGATAAGAGTCACTTCATGGTAATAGAAGGAATTGTGTTGTGCCATGTCGTGTCCAAACAAGGTATAGAGGTCGACCCGACAAGGGTGGATGTGATTGTAAAACTCGAGCCACCAAGAACAATGAAACATGTGAGATCTTTTCTCAGATATGTTGGCTTTTACAGAAGATTCATTCAGGACTTTAGCAAGATTGCTTGACCTCTTATATAGCTTTAGGCAAGGAGATATATTTTATTGTTTATGACAAAGTTCTTCAGTTTCAACCAGTTAAAATATTTAGTCATTCCCATTTAAGATCATGGCGAATGCATCAGATTTTGTCATCGGGGTAGTGTTGGACTAGAGAAGGGATGGATTGCCCTTTGTCATTTATTATGATAGGAGAACATTAGATTAAGTCCAAAAGAACTATACACTGATAAAGAAATAGTTGCTGGTAGTGATTTTTACCCTTGAGAAGTTTAGTTTGCATCTTCTCGGTTGAAAATTTATCATTTATATTGACTGATATGTTATAAGGTCCCTACAACAAAAGAAGGATGCCAAATTATGTTTGTTCTGTTGGATCCTTTTTTCGAGGAATTTTATTTGGATATACGAGATAAACTTGGAATTGAGAATGTTGTAGCAGATCATCTATTCAGAATACAGAGATTCTGCTGAGCAGTGTGCCAATTACAAAAACCTTTTCTGATGAATCAATTTTGAGTGTTGCATATCTTTCCCGATATGTTGATATTGTGAATGATCTCATCTTTCAGATAGTTTTACAATATTGGACACAAATAAAGAAAGACAATTTTTTGTTTGATATTCATTTTTACTAGTGGGAAGATCCATACCTCTTCAAGGAAGGTGCAGTTTGCATTAGGCATTGGTGCAGTCCTTAGATTGAGTAAACTAGTGTCCTTAATCACTATCAGAAGCTCGAATTAGGAGGATACCATTCTGGAAGCTGAACGGTAGGAAAAGTATTGCAGTGTGGCTGGCCTCTAGTGGCCTACAATATTCAAGGATGTTGTAGCTTATGTAAAAGGCTACACTGACTATTAGAAATGGGGAGGAGCCTTCAATTCCACAAATTCAATGGCAATCAAGTTCATCCAAATCTTATATGTATTCGATGCTTGGGGCTTTACTTTATAGGCTCATTTTCTAATAGTCAAGGATATGAATACATCATGTTGGTTGTTGATTATGTGGTTTGATGGGTGGAGGCTATTCCTTCCTAATCCATAGATAGATGTATCATTTGTCGTTTTCTCAAGGACAACGTTATCTCCAAGTTCGGAATTGCTAAGATTCTCATTTCATATGGGGATAGCAATTTCATTAACTAAGAATTCAAGAAATTTGTGAAGGAGTATGGCATTTATCATCGTGTTGCATTCTTAACAACCACAATCAAATGGCTTGGCCGAGTTACATAATAGGAAGGTCAAGACTATTCTATAGAAAGTTGTATGGTTAGGAAGAACTGCTCTCGTATTCTTGATCATGTTCTATGGGCTTACCGAACTGCTTACAAGACTATATTAGGTATGTCTCTCTATCGCCTTGTATATGGAAAGCCTTTCCATCTGCTGATTGAATTAGTTCGCAAATATCTTTGTGTAGTAAACATTTATAACTTGACTCACAAGAAAGTAGTTAAAATCAGAATATCTAGCCAAACAAATTCAGGGAATTTAGAGACGATGTATACGATACTAGCATGATGTACAAGGATAAAGACAAATGATGGCACAACAAGCATATTAGATGAAATATTTTCTAGAACGTTCAGAAGGTTTCGTTATTTGATGCAAAGTTGACGATATTATCAAACAAATTGAAAAATAAATGGATTGGGCCATTCATAGTGAAGATTGTGAGTGGCAATGGTAACATTTTGATATTTGAGTTTCCATCTGATGCACAACCATTTATAGTCAATGGACAGTTGCTGAAGTCGTACTAAGAACACGATACATTCATGTCCATTGTTGATTCCATAGAGGTGGTATTGGAATATGATCTCTTAGCATCTACAAAAGATTCAGATAATGAGCTACCGAAAAATATTTTCTCTTGATTATTCTTTTTCAGTTTTGTTTCAATTCTTTCATTCCTTTGTTTTTATCAATCACACCTTTCATCAATTCTATACTTAGGATGACTAGATCCTAGGTATACGGGGTACTAGTGCATTGAGTCTTCTTTTTCATTCCTCGCATATCTTCTAACTTGTTGATTTTTTTTATATTTAGGGATATTTTACACTAAGTATATGGGGATACAAGTCGAACCATTGATTTTGTAAATTCTAAACATCAATCATCCTTGTTTGGGGGCATTCAGTTCGGGAATAAGCAGGAATAAAGGTGGGGAATAAGGAGAATAAGGATCGATTCTCTATTCGGCTGGAAAGATGGGAATAAGGAGAATAAGGTGGAATAAGGGTTTGTAAGATAGAATAAAGATAGGAATAACGTGAAATAATGGGATATGGATGGGAGTAGCCATACTCTTGGGAATTGCATTAGACGAGGAACTGATCCCTTATTCCAGATTTTATTCTCCAAACGAACAGGGCCTTAGTGTACAATCTTCTATGCTTATGATTAGTTAATCCTAAGTATATAGGGGATGATCAACTTCTATTGTTTAATTGAGTTTTTGTAGTATAGATCTTTTCTATACTTAGCACGAGTTATGTCTTCCTCTATTACTCCTTGGTCACTATGAGGACATAGTTCGAGCTAAGTATAGAGGGTTGTATATATGGTATTTATACTTTAGCTATAACTAGTACTTTCTTGTATACTCAATAATATGACTAATATACATTGGATAAGGGTATATTATCAAATATAAAAGATTGAAAACCCTTGTAATTATGTCTAAAGTATTTGAAAATATTTGCAAAAAAATGGTTTGAAAATGTTTTGTAAATGATTTTGAAAAATGGTTGTAAAATGTTGTGAAAAATCTATGGATATCCTTTTAAAAATCTCTGTGAAATGTTTTCAAACCTTTGGAAAAATATTCCTTGGTAAACATTTTCAAAAAGTCTTGTTGGAAAATTGTTTGCAAAATAAGTTTTCAAAATATTTGGTTACAAAAAAAGTTTTCAAATGGTTTTGAAAAACTTGTACATCATCATATTTTAAAAATAATCCAAATAAAATTCCCGCAAATAAACCATGTACAATCCTTTTATTACATTTGTAGAAAATCATTTATTAATGTGTATATAATACTTGTGAATATATAAAAATTTGCAAACCTTTTTGAAATTTCATAAAAAGTTCAAAACTAGAGAATTACTTCACAAAAATAAATTTCAATTGCATGAGCATTTTTCAGTATGTTTTTGACAATTGAACTACTCTGGAATAAAATCTTAAGATTATAATATGGTTTAGACCTTAATCCAATTAATTTTACAGGAACCTTATAGGATCAGGAATTAAGACTTTTCATGTCAATGGAACTTAATTCTTTGAGTCCACAAGACTATGTTCACATGTCATCTTGACTAGCCGAACTAGAATATTTCAAAGCACACACATGACCCTTGTTGGTAGTGACCTAACTTGGACACGCACTATGTACTTAGCTCAACTCAGATGAGGTGGTGAGGGTAGACCTCTTTAGCTTGAGAATCATGTGTATAGAAACATACGTCGCCCCAATAGGAGGCCAGTGCACCCCCAACCCAATCAAGTGGCATGGATGTCTGAAGACAAGATGATGTGGGTAACAAGAGAGCTTCAAAAGAGGGATAGTCTACTGGTTCAAGAAGAAAAATTCCTTGTGTAAATGTTGTTGTCGATATATGTTAAAAAATGTATGAAATAAAAACTCCAACAAAATAGACAGGCCAAAAGTTCAATAAAAACCAATCCTGTTGGAGTTATGTATCAATAAGCAAGGCCTATGATTCAAAGTCAAAGATTTCAAGATTACTTGTAGTTGCAGGCTTGGCAGTACTAGCCAAGCTCTGTTGGACATGTGAGCCCACGACGAGCCATTATGCAATAAATGTTATTGCAAATATCATTCCCTGATCTGAAATGAAGAATAAATAATTTGCATAATAGGTCCCTCTGTACAATTAGGGTTATGTACCATGGCTATCTTAATGATCATACAGCTGTTGATTCAATATATGAATCATAGAGGCTGGTGCTTGGATGAATATCTAAAGGGTTAGATTGAGGAATCATCAAGCACCGTCAAATGATTATTAAGATGTGATCTCCAGCCTGAGTAGGAGATGGCAATCCTTTCTCACATAGGTTGATATCTGACTGACCTCTTGATGCAGGTCCTCTGCATAGGAATAGAGATTCGGAGGTGTCAGATTTGTTAAGTCAAAGAGTTGACTTAACGAGATCGAGATAACCTAAGTCCTATGTTGAATGCTGTCACAGCATAGGCACGCATCCTCTGACCGGAGACAGATGTATTGCTATATGTCTGAGTATGTACATTTGACAGACCAATAGGTTGATGACCTAACCAAGGTCTATACACCGGCGCGTTGGTGTGCATATAAGGGCATATGAGTAATACGATCTCTCAAAGGGATAATACAGGTTCACTACTGAACCGGAAGACATGAGCTCACTCATGAGATATTGGGAGGAATCAAATTCCGTGCACGGTCGTCTTGCTTTGGAAGCTTGACTGAATTTGTAGGTTTGATATATATACTTTTGGAAAGTATATGATCAAGACCTAGTTATGATATATGCTTTTGGAAAGTATATGATCGATACCAAATCCCAATGATCAAATGAGAAACTTAGTGATCAAACCCTGAAGAAGACAGTATAAAATTGATCTTGATCTTCGGGTTGACCATGGGTCTTCCAGTATGCAGGATGTACAGGTATTGGGAATACCTGAAGGGTGATGTGATCATAAACGATTGTATATCCATGACGCTTCCATTCCGAGGGAGTGATGAAATAGGTCTGGATTTTAGTGACTCCTTCCAGTAGAGAAGCAATCTGATCTTAGTCCAAGTGTTGGACATTGGTCTGAATGAGATTCAGATTCAATGAGAAAATTGGATTTGCGGTCTTGATTTAATCAAGCATCTGTGGGAGGTTCGTACGATCTGGATTTGAGACGAGATCTCAACATCCAAGTCACTATACGTGGAATAATACAATCGCCCTGTCCTTATCTCCAAGTATCTGCGGAGAAAGCACATTATTCTTGAAAGGGTTCAAGAATAATTCTTTTGATGAAATATCCAAGCAAGGACTTGATGATTAAATGAGATTTAATTATCAAGCTTAAATATGAATATGATTCATATTGTGAACATGATTATCTAAGATAATTAAATGGGATTTAATTATCAAGGATTAAGAGAATGTGGATAACACTATCCATGATATATGTGTGTTATAAATATGATTTATAATATACATATATAAGAGAGAGAATTTATGTAAATAACATTTGTTAATTAATAATGTGGATTGGATTCACATTTATTAATTAATTGGAAATGCAATTTACCAATTAGTTTGGGTTGTGAATATGATTCACATAATATTCAATGGCATGATTGAAATATTCACAAATTAATTGGGAATTAATTTGGTGAATATATTTTTTTGATTACTAAATTAATTAAGGAATAATAAGATAAATAAAAGAGAGCCAAATAACCACCATTAATAGGTGGCGTCACCCATGAATTGTTCATGGGTGACGCCCCCCCATTTTTAGGGAGGTTGGTTGACTCCATTTTTATTTATCACATTATCTCTTAATTAGTTAATGTTAAATTAAATTATGTTGATAATGTTGCAACATTTTTTAATTTAAATTAATGTTGTTGGTTTTAACCAACAACAATCATAGCCATTGATTTAGCATGGACCAAGCATAGCCTTTGGATCCATGTGTCCCATGGATTAAGATCCATTGGATCCTAAACTAATATAAAAGGAGGGCTAGGGTAGCCTTCCATGGTACATCATTAAGAGTTGTACAAGGTGACAACTCTCTCTCTCTCTTTCTCATTCTCGTCCTCTCTCTCTTTCTCTTCTCCATTAAGTGGCCGTCCACTTTGTGTTGAGAAAGGAGAGACTCTCGGCTTCGACTCGAGGATCTCCTTCTTCTTTGGAGTTGCTTACTCTAGAGGAAGACGACGGATTTCGTTTGACAAATCGGCGGAGCCATCGCTTGGATCTTCATTGAATATTGCGGGAAGGAACGTGACTCATCATCGCGTCCGCAAGTGCGTTCTTCGTGGATCGGACTTAAGATAGGAGGATCTCTACTTTGGGATCTCGCGATCACAACCACGCTTCAAGAGGTATTCCTTGTGCGTTGTGGTTTGATGAAACGATCCGAGAAGTGTTCTCGTGATCATGTGGTTTCATCTTTAAAGTTAAATTTTTTAATTTCCGCTGCATCTAGCATCTAGTACGACTAGTTGCTCCGATTGCATACGATGCGATCGACACGCTTCCGTGATGCGCTTAAGGATTCTCAATATCCTTCAAGCTCCACATGATGTGTGCCTACATTGATCACAATCCATTCTTCTCTCTACCTCCTCTTCTTTGAGCCGGTTGTACTTGAACTTGGAAGGAAAGACTTTGCTCCTCGAGGAAAGAGTTGCTACATTGGGTAATTATGGTTACCTTGCTGAGGAAGACATATTCTTACCACTTCTAATGAGAAGAGCCTCATTTCACATACGTTGTAAAGAGAGACTCGTAGTCATAAGAGTTTGTATATCAAAATATTTATTCTGACCTGGCTATTGAGGCAAAGTGAACAAAGGATTGTGGAACTTGAAGGCTGTTAAGTTTTAGATCATATTCTTAATAAGGTTCTGAGAAACTAACAATCCACTAAGATCCAAACTTTGATTTTATAAAGATCAATTTAAAAATCAAAATCATTCAAAGTCATTTATTTTCCTTTTTATTTATTTTGTCTTTTGCATCTCTTTTTTTGCAAATAATTATTTGCTTAGGATTAGCAAAGGTAAGTATAGGGAAGTGATGAATAACCATTCATTCATCTCTATTCTTTCATTTTGGCATTAAATCCTGAGTAAAATGCACATAAATACAACTAACTTGCATAATATTAATAACATAACATTAATCGGTAATTAATGTGTAAATATCTTTATCTAAACCTAAAATTAAAGATTAAAGAAAAGATAAATAAAGGAAGTATCAAAGATACAAACTGACATTAACCCCGTGAACAAGTTAAATATAGACGAGGTCAACACGAAATAAAGTAGGGGAGATAAGGGTAAAATATTGAACAAAAAAAACACAGGGATCTTAATTCTTTTATTACAGTATACTATGCAAATGTCTAAACTGACACTATTTTATTTATCATTGTACACACCTCAACCAATAAAGTTTTCAACATGAACTTGTACATAAAAGTATATAAAAAAAATTAGATAAATATTGATACAAATAAATCATGCCTAGTGAACATGGTATGCACAGATGAAAAGGTCGTAAACAAAACTTCATTGTTCAATATATACTCCACATTAACTCTAGTTGAACCAAACTCACCTCCATTGTATTTCAAATGAAATTATTTATCAAATAAAGGTGATTTCATTGAAAATGGATCTATGATACAAATGCTGGCTTTTTGGGATACTATTATATTGGGGCATCTGTCTATAAAATCAATTATTTTATTCTTTACATTTTTATTCTCCTTATATTTTTTATATAATTTTACATATTATATAAAACATATTTAAAATATAAACACAACTTAAAAAGCAAGTAAAATACTAAAATAAACAATGAAATTCATTACGTAGATATAATGTACCTATAATTATATACATGTATTTATTTATACATATAAACAAAATTATTAAAATAACATAAAATATATAAATAGATATTAAATATTAACATAAACATATAAAATATGTAAATACAATATTATTTATAAAAATACATAATAAAAATATAAACATATATTATATATATATACTTATATATTTACATGGGGTTGGGGAGGCTGCACCGGCGGGTGTAGCTAACTAGCTGCACCCGGTCATTTTTTTCTTCAATTTTTTGTGTTTTTGAAATGAAACCTAGGTGGATTTAAATCACTATATATCACCATGATATCATACCAATTTCAACTAAATTCGACATTTCTATCATCTCCATCAAGGCTATGACATTTTAACGGTTTTAGAATTATTGAAATTGACCATATCTAGATGGCCATGCTAGGAGTGTTTATTTTGCATGAAATTTGAAACATATATTCCACACAATAAACTAAGTAAATCCCCATAAGTTTTTTTCAAAAAAAATAAAAAACCAATGGAAAAATGGTCGGGTGTAGCCAGTTGGCTGTACCCGCCGATGCATACTCCTTTTTCCCTATTTACATGTAAATATTAATATCTAAAAATAAGGTTGTAAAACTAAATAAAAACATGATAAAATAGTTTATAAATAACAAACAATTTTCATGTTTGGGTTTTTTAAATAAAATCATTTACTATTTTATTTTTAATTTTCTTCTCTTTTATTTTTTGCTCTATCATTTTTTGGCTTGCGTGGCCCAGTCAGGACGTAGGGAGTGTTGACCCCTCGGTCTACACCTCCCGCGCATGGTCTGCTAGCCCCCTTTTTGTCTAACTGTATAACCTCCTCTCTTCTCCAAATGTTTACGCCATCTTCCTCACCTCTAATCATATCGAACCATTCATCAACCTTGTGCAGAACATGTTCATTTGCCTCGCCATACCCATAGATCCCACCAACCACCTTCAAACTACACATAATCTCCATCCCAAAAACGCTCGTCACCACATCCATAAAATAATCCCCTTGCCTTCAATCCAATTTTTGATCATCTTTGAGCAAATATAACCCTAAATATTCATTCCTGGCATGTTCCCCTTGGTGACAGGAAGGAGGAGCCACTGATTCGTGGCATGGAGAAGGAGCTCAAGGCGGGTCCCCCGTCGCAGGAGCTTATCTCCGATGAGGTTCTCGCTTCAAGGTATTTCCCTATTTAGGCATGGGTTTAGTTAGATTGTATTGTTTGGTTTACTCCTTAATGTATCTTAGCATTTATTTCCTGCTGATCTCATCTAGTTTTCCTTAAATTCCAATTCATAATCTGTTGCATCTTAGAGCTCTGACCATTGTTTCATTATGAATTATCCATTATTCCGACCACTTGAGAATCCCATCTTCTTTCCCATCATTTCTACATGAAATCCCTTCGCCCAAATCCCCCTGATCTTGCTAGATCAGGTCCATAGATCTCGTCCTCCTCCCCCCATCACCAAAGATCTTCACATTCACCTCACCTTTGTGCATTTCAGGTTTAAAGTTGGTTAAGGAGACACACCCTCAAGCCCTCTTTTGTGCATTATATAGCTTTAGAGAAGGCACTTAGACGTCGAATCAAATAAAGAACTCATTCTCAGATCATTGGAGAAAAAATGAGCTCCAAGCCTCCTCTGACGAGGCTCAAACCTATCAGAGCCTACTTGTAGTTGTGGAGCAGCCTCAGGAAGGTGTTGAGCCATTTAGGGGTTCTAGAGGTGGCCGGAGGCTGGAGCATTCATCGATCAAAGTTCGATAGGGAAGTTGTTCTTCACTGTTCTTGTTGAGCCTCCAAGAGCTATCGGATGAAGATTTCAGCCAAGAGCTGATCTGAGCCCTTGATTAAAAATCGAAACAGTATGTGTTCCTCACCGTCAGATCATAAGTAATTGCACCTGGACCGTTGGATCCAAGATGCGCACTTCGCATGTGTGCCTACAAGGTATCTTTTACACGTTCCCTCGGCCATTTTGTATTTTTTTTAGTCTTGCAAATTGAATATGCAATGTAAAATAATTAGGTAAAATTACACATTAGACCCTGAACTCTTGTGTATTTGTTATTAGGCTACTAGCAACTTACCTCACGTGGACCTCCACGCAAAAGCACCTCATGGCCTTCTAGATTAGGTGCTTTGTGGTAATTTGCACATTTAGTCCCAACTTTGTAGACCAATTATGAATCACATTTTAATTTTATTTTAATTGCAATAAGGTCACTCTACTCCAATATATTTATTTTTGTGTATTTTATTCATATTAAATATTTTATGCTAAAACTTATTGGAAGATTAGAATAGATGCATGGAACCATGCTTAAGCATGCACACAATTTATTTCGCATTTAACATTATTTTCCTATTTTTAAATGCAAAAACATGCATATTTTCCTTATCTAGATATCTAAAATCAATAAAAAAATTAAAATATAACTCAAAAACACCTAAAACATTATCTTATACATATCATAGTATAATCTACCAGATATCCAAAAATCACTAAAAATATAAATATAAAACCTAAAATTCATAAAACACTAAAAATATTATGAAATTTTGCAAAAAATTATATAAAAATCCCAAAATAATTCTTTCAATCCCTAAATTTTCTTTATTATATAATGTATATATTAAAAATAGTTTTGAGTTAATTTTGGATTGATATATATTTATTAAACCCTAAACCAGTTCAGGTATTTAATATACTCATTTTTTGACATATTTATAACTTTAAAACCCTAAGTATTAAAAAATAACAAAAAAATCAAAAAGGGAAAAAATATACAAAAATACAAAACATTTTGTTTTCTATATTTATACTATATTTTGACTTATATAAAATTAAATAGATATATTATCTATATTATATATCTTAATTATATAGAAGATAGGGAGCTTGCACCAAGGTGCATGTAATTTTACATGCACCGGGACTTATATCTTCCACATTTTTTACTTTTTTGAAAAATACCACCATGTATATTCGTCTATATATCCCTCCAATATGCCACTCGAATTTCGTCAGAAATAGAGACTCCTATGACCTCCACCTATAACTAGTCGATTACAGTAATTCTAAGACCGTTAAAATTACATGTTGTAGATGGAGGTTATAGGAGTCTCTGTTTCTGATGAAATTTGAATGCCATATTGGAGGGCTATATAGATGAATATTTATGTTGGTATTTTTCAAAAAGTAAAAAATGTGGAAGATATAAGCTCCGGTGCATGCAAAGTTACATGCACCTTGGTGCAAGCTCCCCATCCTCAATTATATATTATATAATATCTATAATTATATATTAGTGATTATTGTATTTTAAAAATTAAAAGAAATTAAAATTTTGGAAAAATTTAAAAATAAACTTTAAAATTTAACAATATTAAATAATTAAAAATTCATAAGAACTAAATATAATTGAAAACCCATATATAACAAGAAAAAAAGTAAAAATCCAAAAAAGGTTACTGTTATTAGTTAGTAATAATTAATAATAATTCTCTAACCCCAAGGCTTTTGGTTGAATGATTTATATCTTCGAGGGATAAAACTAGCCATGTTTTCATATCATATCTACTTAGAGGATGACAACAACCATCTCATGAGTTTCAGCGCATGCTAAGTCCTAATCTCTAGGATGTTGTCATGAAAGAAATAATGAAGTAGTGTGAGGCTGGATTTTTATCCCGGCTTCGCCTCTAAATGGGTGAGCTCGTTGGGTAGTTCCAAAGAATTATGGAATTAAGGTGGATACTAATGATCGACGAGATGAGATCTTAGCTTGAGTGCCTACATCATGGCGTGTCTGTATAGATTACTGATGCTTAAACTCAGCTACCAATAAGGATCACTTTTCTCCACCTTTTATTGATCAAGTTCTTGAAAGGTTGGCAAGGAAAGAGTTCTTTTGCTTCTTGGATGGTACTATGGTATAACCAAGTGGTGATCACCCTATAAGATCAAGAGAATACCATTTTCACTTGTGTGTAAAAAAATCAAGCGGATGCCCTTTGGATTATGTAATACTTCCGCTACATTTCAAAGGTGTATGTTGGTTGTTTTTTCTGATATGATGGGTAGTTTTACGTAGGTTTTATGGATGATTTCTAGGTCTATGGTGACTGATTTGATGCATGTCTTACTCCCGATGCCTATCTTTCTCATATGGATCGAGTACAGCAGAGATATCGCGAAGTGAATCTTGTGTTATCGTGGGAGAAGAGTCACTGCATGGTGACTGAAGGAATTCTGTTGGGACATGTAATCTCCAAATGAGGTATGGAGGTCGACCTGACAATGGTGGATGTGATTGCTAAACTTGAGCCACAAAGAATAATAAAATAAGTGAGACCTTTCCTTGGGAATGTCGGATTCTGCATAAGAATTATTCAAGACTATAGAAAGATTGTCCGACCTCTCACAGAGCTACGACAAGAAGACTGATTTCATTGTTGATAACAAGGTCCTCCAAGCCTTCAATCAGTTGAAAGATTTGGTCACTTAGGCTTCTATTCTACAACCACCTGATTGGTCTCTCCCATTTGAGATCATGACAGATGCATTAGATTTTGCTATTAGGGATGTGTTGGGACAGTAAAGGGATGGATTACCCTACACTATTTATTATGACAACAGAAGATTATATAACGCCTAAAAGAATTGTATAGTGATTGAGAAAGAGTTGTTGGTAGTGGTTATCATCCTCGAGAAGTTGCATTCGCATCTTCTCGGTTCAAAAGTTATCATTTTTAATTACCACTCTATTATCAGATATCTACATCAAAAGAAGGATGACAAGTCACATCTACTCTGTTTTATCCTTCAGCTCCAAGAATTTTATTCAGAAATAAGAGATAAACCTTGAGTTAAGAATATAGTAGAAGATCACCTATCAAGAATTAAATGCATAGAGTCTTCGCTAAGCAGTGTGCTAATTAGATAAACCTTTCCCGATGAATCAATTCTAAGTCTTGCATCACTCCCTTGGTATGCTGATGTTGTGAACTATCTTGTCACTGAAAAAGTTCCACAACGTCATATGCGAGTAAATAAGGATAAGTTTTTATTTCATATTCATTTTTACCAGTGGGAAGATCCATACCTTTTCAGGGAATGTACGGATTGCATCTGACGTTAGTGCATTCCTCGAGAGGAGTACACTAGTGTCCTCAAGCATTGTCATAAGCTTGAACTAGAAGGACACCACTCTGGAAGCATAACGACAGCGAAAGCATTGTAGTGTGGCCTCTGGTGGCCCCCACTATTCAAGGATGATGTAGCCTATGTGAAAGGTTGCATTAACTATTAAAAAATGGGAGGAACCATCAATTCCAAGGATTCAATGCCACTCAAGTTCATCCAAATCTTAGATGTATTTGGTGCTTAGGGAATTGACTTTATAGGCCCATTTCCTAATAGTCAAGGATGCAAATACATCATGCTTGTCGTTGATTATGTAAGTTGTTGGGTAGAGTCTATTCATGCCTAATACGTAGATAGTTGTACGGTTTGTCGCTTTCTCAGGGAAAACATTATCTTGTGTATGAGAGTTCCTAAGATTCATGTTTCAAATTTGGTTAAACAATTTATTAATAGAAAAGTTAAAAATCTTCTTAAGGAGTATGACATTGATCATCGTGTCGCATCTTTTTACTACACACAATCGAATGGCTTGGTCGAGTTATCCAATAGGGAGATCAATACTATTCTACAAAAACATGTTAGGTCGGATAGGAAGAACTGGTCTCAACTTCTTGATTTCATTCTATAGGCTTATCAGACCACCTACAAGACTCCATTGGGTAAGCCTCCCTATCTCCTTGTATATGGAAAGCCATATCATCTATCGGTTGAACTAATTCATAAATACCTTTGAACAATGAACATTTGCAACTTGGACTCACAAGAAAGTGAAGATTGTCCATGACATTGGAAGCATTCTAATATCTTAGTTGCCATCTTACATATAATCATTTATAGTCAATGGACAGTTGCTGAAGGCGT
Source organism: Ottelia alismoides (assembly GCA_037367405.1). Taxonomy (NCBI): domain Eukaryota; kingdom Viridiplantae; phylum Streptophyta; class Magnoliopsida; order Alismatales; family Hydrocharitaceae; genus Ottelia; species Ottelia alismoides. The sequence continues at coordinate 309,912 of JAZKJV010009367.1, read as the reverse complement.
ATTTAGATCATGATACATTCTTGTATGTTGTCGATTCTGTAAAGGTTGAATTTTATGATGATCTTCCTACATCAACAGAAGATTCAAACAATGAGCTAACCAATAATATTTTTATTGATTATTTTTTTTCAATTATTTCATTCTTCTGTATTCCTCATTCGGCTTTTTTTTCATTATTATACTTAGGATGATTAGAGTCTAAGTATTGGGGGCGATGAGTGACTTGAGTTTTTCATTTTTGTTCCATCTCTTGTCTTCTAACATGTTGATAATATGTTTTATATTTAGGGACATTTTACCCTAAGTATAGGGTACATAAGTTGAGTAATTAATTAAGTACATTCTAATCTTTGATGATCCCTGCGTAATTTATAGTCCGTTATTCTGAGGAGCAGTTGATTCTATGTATGGGAGAACGATCGACTTCTTATTCTTTTATTGAGTCATTGTATTATAAATCTTTTCTATATCTAGCACAAGTTATGTCTTCTTTTGTTGCTCCTTGGTCACTATGAGTACATAGTTCGAGCTAAGTAAGGGTGTCATATATATTGTACTTCTTGTATTTTCAATAATATGGATAATATACTCGTAAGGGTATATGAATAATAAAATATTAAAAACTATTGTAAATATGTGCAAAAAATTGAAATTCGTTTGTAAAAATTGGTTTGAAAATGTTTTGAAATGATTTTGAAAACAATGTAAAATGCTTTGAAAAATCTGTTGAAAACCTTTGCAAAGTCTTTGTAAAATATTTTCAAACATTTGAAAAATATTCTTTTGTATGTATTTGAAAAAATATTGTAAAAATTGTTTCTAAAATTTATTGAAAAATTTTCGGAAATTTATTTACAAAATAAATTTTCAAAATGTTTGCAAAATCGTTTTCAAACACTTTGAAAACCTTGCATATAATAGTATTGCAAAAAACATCCAAATAAATTATATATGTAAATAAAACCATGTATAAATCACGTATATACTTGTATAAAATCCTTTATAAATATGTATACTATCCTTGTGAATACTTGTAAATGCATGTAGTTCACTAGTATTTTTCAAAGAAATCTCATAAAAAGTTCAAAACTAGAAAATTTGTTTCACAAAAACATCTTGCATTGCGTGAGCAAAGAATGACTTTGATACTTGAACTAGTCTGGAATAAAATATGAAGATTGGAGCTTGGTCTAGATCTTAATCCACTAAGTTCACATGAACCTTATAAGAGATGGAATTAAGACTTTTCATGTCAATGAGACTTAATTCTTTAATTCCACAAGACTGTGTTCACATGTCATCTTGATTAAGCTAAGCAAAATATTTTGAAGCACACGTATGACCCTTGTTAGCAGTGGCCTAACTTGGACAAGAACTCTGCACATAGATCAACTCAGATGAGGTGGTGATGGCAGAATTCTTTAGCTTGATAAGCACATGTGTGGAAACATACGCCACACTAATAGGAGGCCAGTGCACCCCAACCCGATCTAGTGGCATGGACATCTAAAGACATGACCTTGTGGGTTGCAATTAAGCTTTAGAAGAGGGATAGTCTATTTGATAAATAAAAAAAATTCCTTATGTAAATATTGTTGTACATATATATTTAAAAAATGTATGAAATAAAGACTCAAAAAAATAGACGTAGAAAAAATTCAATGAAAAATCATTCCCATCGGAGTTATGTATCAATAAGTTAGGATTATGCTTCAAAGTGAAATATTCAAGGTTGCATGCAACTGGAGACTTACCTACACTAGTTCAGCTCCATAGGATATGTGACTACATAGTCACAGTACATTCTTCTTCTCTACCTCCTCTTCTTTGAGCTGGTTGTACTTAAACTTAGAAGGAAATACCCTGCTCCTCAAGAAAGAGTAGCTAAATTGAGGAATTAGGGTTACCCTGCCAATGAAGTTTGTTTCTTGCTACTTCATATGAGGAGAGAAACATTTCACATACATTATACAAGTGAGACACATAGTCATAAGAGTTTGCGTATAGAAATACTTATTCTAACCTGGTTATTGAGGCGAACTAAACAGAGGATGGTGGAACTTGAGGGCTATTAAGTTTTAAATGTTATTGTCGATGAGGTTATGATAAACAAACAATCTAAAGGTCTCATTGAGCTCTAAACTTTGATTTTATGAACATAAGATTAAAAATCACAGTCATTCTAAGTTCTTTATTTTCCTTTTCTTTATTTTCTCATTCATCATTTATTCTCATAATAAGTGTTTGTTAGGGACTAGCAAAGGTAAATATGGAGGTGATGAATAGCTATTCATTCACCTTTATTCTTCCATTTTGGCTTTAAATCCCTAGTAAAATACATGTAAATACTATTAACCTTAACGAATTCCCATCTAACATTGATCTATAATTAGTTTATAAATATGTATATTTAAATAAAAATAAATAATAAAGAAAAGAAAAATAAAGGAGGTATCAAAGTTACTTACTGACCCTGAACCCTGAGACCCAGTCAAATATTGACTAGGCCAATCAGGAATAAAGTGAGGGGAGATAGGGTAAAAAATTGTACAAAAATATCTCAAAAACCTTAATTCTTGAAGTACAATATATGGTGTAAATAGCCTAATATTGCAATGATTTATTTATAATTATACACTCTTCAAATAATAAAGTATTCAACACAACACTTATACATTGTAATGTATAGAAAATAAAAATATATATTTGCCAAAATAAATCATGCACAGTGCACTTGGTACAAACAGATGAAAAGCTACAAACTAAACGTCATGGATAATTGTTTTCTCCATATGAATTCAAATAGAACCAAACTCACCTCCATTATATTTAAAATTAAATTATCTATCAAATGAAGCAGTTTCATTAAAAATGGAGATCTTTTTGGGGTACTATTGTACTTGGGCATCTATATATAAAATCAATTATTTTAGTCTTTATATTTTTTATCTCTTTATACTTTTGAATTATTTTATATATTATATAATACATACTAAAAATATAAATACCCTTAAAAACCTTTAAAAGATACCCAAAACAAATAATAAATTTAAATAGATAGGTATAATATACCTATAATATACATACTTATAATAATTTATACCCATAAACAAAATTATAAAAATATCATAAATACATGTAAATATGTATTAAATAATGTTGTAGATATATAAATTATGTAAATATAACATTATGTATAAAAATACATAATAATATAGACATATAATATATAGGAATATATACTTACATATTAACATGTAAATATTAACACCTAATAAATAAGTTTATAAAAATAAGATAAATAGTTTATAAATAAGAAATGTTTTATGTATTTTTAATAAAATCGTTTATTATTTTATTTTAAATTTCTTTTCCTTTATTTTATGTTCTATCCTAACTTGGCCCATGTGGACCAATAGGAGTGTGGAGATTGTTGATGCCCCGATCAACACCTCCCCCAGCACGAACCTAGCCATATATCCAAGTTAGAACCATCAAGCCCCCTCACTTTGCTGAATTTTCATGCAATTTCCACGCATGTTCCTTCCTCGAGCCTTCATCAATCTTGTGCAGTACATTTTCCTCCATCTCATTATATCCATAGCTTCCACCAACGACCCTTAAATCAAACGAAATCCCCAGTCCAAAATCTCTACCTCATCCATTTCCTTTCAATTTTTTATGAGCCACCATAACATCTAAAATTGTACCTGGAGCATTCCCCTTGATAACAGGAAGGAGGAGCCATTGATTGCATGTGTGGAGAAGGAACTCAGAGGTTGAATCACCTTATCATAGTAGCCTCAGGTGACATCCCCATTTCCAGGTCTTCCAGGCCTTCCAGGCCTATTGAAGCATAGTTGGGTAGCCTTTTAATTCCTTTTTAATCTTTACTATAATCCTTCAATTTATTTAAGTTCATTTCATTTTATTTAGTGTTAAAATCCAAATCGATGTTCATCGGAGCACTATGCTCTGGCCCTCTATCCTACTGTGATTCGTCACTATTTCGGTGCATCTGACCATCCCATCATCTCCCCCATCACCTTTTCCATCTTCTCGACCCATCTGATCATATTCATCTTGTACAGATAAAAGAAATAGTATCCTTCTATCACCCATCACTGGAGACATCACATTCATGTCACCCTTGTGTTTTTGTACCCACTTTTGCAGGTCAAGAGTGGTCCTCTCAAGTGCAATAATGTTTATGGGAAGGTTAGAGCTTTAGTTGGCCCTCTAAGGAGTCTAATCGAACCAAGAACCTTGGTTCTAGGTGAAAGATATGGTTAAATCCTCAAGCGCATCACGGAAACGTGAGCATCACATCGAATACGATGAAGAACGACTAGTCGCACTAGTTGTTCTATGCAGCGGAAATTAAAAAAAAATTAATGAGATGAAACCACATGATCCAAGAACACTTCTCGGATAATTTCATCTAAACCACAAACAAGTAATAGGATTACCTCTTGAAGCATGGTTGCCATCGAGTCTCTAAACGAAGAGACCTCCTGTCTCAAGTCCGATCCGACGGAGGAGATGCGTGCGAGTGCGGGGATGAACCGCGTGCTTCTCGCAATCCATGTTGATGATACAAGCGATGGATCTCCTTATCTCGACACACGAGATCCGACGACTTCTTCACGAGCATGGCACGCCAAAGTAGACGGAGTTCCACGAGCAAACCATCGGGCAGCATAACGACGACGCTGCGGCGATGGAGAACCTCTCTAGGTCATCCATGGTGGACGGCCATGAGAGGGAGAGAGAGAAAGAGAGAAGAGAGAGAGAGAGAGAGAGAGAGAGATATGCTTCTCTAGCATGGTGTAAAGAAGATCAATGGGGTGCCTCTCCTTTTATAGGGTTTTGGGATCCATGGAACTCAATCCATGGGACAACACAAATCCAACGGCTCACATTGATTGTGTTTCTTTTAATGGCTAAGATTTGTGTTGGTAAAACCAACAACAATTAATTTATTTTAGATTAAATATATATTGATAAATCAATATAATTTAATTACCAAATTATATCAAGATCTCTTGGAGATCATAGGAGAGAGAGTGCCTCCTTCCATGTTGGAAGGAGTGGACGGCCACACATTCCAAATAGGAGTGGAGGTCATCCACTCCATATAAATGGAAGGTGGCTCTCATCTCTATATTGTAATCTCCAAGATTATGCAACAACTTTTGTTGCAAATTATTCTACAAAAATAATTCACAATTATTTTGTAGACATTGCAATCTTGCCATTAAAAAATTTGTGAATCATATTCACAACCCAAAACAAAATGTAAATTACATTTTCAATTCAATGTCCAATGTGAATCCAATTCACATTAACATTTATTTAACAAATGTAAATTATAAATAGCTCTCTCTTATATATTATAAATCACATTTATAATATATATGACTAATATGGATATTGCTATCCACATTATTCATATCCATGATAATTAAATCACATTTAATCATCTTGGATCTCTGTTCTCTTGTTCTCCAATAATATGAATCACATCCACAATATTTACATCTTTGATAATCAAATCATATTCAATTATCTAAGACAACTCTCTTTATAATATGAATCGAATTCATATTAATCATGATAATTAAATCACATTTAATTATCCATTTTTCTCAATGCTTGGATACATAATATCAACAATGAAATCATCCTAAACCCATTCAAGGATAATGCACTTTCTCCGCAGATACTTGAATATAAGGACAGGGCGATTGTATTGTTCCACGTATAGTGACATGGATATTGAGATCGTATCTCAAATCCAGATCGCGGGCCTCTCATAGATGCTTGATTAAATCAAGACCGCAAATCTAATCTTCTCATTGCATCTGAATCACATTCAAATCAATGTCCAACATTTGGATCAAGATCAGATTACTTCTCTACTGAGAGGAGTCACTAAAATCCAGACCCGTTTCATCACTCCCTAGGAATGGAAGCGTCATGGTTATACAATCATTTATGATCACATCACCCTCAGGTATTTCCAATGAAGGATATGGAGAAATCCTTAAGCACATCACGGAAGCGTGATCGTCGTATCGGATACGACGAAGAACGACTAGTCGTACTAGTAGTTCGGTGCAGCGGAATTTAAAAAATTTTATTTGATGAAACCACATGATCCGAGAACCATTCTCAAATCGTTTCATCTATAACCACAACAAGTATAATGCAATACCTCTTGAAGCGTGGTTGATCAAGTCTCTAAGAGAAGAGACCTCCTGTCTCAAGTCCGATCGTCGGAGTAACGGCTTGCAAGCGTGGTGATGAGTCACGGTGTCCTCGCAATCCAAGAAGATGATCCAAGCACGGTTGCCCCTGATCTCGTCGCACGAGATCGAACGTCTCCTTCGTGAGTGAAGCACTCCAAGTAGACGGAAAACCGTAGAGCGTCGAAGCGGCAGCACGATGGCGCGGGCGTCGACGATTCTCTCCACCAAGGTATGGTGGACGGCCACCAAGAAGAGAGTGAGAGAGGGCTGTCGAGTATGGAGAAAGAGAGAGAGAGAGAGAGAGAGAGAGATGTGTGCCACAATAGCATGTCAAGAGAGAGCATGGTATGCCTCTCTATTTATAGGGGTTTGGGATCCATGGATCTCAATCCATGGGACATATAAAATCAATGGATGAGATTGATTTATGTCAATCCAATGGTCAAGATTTCTGTTGGTAAAAGTAAACAACTTGTGATTTAATTTTGATTAAATATATCAAATATATATTAATACCAAATTTAAATCAATCAAATAAGGAGTGAAAACACAAAGGAGATTTTCCTCCCCATAAAGGAGAGGGGACGGCTACCAATTCCACAAGGGAATTGGGTGCCGCCCCTTCTTTTCCTAATGGGGAGAGCAATCTCATGGATTCCCATGAGATTGCACATCTCCTTGATTTTCTCTCAACTTATTTCCAACAATTATTTGTTGGTATTTTATTCACCAAAAATAATTCTCAATTATTTTGGGAATATTGCAATCTTGACATTGGAAAATTGTGAATCATATTCACAGCCCAAAACTAAACGTAATTTACATTTTTCAATTAATTAGACAATGTGTATCCAATACACATTAATAATTAATCTTCAAATATAAATTATAATTAACTCTCTCTAATACATTATAAATCACATTTATAACATATTATGAATAATTGGATATTACTATCCATATTATTCTTGTCCATAATAATTAAATCATATTTAATTATATTGGACAATTCCTCATACATCATGATAATTAAATCACATTTGATTATCAACTTCTCTTTGCTTAGATCTTATGGAATTATTTTTAAACCATTTAAGAATAATGATATTTCTCCTCAGATACTTGGAGATAAGGACATGGCGATTGTATTGTTCCATGTATAGTGACTTGGATATTGAGATCACATCTCAAATCCAGATCCCATGGACCTCTCATAGATGCTTGATTAAATCAAGACCGTAAACCTAATCTTCTCATTGCATCTGAATCTTATTCAGATCAATGTCCAGTATATCGACTAAGATTAGGTCACTTCTCTAATGAGAGGAGTCACTAAAATCCAGACCTGTTTCATCACTCCCTCAGAATGGAAGCGTCATGGTTATACAATCGTTTATGATCAAATCACCCTTCAGGTATTCCCAATACCTGTACATCCTGCATATTGGAAGACTCATGATCATCCCGAAGATATAGATCACTTTTACAATGTCATCTTCAGGGTTTGATCACTAAGTTTCTCAATCTTGGTTCTTGGGATATGGTGCAGATCATATGCTTTCACAAAGCATATATCTTACCTTCAAATTCATATCATGCTTCTAAAGCATGATGACCATGCATGGAATTTGGTCAATCCCAAAACCTCGTGAGTGAGCTCATGTCTCTCGGTTCACAAGTGAACCTGTATGATCCCTTTGAGAGATCATATTACTCATATGCCCTTACATGCACACCAGCTCGTCGGTATATAGACCATTGTTAGGTCATCAACCTATTGGTCTGCCAAATGTACATACTCCGACATATAGCAATACATCTGTCTCTGGTCATAGGATGTTTGCCTGTGATGTGACAGTATTCATCATAGGTCTTTGGTTATCTCGATCTCGTTGAGTCAACTCATTGACTCAACTAATCTGATACCTCCGAATCAATATTCACATGCAGAGGACCTACATCAAGAGGTCGATCAGATATCAGTCTAATGAGATAGGATTGCCATCTCCCACTCAGACTGGAGATCACTACTTGTCAATCATTGATGATGCTTGATGAGTCCTCTATCTAACTCCTTCGATATTCATCCAAGCATCAACCTCTATGATTCAATCAATGAATCAACAGCTGTATGATTATCAAGTTGGCCATGGTACATAACCCTTATTTTACAGAGGGACCTTATAGTGCATTCATTCATTCAATATCAGAAAGGGAGTGAAACAAAATCAATAACTTTTATTGATAAATCATTAATTACAATAACAATTATTGTAGGAATGGTTCGCCTTGGGCTCACATTGCTAACACCCAATACCTGTACATCCTGCATACTGGAAGACTCAGATTAAACCCGAAGTATTGGATCAACTTTATACTGTCTACTTCATGGTTTTATCAGTAAGTTTCTCATTCAATCATTGGGAGTTGGTATCAGTCATATACTTTCCAAAAGTGTATATCATACCTAGTTCTTGATCATTTACTTTCCAAAAGTATATATCAAACTGACAAATTCAGTCAAGCTTCCAAAGCGAGACGACCATGCGCATGGAATTTGATTCTTCCCAATATCTCATGAGTGAGCTCATGCCTTCCGATTCAGTGACTGAACCTGTATGATCCCTTTAAGAGATCGTATTACTCATATGCCCTTATATGCACACCAGTGCGCCGGTGTATAGACCTTGGTTAGGTCATCAACCTATTGGTCTGCCAAATGTACATACTCAGACATATAGTAACACATCTGTCTCCGATCAGAGGATGTGTGCCTATATCATGACAGCGTACGATATAGGACTTTGGTTATCTTGATCTCGTTAAGTCAACTCTTTGACCTAACTAATCTGACACCTCCGAATCTCTATTCCTATGCAGAGAACCTGCATCAAGAGGTCGATCAGATATCAGCCTTCAGAGATAAGGATTGCCATCTCCTACTCAAGCTGGAGATCATCGCTTAACAATCATTTGACGGTGCTTGGTGAGTCCTCAATCTAACTCTTTAGATATTCATCCAAGCACCAGCCTCTATGATTCAACAGTTGAATCAACAGCTGTATGATTATTAAGATGGCCATGGTACATAACCCTAATTGTACTAAGGGACCTATTATGCAAATTATTCATTCTTCATTTCAGATCAGGGAATGATATATGCAATAACATTTATTGCATAATGGTTCGCCGTGGGCTCGCATTTCCAACAATCTCCCACTAGCCCAAAGAGCCATTAATGGGCTAATCATTTAAATCCGCACTCTAGGCTATTTAGAAAATAGCTAGGTAAGTTGATCAGTCACTCTATTCCCGCAAGACTATGCCAAGTCCTTTTACGGCACTTGCATATCCCCAGTAACAGTACTCGCGTCCAATGCGAATGTTGCATCTTATGCAACCAATACTCAATCTAGTTAGTTACAGTGTCCTTGACACTATACCTTAACAGTTATCGTAACCAGTATTTCCATAATCCTTATCAGAATACCCTTATTCCTGGAGATCACTATCTCTTAAGGTATCCACAGTTAAGACCTTTTAGATCTCTATCTATAAAGTCTTGAGCTTTTGAAGATAAAACTTTGATATCACTATCTCAAAATCTTGTCATCTATGAAGATTTTATTATTATTGCAGCCAAGTGTTTTATTTCCGTAGTAGGATTAGTAACAGTTTACTACTCCCACTGCATGGTAGCCATCTCGCTTTTGTACACATCTAGCACACACCTGACTTCTCAAAACTGATGCCCAAGGGCAAGTAGTTCTAGCATTCACTTCCTCAACTCTTCGAGGTGCTATCCCTTTAGATAGGTCAGTACCATATCTTAAGGGACGTAAGCCTTTCTTGGAATTTTCCAAGGTGTACTACTAATGTGACAGTCCCAATACCCTCTTCTCTTTGCTCCTGAACAACTTCAGAACTAAGATCTAAGAGGTATCTTTGAAATCATATTTCAAGATATGGAATAGCCAGTTTATAAAACACTTATTATCATCCTTATATCATTCCAAATGATTAGGATTTTTTCTACATCTAGCACGATGAAGACAAAGGCACTCCCACTAAGCTTCATATGGTTCATCAAGATTCTATCTGAAATCATAACATTTATAATTTCATCAAATCTTATGGTCCAACTTCAAGAAGCTTATTTGAGTCCATAGATGGATTCCTTAGCTTGCACACCTTGCTTTCCTCAACCATGAAGTCCTCGGGCTACTTCATGTGAATATCCTCAGAGAGGTATTGTAGAGGAATGCAATATTGACTTACATCTTGAAGATGCAATAGTCAAGTTGTGTAGATAAGGTTAGCAATATTCTGACAGTTTTAAGCATCATCACTGAAGAGCAAGTCTCATTGCAAGCAATGTCTTCTCTTCCGGTGTGTAGCTCATGGCTACGAATCGTGCTTTGAAGGTCTCTAGCTTCTCATCAGGTTCCCTTTCTCTTGAAGATCCATTTACACCTCTACAGGTATTACCCATATAGGTGGATCCTCGAGGGTCCATATACAACACTTGTATATGAAGTCTACATTAGACTTTTATTGCTATCCATCTATCCGTGCTATGATCTTCAGAAGCTTCATCACATGAAGTTCGATCATTGTCAGATTTCTCTAACACATGGAATCCATCATCAAACTCATTTGAAGAGGTATTAGTGTTTCATCTTTAATTGTCCTTTTAGTTTCCAATTTTAGGAGTCTCATTATCTTCTCAAGATTAAATGAGTTCCTACACAAGATTAAGTATGTAAGTTTTGAAATTTTAGACATTCTAAAGTTTCATCTCTTACTAGTCTATTGATCAAATCAATAAACAAATGTCCAAGGCTTGATGCTAGATCATTGTCAAATGATCTTCATACTCATATTGATCTTAAGGTTTAATTTCAACATTTAGAAATGTTAATGAACCATTCATCAATTTTCTAATTTAGTGGAGCCTACTAGATTGAAGATTACTATCTGAAATATTTCCATCATAACTATTTATGATAGTTCTATCTCAGAATTCATGTTTATTTCCAACATTTAGAAACAAACAATGAGTGTAATCTTATATCCAGGTCATAGAGACATTCTCTACGATGAAGGGCTCTCCCACTGAAATTAACAAGTCTATCAATCCAACAGAGATTGTTGCAACAATTGCATCAATATCCATGTGGAAAACTATGAACCTTTTAAGATCAAATTTTCCAGTCTTCTAAAACATATGCAACCCATTGCAAGTGTTGTCAGAAGATTGAGATACAATTATTAGACTCTATCTTATCAAATTTAGAAAGTCAATTTCAATGATTTATGTAGATTATTTTTGATGCTCTATCTGAGTACTTCTCTAAGGATTATAGACAGACTTGATAGTCATACTATCAACACATCATCTTATTGCAGTTTTGGCATTCATCCAACTCTTTGGATGTCATATGGAAGTCACAGAAGTCCAGTCAACTCTTTGACTTTTCTTCTTTCTTGGGTCCAACCCATGCTTCCACTACGCTCCCTTTATCTATAAGCAATTATTGCTCAGGACAGAGGATCTCTTATTTTAAATTCAAAAGAATTCAAAGTAAGAGTATTTCAACATTTATACATGCTTCATTAAATTCATACAATATGAATATTATGAAGCTTCATGAATGACTAGAGTACAGACAGTAGAATGATGACACTCATCATGTCTACATCCATTTATACTCTTAAAACCATTGGTTCAGGTAGGTATCCTAACATTTTGAATCCATCATCTCTTATAGAGCTACCATTCTGCATGATGCAGAGAACCATGTCACTCATGATTAAATGTCAAGAGCACATATGTATGCTAGAATATCTTCATTGATTTTATAAGGATTATTTGACAATTGCGATCATCATCGACATGTTACTTCCAAAGTACGTCCGATGAGATCAAGGTTATAGAGACATACAAACCCTATGGTTGTAGTCCTATTATCTATTTAATTGTCATTCCTCATTATTATGAGGAAACTTGCACATTGCAATCGCATAAGTTATGTGTCCAACTGCAAGTACAATATCTGGATCATGAGTCCAATCCATGATATCTTACTGGTTATTATTGAGTATATCATTGACTGGGTTTTAATGAAGGATTATCTGAAATAAGAAATTTGCATAAATATATATATTTATATTTTACTTTGATTTAGGAATTTTTATATCAAAGTTGTCTTGTCTTGTAAACACTGAAAGTTCATTCCCTTAATCACTTTCAATGTAAGAGATATACTTACCATGATATCTCAACGAGATCTGGGATCTCCTTCCTTATCTTTGTTACATCCCAATAATATGAGAATCAGCAATTCGGATAAAAAGAAATGGGAACACATTCCGCCTTGTAAGTCCAACTTGCATTTCCCAATTCGGTCTTTAACACCCAGGCCCACCACCCCTAAGGAAATGTTGACCCGTCATTAATTGAACCAACCGTCAACAGGAATACAACTCGCTATGTGCAATCCAATATCGCCCCAATAATATGAGGATCCGATATTGAGGTCACTACGCATACGTCCTTAATCTTTCGAGAAGCGAAGAGCCCGATCCAGAAGCGCTTGCATATAGGAGCTGTCACTTCGGACAGGCGTCTCCTATATACAATCCCTAGCGACGGAACCCTCCGCCTTGACGGGAGACCATGGATGTCACTTATGTGATCCTCCATATCATATTCAAATTCTAATTAATCATTATGAATCATATTCATTGTGATTAATTCTTCCAAGGAAATAACATCTCTATTCATAATAGAGTGTTTTAATATTAATTGGATTCCAATTAATCTATTCATATTAAATTAATGATCCAATTAATATCCAACAAATATTTTTAATTTGTTACTTGAATTATGGTATTATCTCAAATACGTATTATTTCGAATTTTAATAATTAGAAATACATCATGATTTCTTAAGGATTATACTAACCCTACCCGCTGTCATGGCCAGTACCGACGAGAGTGGGACGAACCACATACGTTGCAACCCGCAACCCCAATACTCTCCGACTAGACACCATATCCACCTCGGGAAAGGATAATGCAAAATAGATCATTTTGTACTTGAGATGATCATCGGTTCATCAACTGAAATTATACCATATAATAATAATCAAAACAATTTTGATTAACATTATAATGAGATTTGCTAAACAAATCCCATGTCCTATTCAAGCAACATGTTTGTTGGAATGTTGATCATGTAGATCATGTAACCAATTAGTGATCTAGATCACATCTAATCAAATATTGGTGAAGGCAATGTCATTTAAGGAAATAACTATCATCAAATATTTCACAAATATTTATGCACAATTATTGCAGAAAATTAAACAATTTAATTTCACTTATTGATTAAATGACAATCACTAGGTTCTTGATTAGGAAAGTATTTCCAGCGTGACCCTCACTTACTAAAAATACCATATCTCAATCAATTTAAATCCAAATTAAGAAAAGTAAGTTCCTAAAGTTTGCTAATTTGATTTACAACAGAATCTAAGTGATATGCACGCATTTCAAGGCGTATCGAATCCGCAATTAACATCTTAATTACGTTGAGATTCGCAGTCCCCGAAACTGTGGATACATGTTCAGTAAAATGAGCATATCTAGAGCAAACGTTATCGAAATCACGCAAACTCAGATCCTACGGTTTTCTTATTTAATGGGGAACAAAATCCAATTATTATTTTCGTATTTAAACAATTTGAACAGTGCTGAAAATGATATCAAAACAGAGATGCGAAAATGAAATGCAAAAAAAACTTTCGCAAACCCTAACAAACCCAAGTCGTCCTCGGTTCATGGATCGTATCAAAAACCACCAACTTGGCTCTGATACCACTTGAGGGATATGGTTAAATCCTTAAGCGCATCACAGAAGTGTTAGCATCGTATCGAATATGACGAAGAACGACTAGTCGCACTAGTTGTTCTATGCAGCGGAAATTAAAAAAAATTTAATGCGACGAAACCACATGATCGAAGAACACTTCTCGGATCATTTCATCTAAACCACAAACAAGTAATAGGATTACCTCTTGAAGCGTGGTTGCGATCGAGTCTCTAAACGAAGAGACCTCCTGTCTCAAGTCTGATCCGACGGAGGAGACGCTTGCGAGCGCGGGGATGAACCGTATGCTTCTCGCAATCCATGTTGACGATCCAAGCGATGGATCTCCTAATCTCGACACATGAGATCCGACGTCTTCTTCACAAGCAAGTCACGCCGAAGTAGACGGAGTTCCACGAGGAAACCATCTGGCAACATAACGACGATGCTGCGGCGATGGAGAACCTCTCTAGGGCATCCATGGTGGATGGCCATGAGAGGGAGAGAGAGAAAGAGAGAATGAGAGAGAGAGAGAGAGACATATGCTTCTCAAGCATGGTGTAAAGAAGAGCAATGGGGTGCCTCTCCTTTTATAGGGGTTTGGGATCCATGGATCTCAATCAATGGGACAACACAAATCCAATGGCTCACATTGATTGTGTTTCTTTTAATGGCTAAGATTTGTGTTGGTAAAACAAACAACAATTAATTTAATTTAGATTAAATATATATTGATAAATAAATATAATTTAATTATCAAATTAAATCAAGATCTCTTGGAGATCATAGGAGAGAGAGTGCCTCCTTCCATGTTGGAAGGAGGGGACGGCCACACATTCCTAATAGGAGTGGTGGTCGTCCACTCCATATAAATGGAAGGTGGCTCTCATCTCTATATTGTAATCTCCAAGATTATGCAACAACTTTTGTTGCAAATTATTCTACAAAAATAATTCACAATTATTTTGTAGACATTGCAATCTTGCCATTAAAAAATTTGTGAATAATATTCACAACCCAAAACAAAATGTAAATTACATTTTTCAATTCAATGTCCAATGTGAATCCAATTCACATTAACATTTAATTAACAAATGTAAATTATAAATAGCTCTCTCTTATATATTATAAATCACATTTATAATATGTATGACTAATATGGATATTGCTATCCACACTATTCATATCCATGATAATTAAATCACATCTAATCATCTTGGATCTCTATTCTCTTGTTCTGAAATAAAAAGAATCACATTCACCTTATTTACATCTTTGATAATCAAATCATATTTAATTATCTAAGACAACTCTCTTTATAATATGAATCGAATTCATATTAATCATGATAATTAAATCACATTTAATTATCCATTTTCCTCAATGCTTGGATACATAATATCAACAATGAAATTATCTTGAACCCATTCAAGGATAATGCGCTTTCTCCGTTGATACTTGGAGATAAGGACAGGGAAATTGTATTGTTCCACGTATAGTGACATGTATATTGAGATCATATCTCAAATCCAGATCGCGGGCCTCCCATAGATGCTCGATTAAATCAAGACCGCAAATCTAATCTTCTCATTGCATCTGAATCACATTCAGATCAATGTCCAACATTTGGATCAAGATCAGATTACTTCTCTACTGAGAGGAGTCACTTCCAGACCCGTTTTATCACTCCCTAGGAATGGAAGTGTCATGGTTATACAATCGTTTATAATCACATCCCCCTCAGGTACTCCCAATACCTGTACATCCTGCATATTGGAAGACTCGGATTAAACCCGACGTATTGGATCAACAATATACTATCTACTTCATGGTTTTATCAATAAGTTTCTCATTTGATCATTGGGAGTTGGTATCAATCATACACTTTCCAAAAGCATTTATCATACCTAGGTCTTGATCATATACTTTCCAAAAGTATATATCAAACCGAAAAATTCAGTCAAACTTCCAAAGCGAGACGACCATGCGCATGGAATTTGATTCTTCCCAGTATCTCATGAGTGAGCTCATGCCTTCCGGTTCAGTGATTGAACCTGTATGATCCCTTTGAGAGATCGTATTACTCATATGCCCTAATATGCACACCAGCGCGCGCCGGTGTATAGACCTTGGTTAAGTCATCAACCTATTGGTCTGCCAAATGTACATACTCAGATATATAGTAACACATCTGTCTCCGGTCAGAGGATGCGTGCTATATCATGACAGCATACGATATAGGACTTTGGTTATCTCGATCTCGTTAAGTCAACTCTTTGACCTAACTAATTTGACACCTCCGAATCTCTATTCCTATACAGAGGACCTGCATGAAGAGGTCGGTCAGATATCAGCCTTCAGAGATAAGGATTTTCATCTCCTACTCAGGCTGGAGATCATCGCTTAACAATCATTTGACGGTGCTTGATGAGTCCTCAATCTAACTCTTTAGATATTCATCCAAGCACTAGCCTCTATGATTCAACAGTTGAATCAACAACTGTATGATTATTAAGATGGCCATGGTACATAACCCTAATTGTACTAAGGGACCTATTATGCAAATTATTCATTCTTCATTTCAGATCAGGGAATGATATATGCAATAACATTTATTGCATAATGGCTCACCGTGGGCTCGCATTTCCAACAATCTCCCACTAGCCCAAAGAGCCATTAATGGGCTAATCATTTAAACCCGCACTCATGTGACAATCATAGGCTATTTAGAAAATAGCTAGGTAAGTTGATCAGTCACTCTGTTCCCGCGAGACTATGCCAAGTCCTTTTACGGCACTTGCATATCCCCAGTAACAGTGCTCGCATCCAATGCGAATGTTGCGTCTTATGCAACCAATACTCAATCTAGTTAGTTACAGTGTCCTTGACACTACAGCTTAACAGTTATCATAACCAGTATTTCCATATACCTTATCAGAATACCCTTATTCCTGGAGATCACTATCTCTTAAGGTATCCACAATTAAGACTTTTTAGATATCTATCTATAAAGTCTTAAGCTTTTGAAGATAAGACTTTGAGATCACTATCTCAAAATCTTGTCATCTATGAAGATTTTATTATTATTGCAGCCAAGTGTTTTATTTCCATAGTAGGATTAGTAACAGTTTACTACTCCCACTGCGTGCCTGCCATCTAGCTTTTGTACACATCTAGCACACACCTGGCTTCTCATAATTGATGCCCAATGGCAAGTAGTTCTAGCATTCACTTCCTCAACTCTATGAGGTGCTATCCCTTTAGATAGGTCACTACCATATCTTAAGGGACATAAGCCTTTCTTGGAAGTTTCCAAGTGTACTAATAATGTGACAGTCCCAATACCCTCTTCTCTTTGCTCCTGAACAACTTCAGAACTAAGATCTAAGAGGTATCTTTGAAATCATATTTCAAGATATGGAATAGCCAGTCTATAAAACACTTATTATCATCCTTATATCATTCCATATGATTAGGATATTATCTACATCTAGCACGATGAACAAAAAGGCACTCCCACTAAGCTTCATATGGTTCACCAAGATTCTATCTGAAATCATAACATTTATAATTTCATCAAATCTTATGATCCAACTTCAAGAAGCTTATTTGAGTCCATAGATGGATTCCTTAGCTTGCACACCTTGCTTTCCTCAACCATGAAGCCCTCGGGCTACTTCATGTGAATATCCTCGGAGAGGTATTCGTAGAGGAATGCAATATTGACTTACATCTTGAAGATGCAATAGTCAAGTTGTGTAGCTAAGGTTAGCAATATTCTGACGGTTTTAAGCATGGTCACCGAAGAGCAAGTCTCATTGCAAGCAATGTCTTCTCTTCCGGTGTGTAGCTCATGGCTACGAACCGTGCTTTGAAGGTCTCTACCTTCTCATCAGGTTCCCTTTCTCTTGAAGATCCATTTACTCCTCTACAAGTATTACCCATATAGGTGGATCCTCGAGGGTCCATATACAACACTTGTATATGAAGTCTACATTAGGCTTTTATTGCTATCCATCTATCCATGCTATGATCTTCAGAAGCTTCATCACATGAAGTTCGATCATTGTCACATGGAATCCATCATCAAACTCATTTGAAGAGGTATTAGTGTTTCATCTTTAATTGTCCTTTTAGTTTCCAATTTTAGGAGTCTCATTATCTTCTCAAGATTAAATGAGATCCTACACTTCATTTTCATCTTGATTCTCAAGAGTCTCAACCTCTAAGAATCACATTCTCGGAGAGGAGATACTTTAAGAATCTCAAGATCATAAAGTAGGTATCCAATACCATCCTTTATTTTCCTAATGAAGCAGCACTCTCAAATGCTAGATTCCAGCATACATGGAATCTTATTAAAGATATACATTACAGTCTCTACTACACATATATATCTGGAAACTAAGGGATAATTATGCTAAAATTCATCATTGATAAGATCATGTCACACATGATCCAATTGTATCTCCCTATAACTCTATTGAGTTAAGGTGTGTTAGGAGGATTGAGATAGAAATGATATTCATATCTCCATAAGGTATCCTTTGAATTCATCTAACAGGTACATGCTACCTAGATTAGATCAAATTCATTTTATCTTCCTTCAAACATTGGTTATAAACCAAAATTATGAAATCTTTGAACATTTCAAAGGTTTCTTAGGTGAAGAGAAGAAATCTCATATCATACATAATCATAAATAGATATCACATATCCACAATGTTTACTATGATATAGATGATCCGCATACATCAATATGTATGAGATCCTGAATACCTTGACATCTTACACCATTCCCAAAGAAGGGTGTATTGGACATTTTACTTTGAATACAATATTCGTAAGTATGTAAGTTTTGAAATTTTAGACATTCTAAAGTTTCATCTCTTACTAGTCTATTGATCAAATCAATAAACAAATGTCCAAGGCTTGATGCTAGATCATTGTCAAATGATCTTCATCCTCATATTGATCTTAAGGTTTAATATCAGCATTTAGAAATGTTAATGAACCATTCGTCAATTTTCTAATTTAGTGGAGTCTACTAGATTGAAGATTACTATATGAAATATTTCCATCATAACTCTTTATGATAGTTCTATCTCAGAATTCATGTTTATTTCCAACATTTAGAAACAAACAGTGAGTGTATTCTTATATCCAGGTCATAGAGACATTCTCCACGACGAAGGGCTCTCCCACTGAAATTAACAAGTCTATCAATCCAACAGAGATTGTTGCAACAATTGCATCAATATCCATGTGGATAACTATAAACCTTTTAAGATCAAATTTTCCAGTCTTCTAAAACATATGCAACCCATTGCAAGTGTTGTCAGAAGATTGAGATACAATTATTAGACTCTATCTTATCAAATAAGAAAGTCAATTTCAATGATTTATGTAGATTATCTTTGATGCTCTATCCGAGTCCTTCTCTAAGGATTCTAGACAGACTTGATAGTCATACTATCAACACATCATCTTATTGCAGTTTTGGCATTCATCCAACTCTTTGGATGTCATATGGAAGTCATAGAAGTCCAGTCAACTCTTTGACTTTTCTTCTTTCTTGGGTCCAACCCATGCTTCCACTGCGCTCCCTTTATCTATAAGCAATTATTGATCAGGACAGAGGATCTCTTATTTTAAATTCAAAAGAATTCAAAGTAAGAGTATTTCAACATTTATACATGCTTCATTAAATTCATACAATATGAATATTATGAAGCTTCATGAATGACTAGAGTATAGACAGTAGAATGATGACACTCATCATGTCTACATCCATTTATAATCTTAAAACCATTGGTTCAGGTAGGTATCCAAACATTTTGAATACATCATCTCTTATAGAACTACCATTCTGCATGATGTAGAGAACCATGTCACTCATGATTAAATGTCAAGAGCACATATGTGTGCTAGAATATCTTCATTGAATTTATAAGGATTATTTGACAATTGCGATCATCATCGACATGTTACTTCCAAAGTACATCCGATGAGATCAAGGCTATAGAGACATACAAACCCTAGGGTTGTAGTCCTATTATCTATTTAATTGTCATTCCTCATTATTATGAGGAAACTTGCACATTGCAACCACATACGTTATGTGTCCAACTGCAAATACAATATCTGGATCATGAGTCCAATCCATGATATGTTACTGGTTATTATTGAGTATATCATTGAGTGGGTTTTAATGAAGGATTATCTGAAATAAGAAATTTGCATAAATATATATTTATATTTTACTTTGATTTAGGAATTTTTATATCAAAGTTGTCTTGTCAACACTGAAAGTTCATTCCCTTAATCACTTTCAATGTAAGATATATACTTACCATTATATATCAACAAGATCTGGGATCTCCTTCCTTGTCTTTGTTACATCCCAATAATATGAGAAAATGCAACTCGGATAAAAAGAAGTGGGAACACATTCCGCCTTGCAAGTCCAACTTGCATTTCCCAATTCGGTCTTTAACACCCGGGCCCACCACCCCTAAGGCAATGTTGACTCATCATTAATTGAACCAACCGTCAACAGGAATACAACTCGCTATGCGCAATCCAATATCGCCCCAATAATATGAGGATCCGATATTGGGGTCACTACGCATACGTCCTTACCCTTTCGAGAAGCGAAGAGCCCGATCCAGAAGCACTTGCATACAGGAGCTGTCACTTTGGACAGGCATCTCATATATACAATCCCTGGTGACGGAACCCTCCGCCTTGACGGGAGACCATGGATGTCACTTATGTGATCCTCCATATCATATTCAAATTCTAATTAATCATTATGAATCATATTCATTATGATTAATTCTTCCAAGGGAAATAACATCTCTATTCATAATAGAGTGTTTTAATTTTAATTGGATTCCAATTAATCTAATCATATTAAATTAATGATCCAATTAATATCCAACAAACATTTTTAATTTGTTACTTGAATTATGGTATTATCTCAAATACATATTATTTCGAATTTTAATAATAAGAAATACATCGTGATTTCTTAAGCATTATACTAACCCTACCCGTTGTCATGGCCAGTACCGACGAGAGTGGGATGGACCACATACGTTGCAACCCGCAACCCCAATGCTCTCCAACTAGACACCATATCCACCTCGGGAAAGGATAATGCAAAATAGATTATTTTGTACTTGATATGATCATCGGTTCTTCAACCGAAATTATACCATATAATAATAATCAAAACAATTTTGATTAACATTATAATGAGATTTGCTAAACAAATCCCAAGTCCTATTCAAGCAACATGTTTGTTGGAATGTTGATCATGTAGATCATGTAACCAATTAGTGATCTAGATCACATCTAATCAAATATTGGTTAAGGCAATGTCATTTAAGGCAATAACTATCATCAAATATTTCACAAATATTTATGCACAATTATTCCAGGAAATTAAACAATTTAATTTCACTTATTGATTAAATGACAATCACTAGGTTCTTGATTAGGAAAGTATTTCCAGCAGTGACCCTCACTTACTAAAAATACCATATCTCAATCAATTTAAATCCAAATTAAGCAAAGTAAGTTCCTAAAGTTTGATAATTTGATTTACAAAAGATCTATGTGATATGCATGCATTTCAAGGCGTATCAAATCCGCAATTAAAATCTTAATTACATTGAGATTCGCAGTCCCCGAAACTGTGGATACATGCTTAGCAAAATGAGCATATCTAGAGCAAACGGAATCGAAATCACGCAAACTGAGATCCTACGATTTCCTTATTTAATGGGGAACAAAATCTAATTATTATTTTCGTGTTTAAACAATTTAAAAAGTGCCGAAAATAATATCAAAATAGAGATTCGAAAATGAAATGCAAGAAAAACTTTCGCAAACCCTAATGAACCCAAGTCGTCCTCGGTTCATGGATCGTATCCAAAACCACCAACCTGGCTCTGATACCACTTGAGGGATATGGTTAAATCCTCAAGCGCATCACGGAAGTGTGAGCATCGTATCGAATATGACGTAGAACGACTAGTCGCACTAGTTGTTCTATGCAGCGGAAATTAAAAAAAATTAATGCAACGAAACCACATGATCCCTGAACACTTCTCGGATCGTTTCGTATAAACCACAAACAAGTAATAGGATTACCTCTTGAAGTGTGGTTGCGATCGAGTTTCTAAACGAAGAGACCTCCATTCTCAAGTCCGATCCGACGGAGGAGACGCTTGCGAGCGCGGGGATGAAACGCGTGCTTCTCGCAATCCATGTTGATGATCCAAGCGATGGATCTCATGATCTCGACACACGAGATCCGACGTCTTCTTCATGATCAAGGCACGCCAAAGTAGACGGAGTTCCACAAGCAAACCATCGGGAAGCATAACGACGACGCTGCGGTGATGGAGAACCACTTAGGGCATCCATGGTGGACGACCATGAGAGGGAGAGAGAGAGAAAGAGAGAATGAGAGAGAGAGAGATATGTTTCTCAAGCATGGTGTAAAGAAGAGCAATGGGGTGCCTCCTTTTATAGGGTTTTGGGATCCATAGATCTCAATCCATGGGACAACATAAATCCAATGGCTCACATTGATTGTGTTTCTTTTAATGGCTAAGATTTGTGTTGGTAAAACCAACAACAATTAATTTAATTTAGATTAAATATATATTGATAAATTAATATAATTTAATTACCAAATTAAATCAAGATCTCTTGGAGATCATAGGAGAGAGAGTGCCTCTTCCATGTTGGAAGGAGGGGACGGCCACACATTCCTAATAGGAGTGGTGGCCGTCCACTCCATATAAATGGAAGGTGGCTCTCATCTCTATATTGTAATCTCCAAGATTATACAACAACTTTTGTTGCAAATTATTCTACGAAAATAATTCACAATTATTTTATAGACATTGCAATCTTGCCATTAAAAAATTTGTGAATCATATTCACAACCCAAAACAAAATGTAGATTACATTTTCAATTCAATGTCCAATGTGAATCCAATTCACATTAACATTTAATTAACAAATGTAAATTATAAATATCTCTCTTATATATTATAAATCATATTTATAATATATATGACTAATATGGATATTGCTATCCACATTATTCATATCTATGATAATTAAATCACATTTAATCATCTTGGATCTCTATTCTCCTGTTCTCAAATAATATGAATAACATTCACATTATTTACATCTTTGATAATCAAATCATATTTAATTATCTTAGACAACTCTCTTTATAATATGAATCGAATTCATATTAATCATGATAATTAAATCACATTTAATTATCCATTTTTCTCAATGCTTGGATACATAATATCAACAATGAAATTATCTTGAACCCATTCAAGGATAATGCGCTTTCTCCGCTGATACTTGGAAATAAGGACAGGGCGATTGTATTGTTCCACGTATAGTGACATGTATATTGAGATCGTATCTCAAATCCAGATCGTGGGCATCCCATAGATGCTTGATTAAATCAAGACCGCAAATCTAATCTTCTCATTGCATCTGAATCACATTCAGATCAATGTCCAACATTTGGATCAAGATCAGATTACTTCTCTACTGAGAGGAGTCACTAAAATCCAGACCCGTTTCATCACTCCCTAGGAATGGAAGCGTCATGGTTATACAATCATCTATGATCACATCACCCTCAGGTATTCCCAATACATGTACATCATGCATACTGGAAGACTCGGATTAAACCCGAAGTATTGGATCAACAATATACTATCTACTTCATGGTTTTATCAATAAGTTTCTCATTTGATCATTGGGAGTTGGTATCAATCATACACTTTCCAAAAGCGTATATCATACCTAGGTCTTGATCATATACTTTCCAAAAGTATATATCAAACCGACAAATTCAGTCAAGCTTCCAAAGCGAGACGACCATGCGCTTGGAATTTGATTCTTCCCAATATCTCATGAGTGAGCTCATGCCTTCCGGTTTAGTGATTGAACATGTATGATCCCTTTGAGAGATCGTATACTCATAAGCCCTTATATGCACACCAGCGCGTCGGTGTATAGACCTTGGTTAGGTCATCAACCTATTGGTCTGCCAAATGTACATACTCAGACATATAGTAACACATATGTCTCCGGTCAGCGGATGCGTGCCTATATCATGACAGCATACGATATAGGACTTTGGTTATCTCGATCTCCTTAAGTCAACTCTTTGACATAACTAATCTGACACCTCCGAATCTCTATTCCTATGCAGAGGACCTGCATCAAGTGGTCGGTCAGATATCAGCCTTCAGAGATAAGGATTGCCATCTCCTACTCAGGCTGGAGATCATCGCTTAACAATCATTTGATGGTGCTTGATGAGTCCTCAATCTAACTCTTTAGATATTTCATCCAAGCACCAGCCTCTATGATTCAACAGTTGAATCAACAGCTGTATGATTATTAAGATGGCCATGGTACATAACCCTAATTGTACTAAGGGACCTATTATGCAAATTATTCATTCTTCATTTCAGATCAGGGAATGATATATGCAATAACATTTATTGCATAATGGCTCGCCGTGGGCTCGCATTTCCAACACTAGGTGCCCAAGATTTGAAGCACCTCCAAGCCTCTTCCAGCAAGGCTTGGATCATATGAGCACCACTTGATGATTCAGAACACTTCTAAGAAGCTAGTGAGCTTCACGGCAAGCCAAACGATCGTTGGAGGATAAAGGATTCATCAATCTAAGCTCAGCACAAGGAATGTTCTTCTTTGTTCTTGTTGAGTAGTAGCCGTCTGATCATAGGGTTGGCCTTGATCTAATCGGGATCGTTGATTTTGTCAAAGTTGTGCGCACCTGCAGTCATTGTATGCGCTCAAGTGAAGCAATGCCAAACGTATGATCATAGCCACGTGTCATGCACACGTGTCTATTGTGTATTGTTGACACGGGAAATTAGGGTTTTAATTTAATGAGAGTAAATGAAATGTTGTTGGAACCCTAAAAATCCCTCAACAAAATTTATTATTTTTATTCACAGCTCAAGCCAACAAGCAATAAAATAATGTAAGTAATAAACAGTAAGTGCTATTTATTTACCTATATAGCATACATGGTCGAACTCATGGAGGCTTCGAAAGTCCAGTGGGTTACTAAATCAATGAAAACTCAATGAAATAAAGGAGGAAATTATATGTACACTACTCTTGATTTTTGTATTTTTTTTATTTTATGGAATTTTTATTTTATACATTTTTATTTGGTTTTTTTATGTTTTATTTTTTATGATTTTTAGCTTTGCAAATGAATTTTTTATTTTTTAAAACAAAATAAAAAATCAAATGAAAGAAATAAAGAGAAAATAAGAAAGAAAGGTAATTTTTTATTTTTAGAATATAATAGAAATAAATGAGAACTTCAAATAAAATTCTTTTTGGATTGCTGACAATTTCTTAAGGTTTTTTTTGTAATTTTCCATAATTTTCTGATTTTTAAGGCTTTTAAATAAAAAAACTGAAAATAAAGCAAACAGAACAAATAGCGAATGTTTTTGGATTTTAGAATAACAAGTAAAATAAAAAATAGATAAAATATGCACTTATAGAAAGATAAACTTTTATATTTTCTAAAAAGCCATTTTATAGTTTTTTAGCATTTTCTATGATTGTTTTTGTGAAAAATTAAATTGTGAAAATGGTATAATTAATAAAACAAATAAAAATAAGCGACCCATAACATTTTTAGTATTTTTGACATTATACTTATATTTTTGTAGGTTTTTAAATGTAGACGTGGACTTTTATCTTCTTTTCAAATTTTTTAAAATATTAAAAAGGATGAAAATGTGAAATAAAAATTATGTATGCAAGATCTAATTAATAGAACGCTAATATGATTTTTGTGGAATTTTTTGATTTTAATATGCAAACTAAATATGCAGATGCACTGGACCAAAGCGTAAATATTTAAAGATTAAGCACTTAATAATAACGAAGTACAGAAATAGAGGTGTTATTGTGCAAAAAACAAGATCAAAATGTGTAGCTCATGTGTTCCAGACTCATAGGGGGCATAATTGCAACTTCTGAAATTATATCAAAATTTTATTAACACAGTTAAAGTCCATGAAATAAAATGCAAATATCCCACAAAAATCACATGTCGACGCACATGAATACCACCAACAAGGACTAAAGTGCAATAAGTAGAAACTTCAGTGTTGGACTACAAAGTACTTTGTTCTTATTTACAAATTTATTGAACTGAACATAAATAAAATAAATGTGAGGGTGTTGAAGCAATACCACTAGATCCACATACGTGTAAGGTGCAAACGGTCTGGATGGGCCACCTAGCACGATCGTGCAATTGTGATTTTTGCACAAACCAACAGATATGATCGAATCGAGCACTACGCTCCTAATCCAATGAGTTTGAGATTGCCTGAAAAAACAATGATGAACTCGAGCATCGCCGACCTAAATATGCAATCTTGCTCATCTTTGCATTGTTCCACTTCAAATCGATCTCATATGAAAGCTTCTTAGATTCTGCATTTGTTGTGCATCTTGGATAATCATGAAATAACCAGATGATCAACTTGGAGGATGTTGAATTCAACTGCTCCAAGAACCTATTCCTAGTCTTAGATTTTGTGTTATATATTAGATATGGAGCTCCTTCAACCTATAGAGGAATGCTTGCTCGGAGGAAAAGCTCCTTCCTCCTTTATTGCATGAAATCAAGCTAAATATTAGGGTGAACGGGAGTGGTTGAGACCCCGTGTATGTGAGGGAGTCAGATCTGATATTTGAACGTAGTCCTGAGATCAATTCGAGTTATGAGATATGAAGGAAGATGGAGAAGCGAATGGTAGATCATTGGGGATGATCGACTGACGGAATCGGCTTAGAAGTTGACAAAATAGAGGGTCAGAGCATGGTCCTCCGATATATGAAACTATTGGAAATAAAAGGAATATAAACAAAAATTGATGAAGCAGAACATGGAAATAAACTGCAGAAGGAAATGCAACGAAGAAAACATCAGGGTTGTAATATATCTAGAAGCTCGACGTGGTGGAGCTCCACTTGAAACTCAACTATCTGGCATAGGACCGCGATTAAACCATCGATTCCTCACTCTCCCAACTGAGGAGGTGCTCACTTGTCACCTGAGTATCTCCTGGACCAATCTCAAGAGAAAAAATATGGTTGAAATTGCATCAAACGGTGATCGGAGGAAGAGGGTATGTATTTATAACAATGGCTCCAATGTATTTTTGAAATTGAAATGTGAGCGACTCGAGGGGTGAAAGGTGGATCTAAAGAGGCGGCAAGGGAATTAGTTGATGGACTGAAGTTTTGGAGAAGGAATCAGGGACGGTTAGTCATCAAAGTGCATAGGGAAATTAGGAGAAGGAATGGTTGGATGCGAAATGTCCGGGCAGAAGGCGTAGACTACGCAGTTGACCTGGGTCAACAGACCTGAGATTGACAAAGCAGGAGGCATGCGGGAAAAGACAAATTAGACTAGACGACAAAAATCCATAAAAAGTCAAATAAATTAGAAAAAAATCTAAAATGAATTTAAATTATTAAGCAATGTAAATAGAAAATGTCAAGGATTAAATATAATTAATTTAGGTGATATTTAATTACATATGTAAGATATATACAAAATTTAAAATAAATACAATGTGTTATTTATAGGTCTGTACACCTATATATATATACAAGGCTTTGATTTTTAATTAATTATTTATACAAATGTACACACAATGTAATAATTTATTAATTTATAATATTTTACAAGAGTTTTATTGATATTTTGTTATATTTTTAGGAACTAATATAGTAGGTTAAATAAATAAGCATATGTACATTATATACAAAGTGATACATATACAATATATACATTATTTTATTTTGGTTTAATTTTGATTTTGTAATTTTTATTTGTATTTTATATAAGTCAAATACAATATTTCAAATTAACCAAAAACACAATATTTACAAATATGCACAAGAAAATAAATACATAAATATTATACATAATATACATAAGTATAATATACAATAGCAACCCAAATAGCCACATTTCACACGTTACCTCTGATTTTCATGAAACCACCTCCATTTTAATAATTATTTAATTTAGAGTACAATGAAAGTGGGTTTGATGAATTTTGAAGTTGGTGGAGAAGATATTGATCTTACAAGTTGAGCTTTGCAACTTTTTAGAGTGTTGTAATTTACACAATGCACGGTGATTTTTATTGCAATTATTTTTATTATTTACAAAAGATTTTTATGTTCAATTTTTATGAAGAAAACAATTATCTTTCAGTTGAATTTCGGAATGAATAAATTAGTGAAAAGAATGTGTATTATATACAATAATGTACCGATGGTGAATATATACAACTGATCATTGATTTTCTAAAATTTTGATATTTTAGGCCTTATCCCCCCCATTTTATTCCTGGTCGATTAGGTCAAGTCTTGACCTACTCCTGGGGCCATAGTAAGCATGTATCTATTAAATTTTATATAGTCTTTGACTTTCTTTATTTTTTTCTTTCTTTATTTATTTATTTTAGATTAAAATAGTGATAAATATACAATATTTACACAACAATTAGGGTTAGTATATTGATATTTATTGGTCTTTTAAAATGGATTTTGAGCTAAATTAAATGAATAAAGATGATGAAATGCATATTCAGAATCCCCCTATGATTTACCTTTGTCAATCCCCTTAGCAAACACTTATTTGAAGAATAAGTGACTAAAAGGAAAAGAATACGAATAAAGGGACAATAAAGAACTTAGAACAATATTGAGTATTAAACTTATCTTCATAAAACTAAGTATGGAGCTTGGTCAGGCCTTTGAATTATTAGTTTGGACGGAACCTTTGTGGGAAACGGACTTGGCACTCAACATCCTCTTAAAGCCACACAACTCTTGCTCAAGTCTCCTCAATAGCCATGACAGAATAAATTAACTCATATGCAAACCCTTAAGACTATGAATCTTTCTTGTATAGTGTAAGTGATCTCTGTAGCACTCCTCGACTGAAGTAGTAAAATTTAGTCTTCTCCAACATGGTGGCCCTAATTCCCCAATCTAATAACTCTTTACTTGAGAAACGGGGTATTTCCTTCTAAGTTCAAGTGCAACCAGTTCAAGAAGAGGTGGAGAGAAGAATGGACGATAGCCAGTGTAGCTACCTGCCCTAGGATGTCTGGCCAGTGTAGCGAAGTCATCCAACTACAGACTCATAAATATCTGACTTGGAAGCTCGGGCTTGCTTATTTGACTATACAAATGTACATACTCCGGTAAGTATTTTATTTCCAATCAAGTTTGTCCACTTTTTGGAGTTTTTTACCTTTGCATTTTTTTCAAATATATACAAGGGTGCAGCATGTACATAAGGAGTTTTTCCTCTTGAGTCAGTAGACTATCCCTTTTTGAAGCTTTATAGCAACCCACAGCAATCAGTCATTAGACCTCGTCGCTACTAGACCGGGTTGGGATACAATGGCCACAAATGTGTGACTTCTGATGTTTCCATTGGCTTGTGTCTCATGCCAGCAAATACAACCCTCTACCACTTCAACTAAGGTGAGCAAAGTGTAAGTGCAGGTGTGTAAGCTAGGTCATTATCAGTAAGAATCATGTGTGTGCTTCGAAGTACTCTACTTAGGAAAACGACATTGAACTAAGTCTTGTGGTTCCCAAAGAAATAAGTATATGGACCTGAAGAATCTCAGCTTCATTTCCCATAAGGTTCCTCTGAAATTAAATGGATTAAGGTCCAACAAAGCTCCATTCTTCAAATTTATTCCATACTAGTTTAAGTGTAAATACCATTCAAAATGCACATGCAAATGCAAAAAATATTTATAACACTTTTTCCAAAAGAAAAAGAAAGTTCTTTTTGAAGAAGTTTTTCAAAGAATTTTTGAAAATTTATAGATTTTAAACATTTTTTCAAAGAAGGAAGAAAGGTTAGTAAATTGAATGTATTTACAAGAAATATATATACAAATAAGGATTATACAATTGTTATACAAGATGTTACAACAAGATTTTATGTACAAGTTTTAGATATAAGTTTTATAAAAGAAATTTATATGCAACAAAGAATTCTATTGCAAAATGATAAGTGATTAAGGTTTTTATACATGCGTGGATTATATATATATACATCCCATAATTTGTATACACTGTGACAAAATAATTTTACAAAAACTTTACAAACCTTTTCAAAACATTCTGCAAAATATTTTCAAACATTTTCCAAAATATTTTTCAAAAATTTTTCAAAAAAATTTACAAATATTTTTTCAAATTATTTTACAAATATTTCTACAAATAATTTTTACAAAAAATTTACAAACGGGTTTTTTCCAGCATTTTGGTTTCAAAAGTACAAAATTTTGTATAGTATACTTAGTTTTATTGCAGAAAATATTTTACAAACAAAACATTTTTACAAACAATTTTACAAAGATATGTACAAAAATAGTTTTACATAAAAAATTACAAATATTTTTACAAATAATTTTTATAAAAGTTTTTACAAAATATTTTACAAATAATTTTTGCAAATAATTTTACAAAAGATTTTTGCAAATCATTTTACAATTTTTCTAAACATTTTTTTAAGTAATAGTCATATTATTAATAAAAATATGAGTTATTATTAAAGTATATTTACAATATATAAAACACCTCCCTATACTTAGCTCAAACTATGTCCTCATAGTAACCAAAGAGCTACAAAGGAAGATATAACTTGTGCTAAGTATAGAAAAGTGAAAAGAATACTATACAACGACTCAAAGAATAGACAAAACAATAGAAGTTGGTGATCCCCACTACACTAGATCAAGTAATCCTAAGTATAGAACATTGTACAAACAGGGAAACCTAAGGAAAGAATGAACAAACTCAATGACTCGACTCGTCCTCCCCTAAACTTAGGGTAATGGATCCCTAAGTATGGAAAAGACTATCAACAAGTTGAAGGACGGTCGAGAAAACATAAGAAATAAAAGAAAATAAAAAACATGAAAGATATGGAATGGATAACATCACTCCCCCTATATTTAGGGTAAAGGATCCCTGAGTATAAGTAACAACAAGAGTGATGAAATAGAATGAAAATGGAAAAACTTAAATCATTCACCTCCCCAATACTTATGATAGAGTACATCCTCAGTATCGCACACAGGAAAAGCGGAAAATGATAAAAACGGAAGAAGAAATTATAAAACAAAAGGATATATGCAAGAGAAAATCAACTCATGTATTGGACGCAGAAGGTGTCAAAAATTCACCATCTCACAGATATGGAATCAACCACGGATAGGAATGTATCATGATCAAGATATGGTTTCAGCAACTATCTGTTCACAATAAATGGTTGTTTGTCAGATGACAACCTAAATATGACAATAGTATCATTGTCACGCATAACTCTCACAATGAACGATCCTGACCATTTGCTTTTTAATTTTCCGAGAAACAACTTCAGTTTAGCATCAAACAACCAAACTGTCTGATCGGGGGAGAAAGTCTTCCTTCTAATGAATCTATCATGCCAACGCTTATGCAAAATACTGAAATTCCAGTAATCTGTTCAAATCCAACTTCCTACTCTGTCCTACATTCTCATAATCGAAATTGCATGCATGGAGTACCCATGATAATTTGTGAATTAATTCAACTGGTAAGTGGCAAGGCTTTCCATAAACCAATCTATATGGAGGCATAGCCAATAGAGACTTGTACGTTGTCCGATAAGCCCATAGAATTGAGTCAAGCATCTGGAACTAGTTCTTCCTATCTGGACATACAAGTTTTTGTAATATCATCTTTATCTCCCTATTTAAAATCTCAACCACGCCATTAGTTTATGGTGGTAAGGAGATGCTACTCTATGATCAATGACGTACTCCTTCACAAGCTTCTTGACCTCTCGATTAATGAAATGGCTTCCCCCATCTAAAATGAGTATCTTGAGAATCCCAAACCGCACAATGATGCAGTTCTTGAGAAAGGAAAAAACTTTACAAGTATCAGGTGCTAGGGAGGGGATAACCTCCACCCAATGATTAACATAATCCACGTCAAGTAGGATGTACTAAAATCCCTGACTAACAAGAAATGGGCGCATGAAGTTTATACTCCAAGAATAAAAAACATCTGAAATATGTATATATCACATGGGCATGGTATCTTTGGAACCAACAGTTCCTCCCATCTTCTGACATACATTACATCAAAGGCTACATTGTAAAACCTTAGTTATTGTGCACTTCCTCGAGACCACCAGACTCTAATTTGTGATAATGCTAAAGTATGTTGGTGTATTCCTCCTGAGGAATGCACCTTCTCCAGATACAATCCACACCCTCACGAACTAGGTACGGATTCTTCCACTAGTAAAAATGTAGTTCTGACAAGAATCTGTCTAACTTGTGCTTCGACCAATCTTGTGGAACTTTCTTGGAGACAGGATAGTTCACAATATCAGCATACCATGGGAGTGAGTCCACAGACAAAATGGTCTCATTTGGAAAGATCTAGGAAATAGTATACTCCGTTCAGAAGTCTCTGCTTGTGTGATCTAGAAAAGGTGATCTGCCACAACATTCTTTACTCCAGGTTTATCTCGAATCTCTAAATCAAACTCCTAGATAAGAAGGATCCATCTGATAAGGCATGGCTGGGCATCCTTTTTTGCATGTAAGTACCATATGGCATTGTGATCTGTGTATACAATGACATCTGAACCAAGGAGGTAAGATCTGAACTTCTCTAATGCAAACTCCACTATTAACATCTGCTTCTATGTGACCACATAAATACTATGTGCATCATCCAAAGTCTTGCTAGCATAATGTATAGCAAACGGTATCCCATCCCTTCTCTACCCAAACACATCTCCAACTACAAAATATAACGTGGCTATCATGATCTCAAAGGGGAGAGACAAATCAGGTGGTTGTAGGATAGGAGCACTAGTAACCATGTCTTTCATCAGGGTGAAACTCAAGGAGGACTTTCTCATCAACAATAAACTCACTCTCCCTGCATATAAGCTAAGTTAAAGGCCTGTCAATCTTGCGGAAGTCCTTAATAAATTGCTTATAAATCCAATGTGTCCCAAAAATGACCTCAACTGCTTCAAATTCTACGGTGACTCTAGTTTAGAGATCATATCAATCTCAGTTGGGTCAACCTCCATATCATGTTTGGAGATGATGTAGCCCAATACAATCCCATTAGTTACCATAAAGTGATTCTTCTCCCATAAGAGCACTAGGTTTACCTCACACTAAAATTGAAGTACTCAGTCTAAATGAGAAAGACATGTGTCAAAGCTATCCTGGTAGATCGAGAAATTGTCCATGATGACCTCTAGACAACTACCCCCCATGTCGGTAAAAATGGATAATATACACCTTTGGAATGTAGAGGGGGCTTTAAACAATCCAAAGGGCATCCGTCTAAAGGCTTAGGAGCCAAACGAACAAGTAAAAGTAGTTTTCTCCTGATCCTCAATAGTGACAGCAACCTGGTTATACCCTAAGTACTCATCCAAGAAACAAAAGAACTCTTTCCCTGTGAACCTCTCAATAATCTGATCAATAAAAGGGTGGAAAGTGATCTTTCTTGGTAGCTGAATTCAGGCACCAGTAATCTACGCAGACATGCCATGAAGTAGGTACATCGATTGGAATCTCCTAACCACGATCATTCTTTACGACAGTAATCCCATGTTTCTTCAGGACCACATGTAAAGGAAAGACCCACTTGGAATCTGATATGGGATAAATAAAGCTAGCATCAAACCATTTTCTGATCTTTTTAATGACAACATCCTGGAGGTTTGGATTGAGACGACACTGAAACTCACTGGAGGGTTTGCTGTCATCCTCTAAGTAGATATGATGCGAGAACAAAGTTGGACTAATCCCACGAAGATCTGAAATATTCCAAACAATAGCCTTGTGGTTTCTCTCAAGAAGCTCTAGTAGGTGAGATTCCTGCTCGTCGATAAACTACGAACTAAGGATGACCGAAAACATTTGGGGGGATCCGGAAGGAAGGCATACTTAAACATCAAGTGCAAAGCCTTAAGCTCAAGTGGGGTCTAAATCAGCTCTGTGACAGCCTCTGCAACTGCATTGGTAGAAGGTCTATTATTTGTATTTTGTGAAATGTCCACCATGGCTATTGTCGGCTCAACAAGAAGTTTATCAGATAGATCTGCTGGAAATGCTCTCTACTCATAAAGGAGTGGTGCGTCAGGGTGTTCAAAGATCTCTATAAACTCATTAACAAAGGGATAAATATGTCAACACTAATCTCAAAAAGGTGTCTCTCATCGGTGTATATCTTAGAAGACTCAGCGAGTGGCTCAGATAACTCAACAAGAGGTATATCAATGGTCATCTCATAATGATTTATCAAAGGAATATCATAATGTACCTCCAAAATCTCAAAATGATCCTCAGAAAACAACTCAAACGGTCCATCAGCTAACAACTCAGAATGATCAATAAGGGAACTCAAGGTGACTGTGTTTTCCAGAAGGTCCTTCTAAGAAAGAAACTCATGGGTGTCCACGAAATTAGTAGATTGATCTCTATCTCAAAACTCAATAAGAAAATCACAGCCTTCAGAATCTGATGTAATTGTCTCTCTCTCTCATCTACTACTGTTCTCTCTCCGGTGGATAAAAAGAGAAGCCCGCTCTGCCGGAACCCTCCAGGCCTCCAGGGCTCTTGTGCCGCTCCCCCCTGTGAGCAAGCCCCCAAGCCAAGTCTTGCCATCGCTTTCTCTCGACTCAACTAGACTTTCGAATATAATTACCTCGTCTTCGAATTCTTTCTAGGGGACTCCCGTTAGTTCGCGCAAGGAAAGAGCAGTTCATTCCACAAGAGCTAATGGGCAACTAGATATTCGGGGCCTCGAGTCGTACGGGAAGGTAGAAAGGGACTAGTCTGATCGGACTGAGGGTAGGAGGATAGGAGAGTAGTAGGAAGCCTGGATGGATTTTTCCATTCCCGCGGATGGTGCTAGTCTTATCCCTGATTGAGGGAAGGGCCAGAAATGAAAGAGCAAAGAGACTCTTTCCGGTGGGGTGCCTCACTTGTTTTGTGTCACTCGCCTTATATCTAATCCAAAGCTTTCCTAGGGTATATATAGATCGTATTTTTTAGGCAAATATCCTTCTTCATTTTCATCATTGTATAATCTGATTCTTTTTTCTAGCACATTTGGAACAAGAGATCCTGTTTGTTTTTTTAGAACTTTTATTAGCACTTCTCAAGGGCTTTCGACTCTAAGAAAAGATTTGATGGGTGACAAGGCCCGCCTCCCACTCCTTTCTCATCCGACTTTCGTGCAGCTTACTTGAGGGTTATGTACAAGAACTTCGCTCCAGGAGAAAGTTGCTTGCCTTGTCAGCTTTCGCAGCTTGGCCTCACCTTACCAGCTTTGATCTTCGAGCCGAAGGTTCGGACTTCTTCCCCGCTGGCTTGTGGTCCATAAGATGGCCTTTGGCCTAAGTTATCTAGAATCATAGTCCCAGGGAGGACGCTTCCTGCTTTACGCAGCAGTGAATGAGTACCGGAGCATCAGCGGAAGAAAGAACATAGAGGTGGAGGCTCAACCAGATTGTCACAGGCGGAGGCTCAACCAGATTGTCACAGGCAGGGACAGACAGCAACCAGATTGTCACAGGCAGAGGCTCAAACAGATTGTTCGGTCATATCTATTTTTTGCTCGTTCAGTCTACGAAGCAAGAAGGGGGAGTACCTCTGAAACGTTCTTATCCATACTTCAGAGGAATAGTCAGTCCTGACGCAGTACCTGCTGATATATAATTGCTGTAGAAAGAAGGCATATCACTCTCTGACTGAGCCTTGGGGAAAGAGAACTACCTGATGGCCCTCCGTCAATGCATTCCCTAAGGGTCGGAGGTAGGCGGGCAGCGAACTGTAGGGAGCGGTGAGGCGTAAAGCGTCTGTAGGTGGCTTTTCAAGTCCGCCATCAAATCCCAGGGCCCAACCCTGACAATCAGAAACAACATCGGAAGTTTCGTGAGATCCACTTTAGCCCCGTAACTTCAGGAGAAGGGGTGCCGGTCTAAGAAATCTAAGGAAATGTCTAAGAAAATCGGATTCACGTAAAGCTCAAATAACAGGATGAAGTATTCGGTTCGGGTCTCCGGAGGGAGGTGAGAGGCTTTCACTAAAGTCGGATTTTCGGATTCTTCAGGCCGCCTGCGGTCTACAGTCAGATTTCCGGTCTCTTTCTTTCCTCTGGGTAGTTGTAGTGAGTATCGACCTAAAGGGAGAATCCTGTTTTTCCCGCTTGATCTCTATTGGAGAGTCAATCTGGCAAGAGCACTAGTTCTTTGTCCGGGGCTCGCATCGGGAAAGTCACCGAAGGTTCACGTTACCCTAAGAGATAACGAAAGTCGTCCGTACATGGGACGAGTTTCTGCCTCATACAGCTCGGGCGGGGGAAGTTAAGGAAGCAAGATTTCCGGGAAATCAAGATCTAATATCAAATGATTAGCAAATTATGCGGAAAGAAGAAGCGTAGGAATGATTACATCCCTCGGCCTTGAAAAGGCACTATTGGGCGAGGGGCAACCTAGCTAACAACCCTCAAAATCTAGAAGGGTGGGCAGGGCTTCCGTGGTAAACGAGTCGATTATTCGGGGCGCTCCGTCGTTGTCGTGGGAGACCAGTTCGTAAAATCCTTCCCCATGAATGCAGGACCCATCCTCTGGAATTACTTAACTCACTAGAAAATCCCGGTCTGGTTAAGGAAGGGTTGATCGTCGAAGAAGCTTCTCGAGGGTAGGATCTTGACACTGGCTGGCAGGGCCTTTGCAGTAAAGGAGGGAAGAGCTTTCTTGCTTGGCGGGCACTGTGATGAATAGGCAAATTGCAATCTTCCCTCTTTTCATTGAGCTCGTCCAGTCTGAGTCATCGAGGAAGCTACTAGAAAACAAGCAGGTCAAGGTGAAAGCTGACTAGAAGCTAAGAAAGTCAAAATGGTTCAAACGTAGGCAGGAAAGTATTAAATAATTCACATCCGGCAAGATAACAGAAAAAGATGAGATGGAACCGAAGTCGGCTGAAAATAAGCATAGATCCGGAGATTCCCGAATAGGTCAACCTATCATCAGTTGCAGGGTTTGGTTGCCCGAAATTTATTTGGCTTCGTCAAAAGGCCTCATCTCGAAAAGCCCGGCTCTCTGCTTTCTCAAAAGACTCTCTGGGCTTTCTCAAAAGCCTGGCTTCATACTAGATATTTGATATTGGTTACTTCGCTTTGCTTCTTGATTTTCTCAGAATTTGGAAAGCAGCTAGCCTGAGACAGTGAGGATCAAGGGCTATTAACTAGCCCCGCATTCCTTCTGACTTCTTTCCCGCGTACGTCAGCGGGGGGGAATTGGGGGGGGGGGGGGGGGGGGTAGGCCTTTTCTGGATCAGATATACTCACCTGATCCAGAGCAACACCGAGTACATCTCAGAATCGTACTTGAGACGCTACTAAGTAGGTCAGGAAGAGAAAAGAGAAATGAAGGCATGATTCGATGCTTCTTGCGAGAGGTCGTACCTTCCTCGATTCAAAAGTTTCGCATTTTCTTCACGGGATGAAGAATTGCGAACATCAGAAATTCCTTATGGATCTGTTTCTCCATTCATGTGGAATCTTCGCTTTGGCCACCGGCTAGTGCTCCCAGGTTGATGCAAGGTATTCCATAGTCGACCTTGGAAGTTGTTGCAGCGAGGATGAATGAGAACCTTTTCTCTGCACCTCCTTCAACCTCTTAGCCCCCCCTTCTTTTGCTATTTCCTCCTCGGATGCTAGGCTATCGGTAGTGTGTTGGAATTTTCACCTATTTGTACCAAAGCCTGAGGGGACAAAGTCTGAATGAGGGGACTAAGTCTTCATGACAGTTGACTGTGAAAGCTGTAGAAGGAGTTCTTTCAGCTCACCCGCACTCATGCTCATCTAGGCTTTGCTAGGGAAAAGAAGAAGGTGGTTTCACCCTCTTTCAAGAAGAAAGGTAGCCGTCGCCCTTTGGGGATGGGTTAGGGAAGGGGAGGGAGTAGAGTCAGCTTTCTTTCTGATAAAGCTCGGTTAGATATTCCACTAAGCAGGATGGAAGAATGAAAGGTGCAGGGAGAACCAGGAAAGAGAAAACAGAGTGTTAGCGCAAGAGGAATTGAAAGTTCCCGAAAAAGCATGTATATTCAAGCCTGTTCTAAAAAAGTCGACGTTTGAGTGGTGGTGATGTCCTAGGATTGAGAATCATCTCTATTTTATTGAGAATCATCTCTATTTTCACCTTGTCTGGAAGTAAAAGATGATCTCTCCAATACCATAATCAACTACTGCTTAGGTCGTTCGAAGGAACGACCGACCAAGTATGATCAGGGTATGGAGTAATGGTGTAGAGGTATCCATATCTGTAACAACAAAATCAACCGAGAATATCATTCCTTACATCTTTACAATAACGTCCTCTAATATGTGTCTCTCCCTCTTGATAGATCTATCAGCAAACTGAAGTATCATCATGGTGGATCTAAAAGGCTCCAATCAAAACTCAGTGAGTAGCGAGTATGGCATGAGGTTAATGGAGGATCCACTATTGAGAAGAGTATGATCAAACTCTTGATCAAAGGTGTGGCAACAGATGTGAGGTGCTCCCTTATCTTTCTTTAGGGTAGGAGGTTGCTAATGGCATGAACTGTAGCTATGGTCAAGATGTGCTTCTATGTTTTCTTTCGTATGTTATGCTTCGGTTGACACTTTTGGGTACATGTTTCTTTCATTCCCTTTTCTACACCAAGCATGCAATCCATGTCCTTAAGAGTGGCATCTCTAAAAAGATGTTCTGTAGGATATCTACCACTCCAAGATCAGATAGTGATGTTTTTAAATTTTCATATTTTTCTGGTTTTATTCAAAGCAGAAGGGAATAGAACAAAATTATGAGAAACATCAAACTGCTTAATTCATTTATTCAAAATAGAGTCATCATTCTCAACTGGGTGATCATATTCAGTATGTACAGTATCACCCACAATAGGATTAGAAGAAATAAATTGAAAAACAGTACAGGTTGCATCTGTTAGTAGAAGAAGAATCCATGATTGGTGTGTTTTCCTTCGTGGCTGACTACGAACTACATCTTTCTTTATTGTCCTTTTGATATTTTCTGAATAAAGAAGGTGAGGATGGTGGTGATGGTGATAAAGATGATGAAACTCCATGCCCAGGTTCTGCAACACTAAATCTTTGTACTATTGGTGAAGAAGATGGTGTGGAAGGTGAGGCTCTTTCAGTGACTCGATCTCCCAGTCCCAATGGTTGTGAAGGCCATTGCACTCTCCTATCACTCCTGAGATGAATGGGGTCATATAAACATGTAAACTTAAGGGGCATACCTATCTCAAGGATGGATGGATCATGGGACACCTATTACTTGCATGTGAAGCTGTTAGGAATAGCTTCAACATGTGCTGGAATCAGTGTCTTTGTGGTAGTTTGTTCGTCGAGCCTTTTAGTCAGGTCATTCATATTCTTCATCAACAGAACAAGTTGATCAAGTGTGGGATTTACCGAAGCTACCTCTAGGTGCTCAATGACTAGTTGTCACTAAGACTAGTAGTGAAGAGGTTGCTGGTATCCAAAATACTGTGGTTGGTAATGATTAAGAGGAGGATATGAAAACTATATATAAGATACAGACTGTTATTGGAAGTAAGTCTAGTGAGAATATGCATGAAGCATCTGTTGTTATCCATGTCTCCAATTATGGAACTGTAGTGGAGATGCAAAATGAGGCTGGAACTATTAGTGTTGGGGATGTGTTCTCCCACCCTAAAAATGGTGGGCGGGTCTTTGACCCTGATGGAAAACTAACGGACCTTGCCCTAATAGACGAGGTTGGTTGCGCTCTCGGTTGAACCAAATACTATTCACCCTATGAAAAAGAGGTGAAGGTGGAGACTACTGCTAAGGAAGAAATGCAAGCTCCTGTTGGTACTGTATAATCTGATATGACTATTTATAGACCTGGTCAGGGTATGCACGTATAAATATGTTGAAGTGTATATGGTCATCTGGTACTCTATTATGCTGAAGTGGAAGTAGTTTTCGGTCGAGTAGAGGTATCAGTTGTTGCACTCGCACTCTGACATGCACTGATCGTACTGACAAGAAGCTCCAAATGCTTCGTAATCTCATCCAACTTGTCCAGGTTCTTTGTCCTTTGTTCGATCACATGGAGCTTCTCAGGATTCTTGGATTGTTTCCCAATTATGTCCATTTTGGATAGGTGATCGCCTATGATGGTCAAATCTAAATTGTTCACCCTATTCACGTAATGTGATGCTGTCATGCTGATAGCCTTGTGGGGTACTGAAAGAGAGGTAATGGGATGCCCTGAAAAACATGTGAAGAAGAAAGAGTTGTTGAGCTCCCCGCCATCTCCTCAAAAATTTGATAAAGGACATCTTCATCCTTGTTGAAATGGGACCTGACACACGTGCCATCTACTAGCTCCTGATTCTTAATGCTCAAACCCCCAAAGAAGTTATGCACAAGGCTTGTATTTAGAAATTTTTATGGGAGCACTTTTCTGTTAAATCTTCGAATGTTTCTCATGCCTCGTGAATAGGTCATGGGAAATTTGGGCGAAGTTGGAAATCAAAGATCGCATTTGGTAGAGACATCCATTTGGATAAAACTTGCTTAAGAAAGCAGACCTCAACTCTTCCCATGTTGTGACAACTATTCCCAAGTGGTTAATCCACTATAGGGCATTATCCATGAGAATGAACAGGAAGGTTGTCGTCTTCACTACGTGTAATGGAACATTATGGTAGTGTATTGTGCCACAGATGCAATCAAATTATTGGAGGTGCACATATGGTTCTTCATTGATGTGTCTGTATAATAATGGGAAGAGTGGTAAAATTGTGGGCTTAAGCTCAAAGTGCCCATGAAACACAGCAATTCTAATTGATATGTCAGTCTATCCTACCCCTAGATTATAGGCATCCTTCAGTGTAAACATAGCCACTGGCTCAAGTAATGGATCTCCTCGTCCCTCATTCCCACGCCCTCTAGGGTTCATATCCTCGTCTCTCCTATCTTGTCTGTCATTCCTCAACTTGAAGATCATGTCTCTCAATCCAGCTTGGATGTCAGCCTGTTCAGTCAACTGTGCCTGAAAGGAATGTATGGATGCTAACATCGTGTTATTGATCTTTCTCTACTCATCCATGGAACCTTTGACTTTCGATGGCATCAAGTGCTCTATCTCGATTTTTTAAAATGCATATGGCACTGGATAAGTTCTCGAGAATGGCTGAGTCTCAAATGATAGTTTAAGATTATAGTCAATCTTTAACAATGGATTGATCGATGTGGTGAATACTAAAATGGAGAAAGAGGAATACTCAGAAAGTGAGTCTTCCTAAATAGAAGACGACCGAATCAGAGTGTGAAATGAGTTCACAAAGTCCGAACAAGAAATTCTCCAATCTAAGGTCTTCGATATCGATAGGAAAGATGCAAGAACATGAAGGTCAACACAAGAAGAAAATGAGAAAAAGTTGCAAAGAGTGCAGAAGGATCTTTACATTAAAAAAACAAACACAATACAAACCGTTGATTCACCAACTAGACACAAGCAGAGACCATAAGAGTTCTGTCTTTTATGTTTTCAATTTTAAGTTTAGTGAATTTACAAAAAGTTGCTTACTGGAAAACACATAAGTGATTCACCATTATTGTCCAGCATGCATATTGATCTCCCCAAACAATGGTACCATCTTCGAATACTGTCGAGTTCATTATCAGGCCCAAAGAGAGATAAGAGGATTAGCACATCAAAATGATTTTCTGTGGTCAGAGGCACGTTCTTACAGTTGCAACCATACACTGAAAAGTGACGTACAAGTACTTAAGGCATAAGTCGATGGATTTGGGCTCTATCCTTACAGATGTGTCCTCACCCACTCTGTCTGGAGGCAAATACCTACAAACAATGAAGGAGTTACTCTCCCCAAAACAATGATGATTTGTCCTTACGTTTAGTTTTAGGGTCAAGTTTTCTTTAGTAGTCATGATTTTACAAATATTATCACTAATAACCCTCAAGATTTTTGTAGTGTCCCTAAGTTTGATTATGTATCTATACATGTAAATAAATATCACTCACTGTTTATTGTTTACATTCTTTTATTGCTTGACGGTTTGAGTTGTGAATAAAAACAATAAATTTTGTTGATAGATTTTTAGGGTCTCAACAACATTGCATTTAATCTCATTAAAATAAAACCCCAAATTTCCCATCTCAACAAAATGGAACTGTTGATAGCGAGGCACGGTGATGGCAGTTAGGTTCTTTCTTGACTTGCTATTCTTGTCTTATAAGTACTTGTTTTTCTTTCTCTATATTTTTCCGTCATTTATTTCATTATGCATATTACTGTTACATATTCTTTGTCCATATTTTTTTCAATTATTTCATTAATTTATTTTGTATATGTTTTTGTGTATATATTATGAATTTGCATATTGTTGAGGAGTGAGCACTTATACTGAATACCATGTGCTGTGAGGATCCAATTTGTCGGACACGAGAAGCTCCCTAAGGTCGGATTTAGGAATTCATTTGAGTTCATTTTCACTTGCTCTTCTCACCTTTGCTTCATATCCACTTCTTTGTTGCTTGTCTACACTTCCTGTATTTATTTCTTATTATTTTTGCCCATATTTTCATAACAGCGTTTCATACATTATCTTATGTTTCCTCTTCCTTGTGAGGATCTGATGAGCAAGGGAAGATTTCTTAGGAGTGTCGGCACACCCGATTGAAGTAGAGACGACTCATTTCTTCAT
Source organism: Ottelia alismoides (assembly GCA_037367405.1). Lineage (NCBI taxonomy): Eukaryota > Viridiplantae > Streptophyta > Magnoliopsida > Alismatales > Hydrocharitaceae > Ottelia > Ottelia alismoides. The sequence continues at coordinate 266,813 of JAZKJV010009367.1, read as the reverse complement.
CGAGTTGTAGGAGAGCGTAGGAAGAGGAGAAGAGGATTTGGAGGAGACTAGTCACTTGGAGCATTTTGCATAGACAATTTTTGTTTTATTTAGCATTTTTATTTCATTATTATTCTTATAAAAATTGTAATTTTTATTTGGCTCTTGCCTCATTCTATGTTTCTAAAAGGACATTGTATACCTTGTGTGTACGAGGTTTGCTTCACCAAGTGCCGGTGCACTTGGGGGACCTTACCGGTTTTGTTTTCATCACCTTATTTTTCTTTGTTTTCTTGCGGTTTTGTATGCTTGATCCCTTAGAAGCAGGTTTATTATCTTGCTTGAGCCATGTAAATGATTAGGTCCAAAGCCCCAAAATAAGAATTTGTTTGTCGGGAGTAGGAGATCGCCCTCACGGAGTAATGGAGGAGGAAGGGGAGATTGGTGAGGCAGAGGTCGGGGAGGAGGTGGGTTGGTGCTGAGTGGGGAAAGTGAGATGAGGAGGAAGGTGAGGGGAAGTGGCACTCAATGTAATTTTGATATATAAGATGGGTATAATGTAAAATGATGTGACAGTTGCTGGTCAGTTTTAACGGTTAAATGGATGTGGATTGACCCTGAGGTTTATGGGGTAGGGGATAGCAAGTTGATGAGGTCGAGGGAGGAATTAGGTTGTTTCAAAGGCTGAGGAGGAAATTGGCAGAGTTTATAGGGTTCCTCAAGTAAAACTCCCTTTTTAATAAATTCATTTGTACATATTTTTCACCAATATCCTATTTACTAATAAAAATGTGGATAAAAATATAAAAATCATAAAAAATCCCAACATGTATATATGCCAAGAAATCCAACTTTTAAATTAGCAATTTCTCAACTTTCAAACCTCATAACTTCTTCATACGAACTCCAATTTTACTCTACTCACTTTAATGTACATAAAATAATATTCTCTAATTAAGAAAGGTGATTTCACTAAAATCAGAATCTGTTTGGGAAAAGACAATTTTGAGACCTCATGATAATTGGTTTTCTAGGCTATTTATTTATTCTGTAAATATTATTTATAACAACAATGATTTTATCATTTTTAATTATTTTCTTTATATTAAAGATTATATATATAATTTAGAATTTAAAAAATATATTTAATATTTTAACAAATGAAAAACCCTAATTATAGATGAATTTGAACTATGTAAGATTTATCTCTATTTATTAATATTTATAAATTAATTTATTAAAATATCAAAAAAATCACAATACTCTCATTTATTATTTATATTAATTAATAAAATATAAAAATACTATGTTATTTATTAAATTATTTAATTAAATTACAAAATCTATTTATTGAATATACTATATATGTATTTATTAATATTATATTTTATATTTCACAAAAATACATCATTTATCAAAATAAATCACCCTAATTTATCTAAATGTAACTAGTTACATTTTTATCTCTACACCTTTTTAAAATAAGGTTTTGTAGTATTTAATATCTATTTTATAATGTATTTAATATTCTAGCATATCAAGTGTAGATATGTGTCATCACCTAAGGCCTTCTTCCCCAAAAATTCCATTTTGTTGTTTGTTTGAACAACCTGATCTTCATGAATTTTTCCCCACTTCCTTTCACTTTCCTTCATTGATATGATCCATCCATATTGTTCACATAACTAACATCAAACATGCCTACCATCAGATTTCATTTAATCTATAAACTTCACCAAATGTCATCAGTTAGAAAAAACTCTCTCTGACCACCTAATACATTGGTTGACCTTCAAATTCCACCTCCATGTTCTACTCACTCTGGCTGTGACAAGGCCAGAGGTATGCTCTGTGTGGAAGTCTGGTCTTTGGAGGAAGGTTTCAAAGGTTATTTTGGCTTTGCATCATCGCTATGTGTGCATAGAGCTGCGATGAACCGAGACTTTGAGCAGCAACCATCAATAGGGTCTTATACCCTACAAATCCCAGGTACCCCCATATCATCCTCTGATTTCCTTGTTATTTGTGCCTCAATTAGTTGATTTAATCACTCCATTAGTACATCTAATCACCTCATTTGATTCTCACTTAAAAACCGTTTCAATTCAGATCGAATCCCATCCAATTTTCCATCTGAAATTCACTTCCTCAAACCCAAACCTTCAAAATGGGATCTCATTATTTATTTGTTGATTCTGTCGTGAATAGAGCAATACAACATCAATTGCAAGAACTTCATAAGCTTCTAGAGCATCAATCCACGTCTAGAGCACCATCTTTATAATAGAGCATTCGATCAGAGAAAGTTCTTCATTCCATGAGTCTCTAGACCCTAGCAGTCGCAACTTGCCATCTTCCACAGTCGTCTCCAATGCTTTCTTTGTTCCATCCTCGTCGTGCGTGAGCTCAAAGGTGAAGGAGCCCCCTTCTAGACCTATAGGAGTCGTCGGAGACACGTCTAATCATCGTATATGCTAAGATCCACCGCACTCTGACTTTGGGGAAGAACATAGCAGAACAGTCGAAGCGCAGAATTGCACCACGTATCATCATTGGACGATCGTGATTGTTTCTCTAGATTTAATCCCAGACGTTGAAGTCCAACCGGTGTAAAAACTGATAAGATACCAAGACATTTTCCAAAATCTCCAGGAATTAACCTATGCCCCACAAAGTTTCTATTATTGCATTTAGGTCCCTGTACGGGGACGTAAGTGTAAGAATTCTAGACTTTTATTGTAATTAGGTCCCTGACAAAGGACCAAATTAAAAGAGCTCTTATATTCTTTTATTGTATTTTTGCTACATTTCTACTTGGACCCTTGGATAATTGTGGACCTATTTCGGACATTTTTAGCGTAATATTCTTTTTACTTTTTATTTTGAATCAAATTTTGAAGAGTTTATTGCATCTTCGTTCAGATTTTATTCTTCGATCTTCGACCCGTTTTGATTTCTTTTTTAGTCCTGCTTCGATCATATTGCTCAAATGATTTATCTATTATATAATATCACCATATTCTCTATTATCTTTATGTATTATGTTGTAGATCAATTGTTGAAAAATATCCCTTTGAAAAAATTGGCAAATCAAATAAAAATAAAAATATAAAAACTAAAAAATCGATCAAAAATATTTTCTAGAAGAAGAAAAGAAGAGATAAAAAATCACAAATTTATTTCTTCACTCTAAAAATCCGAGTGTGCATTTCTGCCTCCTTGAGTTTGATCCAAGAACACTTGATTGGTTAAATATATAGTGAAACAACAATTTTAGGAGAAGATCATGATTATTATTCATTTTCTTTATTTATCTCTCTCCTATTTGTTATCTTTTCTTTGATAACTAGATTTGTTTCAGTGGTTTCTACAACTAACATATTTTGACTGCTGGTCAAATCCATGTATTAACAACTACACTAGTTAAACCCAAGGATCTCACCTGAATATTGGTGCTTGCCGATGAGAATGGGGGTGTTCTCACTATCCCTATTCTCTGGCTACTCTCCCTCTCGGTCTTCTTTTGAAGAAGGTGCACATCATATGTGGATCAAAGGGGAAGAGGATGAAGTTAAATAGGAAAGAAGTGGAGGTTAGTGATGAAGAGATAATGGGTTCCTGCCAATTTGGAGAAGAGGATGAGTTTGGGATCTAGACAGTTAGAGTCTTAGGGAGGAAGCCGAACGGATGGGGATTAGGATCTTGGAGAGCTAGAGAGGGGTTCTAACAGCTGGTTGTTGATTAGAGTGGGGGGGGGGTTTGGTGATGGGTTTTGATCAGATCGGTCGCTGAAAGAGAAGTGATAAGGGGGTCTAGTTGGTCATCAGAGATTGAGGATGGGGATAATTGAGTTTTGAAGAGGAGGTAGAGGGCTAATGGGCTTGATCGATGATGAGGGAGGAGTAGTGGTGAAGAAGCAGTACGGCTGGAAGAAGGTGGTGGAGGTACGGTGCAGAGAAGGCTGGAGGTGGGAGGAAGGTCGTAGGCTATTGGATTATCAACGATGCAACGATGGTGGGGGATCACGTGCGCAGCATGTGAGCAGCTAAAGGGGAAGGCAGGATTCACATGAGCTATTGGATCAAAATGATCCAATGGTTCAAATAGCGGGCTCTAGAAGACAAAGTTGGTTGACTTGGCTAAGTAGCAGGTTGACCAGTTCCTTAGGCGGCCTAATTATGGGTTGACACGTGTATGGTTGAACTAACTTTGACCAATGCATGAAATGCAAGAAAAAATCAATTAAAAATAGCGAACGAACTCAAATGCAAAAATGCTCAACATGAAAAATGTTCAAGTAAATGAATCTTCAATTTTCATGAAGGATTCAGATGTGAATGAAATGATCCATGCAAATAGGATTTTTTATGGTAAAATATCACTTTTAGTTTTATAATTTTTATTTGACTTTTTGTGAATGAGTAATGCATGCAAAAATCAAGCATGATGTGAAATATGCAATGGACTCAAATTGTTTTTTTTATGAGTTAAAAATTGGTCAGAAACATTAGGGAAGTGGATTGTACACATGTGGACAGGTTTGTAAGCTCAAGCCAGAATTGATATTTTTATCACTTTTCTGATTTTTTTATTTTTATGTAATTAGTTAAAATATAAAAAAATAAATAAATGAAAAGGAAAGAAATTAAAATGAGTGAAATATGCACATGAAATGCAAAATCGGCACAAATGTACAATGCACAGTTAGGTCCCAGAACCTAATTTTCACAAAAGGACTCATATTCTTTTGAATTTGATTTGTAGACATTTGAATGTGCATTAATTCAAACATAAGTAGAGTACATTTGGACAATGTATGAGAGAGATATCAGCATTTACGATTTTTTGTCCGAAAATTAAGGTTTGGATTTATTTCAAGTATGTACAAGTTATTATTTTTTAGAATTTTCATTGATTAAGGTTTTTTATTTGTATAAAATTAAGACAGTTTCAGACTAATTGGAATTATCATGAATTAACTAAAAATGATTGAAGTTAAGTGAAAATATGTGGATGAATATCAATGCAAAAATGAATGATAATTTATGTAAATTATTTACAAGTGCACGAAAGTTAATTTTATGATATTAATAGATGAATGCATATAATTTCTTAGGATGAAGCTTTATTTTCATCTTATTAGAGTTATGAATCACATATTCACAGTCCCCATATACTTAAACCTTGCTCATACCCGAACAACTAAAAATATGAAGAAGTGAAATGAGATTGGGTTCCATGCCAAGATCATGAGAAAAAGATGAAAATAGAGCTAGAGCCAACCTTTGGAATAATAGTTTGGAGGAACTCCGGTGACAATTAGGGTTTTAAAATCAATAGCCTCCAAGTTCTACACCATCAATGTAACAGTTTCGGCTCAGAAGTCATCCTAGATCAATCCTCCTCCCAAAACATGACCCATGAACATTGAACAACTATCTCATGTATATGAAGGGTTTCAGCTCTTCCTTGATAGAATGTTAGACTACCACGAAAACCTCTCCTCCAATAACTCATCCTTAGGGAGTCAGGTATTTCCTTCTAAGTCCAGGTACACGCTAGATCTCAACAAATATAGAGGAGAAATTTTTAGAAGAAGGGGAAAGAACTGGAGGGTGACCAGTGTAGTCACCTCTCCTGTAAATCCTGACCAGTATAGCCAAGTCTCCACCAAGATATGCATGCTTTCCGAAGCTTGGACCATTGTGGTCAAATATATATTCGGTAGTTGGCTTTTTTGGTCTGGAGTTTTGGTTGATCTGCATGGATCTTTATGTGCCACGACGGATATATAATTTTTTGTTCCATGTGTGTTTTAGGCTTTTAGAAAATTGTGCTAGTAGTCCATTCCTCATTCGAAGCTTTATTTCAACCCGTACTTTAATCGTTAGATGTACACGCTACCAGAAAAGAGACTCACATAGTTTTCCAATACCCGTCAGAGTTGAGATAAGTGCATAGTGCTAGAGTAAAGATTAATTCCCTATTCAAGAATCAAATCCAAAATGAGGAGACCGTGTTAGACACTAAGAGTCGAGGTTTGTACACTGTCATATAGAACTTGGCGAATTAAGAACAAGACATGAAGCTTCCAAAATCCTATTTCTCGATGAAATTCCTCTGAAAATTAAGTGGACTAAGGACAAGTTAATACCACTCTCGGCTTCTCCTCACAACTCGATTCGGAACCCAGGTCTTTTCACCAATGCAGATGCATGAAATATTGAATGAAGTGCAGACATATTTTTTCTTTTTTTTTAATTTTGATTTTTTTGTTACTTTATTATTTTTTAAGGGGTTTTACAAGAATCACCCACACCCCCAAGTTAGTTTTATATACAGAAAATATGATACCATATAGTACAATGTACTGTAGAGTAAGTACATAATGCAACTCAACTCCCCTATACTTAGTGTATGCTAAGTATAGAAGGATGCAAAAGAAGAAAAATAGAGGTATAAGTTGGTTGCCCCCCATATTAGGCTCATGGTCAGCCTAAGTATAGAAGAGAGAAAATATGGGGCGGTCGAGGACAAGATAAGAGAAGGTGGATATAAACATGATGGGCATCGATTCCCCCCTATACCTAGACTTTTGCCTAAGTATAAAAGAAATACAAAAGGGAATCAATGGGATCGAGAGAATGTATAGATTTCAAGGACATTAAACCTTCTATGCTTGACACCTTGGAAAATCACGACGACCGAAACAATTCCTCTCGATCTTTTTATGGATCAGACAGGAAATTGAACGATCAGTCGGGTCTTTCTGAGCAGTCTGAGTTTAAGTCAGTCAAGACGGACTGCGGGAGGATGTTCAGAGTGGAGTCCATCAATCCGAACATGAGTAAACTCGATGATCTCAATTTCACAGGTAACACTAGTCAACTGTTTGACTCTGTGGCTTTTGCTCTTTTGGGTCATCATCATTTAACTGGCCATAATGATTAAATGATATTTAGTTCTGAATCTTTTCTTGCCCGTCTTTTTAGGTGTAAACGACTCTTTACAAATCTCTGAAGATCAGGTACGTGCTCCATGGACTTGATTAATTAAAGCTCCAAGATCAGCCTTTTTCAAAAGCCTCCATTTCAGTGTTGTCCAATTTTTTTAAGTTTCTAGTTTTAAATTTTTTTGTATTTTTATTACAGTCAGTGGAATAGTTAGTGGTATGATTAGTGGTGTTTTGTACCTATGGTGTTTGTGCTTAAAAATTTTGCACATGATTCATTTTGGTTTGCTTTTTGGTATCCTCACTTCAGCTTAGTTGTTCATCATCTTTTTAACCATTTGGATGACATTATCAAGTTGTTCAGTCAATGCATCGACTCTTTGACTAATCCGAGTTGCATCATCCACTATCGTCTCATAGCTAGGAGATGAATAACAGTGCTCGTCATGTCGTGACTCTGATATGCAATCTTGAGTTGAGTAATAGTCATTCTCGGTGGTAATAGCTTGGTCATGAGTCCTATTTCCTTGGCTTTGAATACTAAATGTCTTGTCGAAGGAAAACTAATCATACTTGGGAAGAGAATCATCCCGAATAGGGAATGGTTGAAATAATGAATTCTCAATCATAACCAGGAATCGTGTTTCTCTGTCAAAATAGATTATGCTCATGTACATCCTTGAATTTGCTCACTCCATTGTGTTCACATAAAAATCATTCAGTTATACGAGCAGTCCATATCTTGACTCTCAATTAAGGAAGGAGTGGGGTGGTAGAATGAGAGTAAAGTGGATGATGACTGGCAAAGAACTTACTCAATGAGAGGGTTCTCATGATATGAGAACGAAGATGAAGATGGTCAGGATTTAGTCAAGCAAGCTTGACCCACGGAGTCAAGGTAAGAATACCAATATTCCGACATCTTTGAAGAGAAAGGTGGAGTACAATTCACGAACCTCGATATGTGTATGCAAGTGTAATGATCTTTGAACGCATGCAATTCAATACACAGTGCAAACCCTAAAATTAACCAACTTCGTACAGTGAAGGACGTAAAGGTTCAGGCGATTATCTTTTCAATTTCAAATTGGTGATAAAATAATCTTTGAGTCTGTTACACTGATGAACCTCAGTTTTATCATATTAATTTGCTCATATTAACCCCTAGTTTAAATAAGTGTAAATAAAAACCAGATAAATCATTGTATTTATTTGAGTTAAAAAATACAAAAAATTACAAAAGCAAAAATTGCAGTGTTTTTATACCTTCAAAAATGCTCACAAAAATATTTCTCCCTTTATTTAACCTCTTGTTTTTGGTCAACATGAAACTTGTAGATCTCATCGAGATCTACAACTTTCATGTTTTGAGTTTTTCCAAATTCGGCCTTTTTGTCCTTTTTCAAGTTTTTTGTCTGAATAGCCTGATTGGGCCACATGGCTCTTTCTGGTTGCGTCACGTGGCCCGCTGACCTTGTGCCAGCTGCCCCCATTTTCATCAGTTGGATCAGCTCCTTTTGGACGCCTCAATCCTAGTCGTTGGTTCTCGCTTCTTCCTCTACCGTCCGATTCACTTTTGATATCAAATCTCCACTACATGATCATGTTGCGTTCCCCGCCCTCTGATCCATCTCTAGATGGCATCCGGACCGACCGCTTCCGCCCATATCTCCTTCCCCGCACGACAAGCCCCTAACCATCGATCGTGTCCTGACCGATTAGATTAGGATCGTATCTTCGCGCCCTCTTCTCAGTCGTTGGATCATGAGATCCAACGATCGAGACCCCTTCTCCTACCTCCAACCGCCTCTTCTCTCCCACGTCATCCACATCGCACAACCCACGCCCCCTTTCCACTTCCCCCATCTCCCCAGCCATCTTCTCCACTCACTGACCATGCTTCCCCCAAGTCCACTCGTCTGCGACTCTCATGAACCTCTTAGAATACCACGCTCACCTCCCCCTCTATCCACATTTCCCATGTAAACCACGACCACCACTACCTGAACCACCAACTTCCCCTCCTCAAATAAGCACTCACCGCCACGAATTTTCCTTGTCCACCTTTACGTGGGGCTACGCCCAGCATCTCTCCTCCTCCCAGCAATAGGGGGAGGTCAGATCACGATGGAATGATGGCTTAGTCTCCAGTGTCGACCCATAGCCATGGTATTCTATGCTTCGGCCTTTTAACTCCAGCGAGCTACTCCGCGTAGCCAACGGAGTCCAACGAAGAGCCGAGCTCCTCCTAGGAGCTCAAGCCTAGTCCCTTAAACCGCAAAATCTCAAGGTAAGCACTTCTTGATCTCTCTTTGATTTTTATCTAAATTAATCTTAATTAACTAAGCTTTCACACACTTGTCTCCCTCGTTGATTCTCTCTTTAACTTCACCGTGTATAACCCACCCTTGTGCATGCCTTCACTTCCCTTCTCGCTCACCCGCAACCCCAAACCGCTCTGTATCCCTCTTCCCTGCCTCACCGTAGAAGATGACCAAGCCACCACCTTCTTCACTCGTGTATGGCCTTCCATTCAACCACACCTCACTTGCACTCCTCATCTGCACGCTTCGGCTATTTTTCACTAACACGTGCAGGTGAATGCCCTCATTGGCTAGAGCTCCATCGAAGCTGACTTTGCGAGCCCTGTCTCCGGCATACGATCATCGAGAGCATCCTCTAAGAGCTCCGGTGTCTTCCCCAAGCTTCAACAATTACTATAGATCTTCCTGCAACATCCGTGGAGTAGCATAATAGGCGGAAGATAGTGGCAGAGCATGCAAGACTTCGTCGATGACCCGAATACTCCGCCACCTCTCAGAGGAAGAAGGAGCTTCAGACGACACAGGGGTCGTTCGATGCCACCCTCTTGATGCCCATCCAATAGTTTATAGGAGGCCACGTCGACGCCCTCTAACTCATATAATATTGTCTGATATAGGTGATTGGATGGTTCTAGCAGAGCCACGTGTCAGCACCAAGCCACCTCTGAGCCTCCTTTCTGAGCCTCTAGGTTCGGAACACCCGAGCCTACCCGGAGAGCAATCCAAGGACACGTGACCCGAGACTCGATCTGAACCTCCACGACCACTGAACCTAGCCTCACGTGCCCGGTCACGTGAGCATTAGGCAAGTTGCAGGGAGGTTCCGCCATATTCTCCAATTTACAAATAGATCCAATATCACGTGAATACCATGCATGCTTGGGAGTAATTGCATTTGACCCCCTTCTAATTCCAATAATTACGATTTAGTCCCTATTTGCTTGGGGAAAATTACAGGGAAGGCCTCGCATCTTATTTTATTTGCATTTAGATTCTTCCATGGACCTATTTCTAGTATTTTATCTAGTTAATTTCATGTTTTCTTTGCATTTATGCCCCTGAACTCTTCTGTGAATATCTTGAACATCCGAGCTCCATTTTAGTCAATTTCAGTCTCATTTCTAAGCTTGTTTCATTATCTTTCTAATGGCATGACTTGATTCTGATTAGACTCTTTAATCTGTGATGATTAAATTTAGTAATGTAGTGACTTTTATTTAGTGATTTCTCATGCCTTGTATTAATATATCAATGGAATTTGCTTCATTATTTGAACCTGAAGTTGACTACAATTTATTGCTCATTTGTTTTATCTGATTAGGGATTTTTGCATCATTGTAAATCTGCATCACGTTGCATATTAAAAATCGAATAAAAAGAGTCTGCATGTCTCAACATAATGTGTTTGTGTGCATTTTGATCTATGAGTTTTTAATTTAACACTTAATATGAACAATGAGAGTCTAAATATATACTTTAGAGGCTTCTGTCCTTGAGTTCGACTGCGGGCTTGCCCAAATAAATTGGACCGCTTTGATTTAGTCGATGTATTCATAAGTGGCTTTTGATCGATCTGAGTTTAGTTGACTACAATGCAATCAAAACGACACAACTAAGAGGCCGAATTTTTGGTTTGTCAAATGGCGCCATTGTCGGGGACAGTACTCATCTTTTATGTTATTTGGATTTTTATTATTTGATTAAGTGGTGATTCTCTAACTTATAGGTCTTGTTGTTGTTTTCCTTGCATTATTGATGATTCTCTAAATATCTATCTAATGATGGCTTTCCGTGGCAGGGTCCCTTGACAATCAAGGAGGCAAGGAGCAGGAGCTCCTGATGCGAGGAGCTGTAGAAGCAACTATTGGAGAAAATTGAAGAGAATTACGGTGTCACATATTATTTCATGCATTCCATGTAAATAATTGTCTTTATGGTGATCTTCATTTGAAGACTCACGATTGCAAATGAACTATGGTTTTTCTAGTTTTTTGGGCTTGCCCTACTTGAGTGTCGACCTAGAATCAGGCATGCGGCTCTCCGAGCTATTTTTACATTTTATCATATGTGTTTGATCATAGGTAGGACACATATTAATTTGAGATGACGTAGACATCGCTTCACTTAGTCAAAAATTAAATATGTTCGTCCCCGCTAATAGAAGCATGTTAGGTGTCGTTTTCAGCGACTTGCATACATTCAATTTCGTTTCTAATTTAGTCTCATTTTTCACGAATTTAGCTCAAGGAACTATGAGATTTTCTCTTAGTGTAATCATGATTTTATTGTATGCATTGGCTTTTTCTTGACCTCCCTTCTTTGCTTAATCACCTAAGATTAATGGAAATTGGGAATGAGCGGTAGACGATGTTTGATTTATTTATGATCTCATTAATTCAGTGATAACCTTAAAGGTGATAATTGGGATTGTTAATGCAAGTTGACAAATCAAATGGAGTAAAAATCATGTTTTGGGAGAGCAACACCCTTATTTAAGTAGGATATTTTTTATTTGACATATAACTTAGCCCTGCGTAAATTAGAATGATTATATCACCAATAAAAATGAAAAGATAATTAACCAACATTTGTTGGTTTAACGTGTGAGTTACTGAATCAAGGGTATTGCTTGGTTGATTGAGCCTTGATTGCTTCGACACCCTCCCCTAGACCCTGGGTACTCCATTCATCTCCATAGATTCATTTGTTCATCCATCCTAACCTCTTCGTTCCCCTCAGGTCTCCCCGACATCAATTATCTATCTCTTTACTTAGGCTATTCTCAACATAAGTATGGGGGGGTCTTGAGTCCCGGTAAATTTCTTGATTCATTTATCCTTCTCTCTGATACTTAGTTTATTTCTAACCTAAGTATAGGAATGTCCTCCTCAGTTCTAGTATATTGTTCCTATACCTTGAATTGAGCTATGGATTTGTATCACTTAGTGCTATGAGGACATAGCAAAATTTAAGTATAGGGGTATACCGTATATACAATATATATGTGCTTTAGCCATAGCTCTATTTTGAAAAATTAAAAACTTTTTTTTGCTAAAGTATAATCTTACAAACTAAGACTAGAAAAAAGTTTTAAAGATTTGAAATTTTTTCTACTATGTTACATTATTTTTTAGGAAAATATTTTGAAAATGGTTTGAAAATTGGGTTTTACTTGTTTTGAAAAATCATTTGAAAAATGTTTGTAAAAATCTATATATATGTGACATGGTTTGGAAAATGTTTTCAAACTTGATTTCAATAAGGGGAAATGAGTTTAACTTGTGTTCTAACTTCACTCAAAAATACATAAAATGAGAAAAAATTTTAAAATCCTTTAAAAGACAAACTGACTACTAAATTTAAATAAGTAGCCGCTTTAGTGAGGGTCTCCCTTAGCAGAGTAGGTGATTTAGAGGACATCGCGTAGGGATCCATCCTCAAGCAACGGGTATCGTTCTATGGCCCACACTTACACCTATACTGACGGAAAGTAGATGCAACTACTCATTTGAGTTTAGGCCAATCATTAGGCCTTTTAAAGTCTTCATAAAAATTTATAAAAATGGATGAAGGAGTAGGTTTAAGTCCCTAGCACTTTCACTTTCACACAGGATTAGAGATATTCAAGAACACTTGGTTTGAGAGGTCTTGAGATTTTAGGTTAACCAGCCTTAGTTATCAGGGTCTTCGACTTAATTATCCATGTTTCCCTAGTTTGACATATTTGTGTGCTATATTGCATGCTTAGTCTCTAACCTTAAGAATATGATCAGCACTTCACATACATGACTGCAGTTATAATGAGAGGAGGTGAAATTTCACTTGAGGGACTGGGATGAGGGATTCAAGTCTGGACTCAATTTAATGATGCTCGATGATGGGATAAAATCATTGAAGGCTTCATGAAACCTGAGTGTCAACATTTTAAACAGTATGAAAACATGGTTCTTGTACTAATCTCTTGATATTTACCTAAGTGCCAGGGTGTGATAAAATAAAAAAATGTTGATCAGTGTGTGCCAATGCTTGGTAAAAGTAGTGGAGCTAGCAAAAAACAATACAAAAGAAATATCGATGCTGAAAAGCTCTCATCTTACAAAGTCAAATATCAAAGAGCTTCCACCAAAGGCGAGCACTCCCAACCATTTCAAAGTGTCCACTTGGACCTCCGCTATTAGGACCAGGAGTCAGGCTTGCACCAAAAAAGGACTATGCATCGTAAATGCTACAAGTATGGGTGTACAAGGTATAATAGATACTCAAAAAAAGGCACACCCCATTGCAGACGACTCCAACTTCTCTTGATGGATGCACTGATCAACATTAAAAATATGTGTTGAGTTAATAAGGCACTCAAGAGGATCCTTCTTCCAATGAGAGAGAGAAGAAATGACACAATCCTAAGCCCATCAACTAGCATGCCGCCTACACTTCTGAGTCGGACAACTAAAGAGATAGTGGATTGATTGCAATATTTGGTTTATTCCCTAGTGTATAGGATTGGGTCCTTAGGAGAATATTTTGGACTGGAACCTCGGTGAAGTTGTGACTCTACTCTCGTAATCTCGATCAACACTTAATTTCATATCCTTAGTTTATATGTATACAAGAGAGAGTCTGGAAAATTAGAGAAATTGGATACCTCTTGATTAAGATTAGGTTCAGCTCAGAAATTTTGGATCTCTAAAATTGGGAGTTCTTGAACAGATCAGAACATGTATTCACATACACAATCAGGGGTTAATACGACTCATTCAAAGTCGAGATGCTCGGGGATAAGCATAGTTTAAGTATAAGGTGATGATGAACCTCAGTTTCATCCATAAAATTTTCTCATATTAACCCCCTAGCTCAAATCAATGTTAATAAAAACCAGATAAATCATTGTATATATCTGAGTCTTTAAATAAATTAAAAATATAAAAAAATAACAAAAGCAAAAATTATAGTGTTTTTATACCTTTAAAAACACTCAGAAAAATATTTCTCCCTTTATTTGATCACTTTTGCATTTTTAGTCAACACCAAATTTGTAGATCTCATCAAGATCTACAACTTTCATGTTTTAAGTTTTTCCAAATTCAGCCTTTTTCTTCTTCATTTTCATGCTTTTTTGTTCGAATAACCTGATAAGGCCATGTGGATCTTTCTGGTTGCACCACGTGGGTCACTCACCTTACACCAGCGCCCCCATTTTCAGCTGTTGGATCCTCTCTTTTTGGTTGTCTCAATCCCAACTGTTGTTTCCCGCTTCATCCTCCACCGTCCGACTAGCTTTGATATTCAATCTCCACCACACGATCGCGTTGTGTTCCGCCCTCTGATCAATCTCCAGATGGCATCCTGACCGACCGCTTTCTACTGCGTCTCCTCTCTCCACGAAGCACGCCCATAGCCATCGATCGCGCCATGATTGATTAGATCAGGTTCATATCTTCGCACCCTCTTCTCATCCATTGGATCACATGATCCAATGGTCGAGACCCCGTCTCCTACCTCCAGCCACTCCTTCTCTCCCACATCGTCCAGATCGCACAGCCAATGCCCCCTTTCCATTTCCCCCATCTCCTCAGCCATCTTCTCCACTCACTGACCATGCTCCCCCTAGTCCACTCGTCCACGACTCTCGCGGACCTCTTAGAGCACCATGCTCTCCTCCCCCTCGCTCTACATTTCCCATGCAAACCACGACCACCACTACCTGAACCACCAACTTCCCCTCCTCAAATAAGCCCTTGCCGCCACAAATTCTCCTGGTCCACCTTTACGTGGGGTTGTGCCTAGCATCTCTCTGCCTCCCTGATAGGGGGATCTCGGATCGATAGTGCAATGACGTCTTTGTCTCCGGTGTTGACCCATAGCCATGGTAGGCTATGTTCCAGCCATTCAACGCCAGCGAGTTGCTTCGTGTAGCCGGCAGAGTCCAGCAAAGACCCGAGCGCTGCCTAGGAGCTCAAGCCCAAGCCCTTGATCTGCCAAAGCTACAGGTAGGCACTTCCTGATCTCTCTTTGCCTTTTTCCCTGAATTTATCTTAATTAATTAAGCTTGCACACACTTGTTCTCCCTCCATTAATTGTCTCTTTAACTTCATCGTGCATCACCCACCCTCACACACGCCTTCACCTCCCTTCTCGCTCACAATCAACCCCAAGCCGCTATGTCTCCCTCTTTCATGCCTCGCCGGAAAAGACAACCAGGCCAACCTTCTTCGCCCTTGTATGGCCTTCCATTCACCCGTACCTCACTTGCACTCCTCATCTGCACGCTTCAACTATTTTTCATTAACACATGCAGGTGAATGCCCTCATTGGCCGGAGCTCCATCGAAGCTAACTTTGTGAGCCCTATCTCTGACATACGAGCATCGAGGGAATCCTACAGGAGCTCTAGTGTCTTCCCCATGCTTCAACAATGGTTGCAGATCTTCCAGCAACATCCACGAAGTAGCATAATGGGCGGAAGATGGTGGCAGAGCACGCACGACTTCGTCGGGGACCCAAACGCATCGCCACCCCTCGTTGGAAGAAGGAGCTCCATACGACATAGGCACTGTTGGATGGCACCCTCCCGATGCCCATCCAACTATTTATAGGAGGCCATATCGACACCCTCCAACATGTACATCGACCGTCCAATCTCGATGATCGGATGGTTCCAGCAGAGCCATGTGTCAGCACCGAGCTACCTCCGAGCCTCCATGTTCGGAATGCTCGAGCCTACCCGGAGAGCCATCTGAGGACATGTGGCCCGAGCCTCAATCCGAACCTAGCCTCACATGCCTGGTCATGTGAGCGCTGAGTAAGTTGCAGATAGGCCCCGCCATCTTCCCTAATTTACAAACAGATCCAATATCACGTGAATACCATGTGCACCTGGGATTAATTGTAAATGACCACTCCAGGTTTCAATAATTATGATTTAGTCTCTACACATGTGGGAAAATTACAGGGAAGGCCTCGCATCTTGTTTTATTTTCATTTAGGACCTTTCGTAGACCTATTTGTAGTATTTAATCTAGTTAATTTCATTATTTCTTTGCATTTATGCATTGGACTCTTCTGTGAATATCTTGAGCATTTGAGCTTCGTTTTAGTTGATTTCAGTCTCGTTTAGAAGCTTGTTTCATTGTCTTTCTAATGGCATGACTTGATTTCTGATTTGGAACTTTGATCTATGATGATTAAATTTAATAATATAGTGTCCTTTATTTAGTGATTTCTCATGCTTGTATTAATGTATCAATGGAATTTGCTTCATTATTTGAACCTGAAGTTGACTACAATTTATTGCTCATTTGTTTTATTTGATTAGGGCTTTTTTGCATCATTGTAAATTTGTGTCATGTTGCAAGTTAAAAATCAAATAAAAAATGCCTACATGTGTCTGCATAACGTTTTTGTGTGCATTTTGATCTTTGTGTTTTAATCCAACATTTAATATAAATAATGAGAGTCTAACTATATACTTTAGAGGATCGTGTCCTTGAGTTCGACCATGGGCTTGACCAAGTAAAATAAATTGGACCGCTTTGATTTAGGTGTATTCATAAGTTGTTTTTAATCGATCTGAGTTTAACCAACTACAACCAATTGAAATGATACAATTAAGAGGTTGAATTCTTGGTTTGTCATACACACAGGTGTGTTTCCTTGATGCCCAGATGTGGTTCTAATAGTCCTCAATAAGGAGCGATCCATCTGGGCTATCGGGTTATATCATGCGCTTAAAGGATATAGTAGACGGGTATACCCAAAATGTCGACTATGGACGGAGGCGAGTGCTTGCAGCTCCCAAATTTGCAAGACTCGGATCTAGAGACTTAGTGTGCAGGTTCAGGGTTTTGGGCTCTAATCTTACATCTATGTCCTCACCCACTCAAAGTCTGGTGGTATGTACCTATGCACAAGGATGATGGGGTTGATCTCCCACAATCAATGATGTTCAATTTTTATCAGGTTTTAATTAGTCAATAATGTTTAACAGTCCACTTGTTTTAATTTGATTATCACTTGAATTTGAGTGGAGAAAAAAGTACATCTACACGTGGATTCCAATTTCCTTTAAATCCTATATGAATGAAAATCGGGTAGGATTAGAAAAGTCGTGCAGCGGGAATCACGGTGATGAATGCAAACTTAGCGATACTTATAGTGCTTCCCCCACAATATACTTGTAGGATTCTAAACAAAATTTAAATTTTCTTAACAAATATGTCTAATGCATGCACAGGAAACCACACCTAGAACATGAGTTTCTATTAGCAGGAGAAAGAACAATTTGATTTGGCAATGTAAAGTCTGATTTAGTGCATATAATTAGTGTGAGAATGTGGACCTAGTGCTACAAGCACAAAAATAAACCTAGCAACTATAATAGATGCAGTGCAATCCCAAGACTACGTCAATCACCAAGAATAATAGGGCATGACATTTTGAGTGTCTAGTCTGGGTACAAGCACATGTCTTCAAATGAAGACCTCTAGAAATGGGCAATTACTACAAAATAATTACAATAATAAGAAAAATAGAACACTCTCACTCCAAATAAATTAAATTATTTCCATACCTTCCCAGTGGGTTCAATCCACAAAATTGTCTGTCGTTGGTTGCTCTAAGTTGCTTCAGCCTTTGAGAAAACCACCCGAAGTCATTGGGTGCCTCACACAAAAAATCAGAGAAATAAATGTTAGAGAGATATTCTCAATAATATATACAAAAATAAATGAAATAAAAGGAGAAGTAAATAAAAGAAAATCGGGGGTCAAACTACCCAAGGATGGAAGACCTAAAATTTAAATTATTTAAAACTAATCCTAAATCGTATACCTCTACAAAAAGGTGCCAATTAATGACTCTTTAAATTAACTTGTAAATATCATCTTAATTGTCGTAGCCAGGCAATCTAGAAACTGTCAAAAAAGACCACACTGAGAGAATAATATGAAATTTATTTCTTAATGTAGTCAAGTTTATA
This sequence comes from Ottelia alismoides, assembly GCA_037367405.1. Classification (NCBI taxonomy): domain Eukaryota; kingdom Viridiplantae; phylum Streptophyta; class Magnoliopsida; order Alismatales; family Hydrocharitaceae; genus Ottelia; species Ottelia alismoides. Next base: position 248,585 of record JAZKJV010009367.1, on the reverse strand, counting down.
TATTTTACTTGGATAAGTCCCAAGGTCGGACTCAGGGAAGTAGCATGAGGGCTTAGAATTAACTCTCAAACAATATAGAAAATTAGGTTTTTAAAGAAGGAGAATTGTTTTAGGTGTTTTTGTATTTTTAAGCTTTTTGTGGGATTTTAATTAAGAGATGTAATTGATTGCGAAAAAAATAACATGCATGACTTTTGAAAAAAATTTTATGTAAGAAAATAATGTTATGCTATATGGTGAAATAAAAAAATACAGTATTTTTGTAATTTTTAAATGATGAAAATGAGATGCAATATGTTATGCAAAGTGAACTAGTCAAGCAACGCCAAGCCAACCAATACAAGCAAACTTCAATTAATTCCTCCACCTAATTTAACCTCAAAGATAATCGATTCAGCGGTAGTAAATTAACCCCCTAATTAATTTCCTCAAATTTCACAAGCCATTGAGTAAGACAATTAATCACGAACAATGTAGATGCTCAGAAAGATCAATAATCTTATCAGCTAATTATTTCCTAAATAGTATCTCAAAATGAATGTTTAGTGTTCTATATACTAGATAATGAAATATTGATTAAAATGATACCAAGAATACAAAAATTGGAAAAGAATGCTCAAAATATGGTAAATCGAAGTTCATAGACTAAATAGTAATAAAAATAAATAAAATGTATGCCATTATATCCTTTGGAGGGGTCTTCTTAAAATTGTCCAAATATGCTCGAGCCTCAATCTATTTTACCTCTAGTAAGGGTACTCTCGTGATTCTTGGAAGCCTAGAGGGGGTGACTACAATTTACCCCAGATCACATGCGTAGCATGTGACAGGTTATCTTTGAGATTCTAGAAAGTGATAGGGGTCTTGGCGTAAACTTTCTAGATACACGTGCATGTAGCATGTGATCTAGGCATGGCTTGGGCGACGGCTCATGGTTCAGCACTCCATGTGGTTTCGTCTCCTTGCTTCGAGGTAATCCAAAGCTTTGCAACTTGGATGAAGGCTCGAACCTGTTTCAACGGCATGGTTGCGATCTAGAGGGCAGATCGATGGTGGTAATTAGGGTGAAAAGAGATGGCTATGAGTGCTCTAGTTCTTGATCATACGTCATATGTAGATTCAATCTGGGGAGGCTTTCTTCTTAGTTGCTTGGCTCTAGATGGCGGTGGTCTTGGTTGGAAGAGGAATTAGGTTGCGGGAAGGCGATGGAAATCGGAGCATTGGTGAGGGGTCATGTAGGGAAGAAGGTGAACATGAAGGGCATGGTGTGGAGGTGATTGAGGTCGCCTTCTCTGGTAATCACCTTAGCAACGAGCTTAATACGACGAAACTCGGCTTCTCTAGAAGAGTAGCTACACTGGCCAAACCCATGGATCTCTCTTAAAGATCGGTGCTCTCCAACGAGAATGGGGTGTTGTCACCACCCATGTTCTCTAGCTACTCTCTCCCTCTCGATCTTGTTTTAAAGAAGACATACGGCATATGCGGATCAAAGGGGAAGAATATTAAGTTAAATAGGAGAGATGTGGAGGTTAGTGATGATAAGATAATTGGTTCTCGGTAGTTTGGAGAAGATGATGGATTTAGTACGTAGGCAGTTAGAGCCATAGGGGAAGTCCATCAGCTAGGGATTAGATTCCTAGAGAGTCAAAGAGGGGTTCTAACATCTGGTTGTTTTTTAGAATTGGGGATTAGGGTTTGGCAATGGGTTTTGATCGGATCGGCCATTGGGAGAGAAGGGATAAGGGGGGATTCAGTTGGTTATCATAGACTTGTGATGGGAATAATTGAGGTTTTAAGATGAGGTAGAGTGCTACTGGGTTGATCAACGAGGAAGGAGGAGCAGAACGGGCAGTGCAGATGAAAGAAGGTGGTGGAGGTACAATACAGAGGAGGTTAGAGGTAGGAGGAAGGTCGTAGGTCGTTGGATCATGTGTGAACCATTAGTGGTGGTGGATCACATGGACGGCACGTGAGATGCTAAAGGGGAAGGTGGGATCCACATGAGTTATTGAATCAAAATGATCCAACAGTTCAGATTGAGGTCACTAGAAGACAAAGTTGGTTGACCCGATCAGGTGGCGGGTTGACTAGGTCTAGAGGTGGACCAATTATGGGTTGACACGTGGATGGTTGACCCAACTTTGACCAATGCATGAAATGCAAGAAAAAAGCAATTAAATAGAAAATGAACGCGAATGCACAAATGTTAAACATGAAAAATGTTTAACTAAATGAATCTTCAATGTTCCAAAAAGACTCATATGCGAATGGAATGATCCGTGCAATATGATTTTTTTGATGATAAAATATCATATTTTAGTTTTGGAATTTTTATTTGATTTTCTGTGAATAAAAAATGCTTGCTAAAATTAAGCATGAGTGAAATAATGCAATGGACTCAAATGGAATTTTTGGATTTTTTATATTTTTATGAGTTAGAAACACATTAGAAAAATGTTTGTCAAAATGCAGTCTTCAATATTCATGAAGGACTCATATGTGAATGAAATGATCCATACAAAATATCACTTTTTAGTTCTACAATTTTTATTTGATTTTCTATGAACGAATAATGCATGAAAAATCAAGAATGACGAGCAATAATGCAGGGACTCAAAAGGCATTTTTTGATTTTTTTATGAGTTAGAAATAGGTTAGAAAAATTGGGGAAGTGGATTATACACAGGTGGACCAGGTCGGTAGGCTCAAGTAAGAACTGGTATTTTTTATTGCTTTTTGTTTTTTATTTTGATTTTTATGTAATTTGTTAAAACATGAAATAAAATAAATAAGTGAGAAATAAAGAAATAAAAATGAGTGAAATATGCACATGAAATGATAGGTCAAAATCAACACAAATGTATAAATGCACAGTTAGGTCCAAAAACCCAATTTTCACAAATGGACTCCGATTCTTTTGAATTTGGTCGTCATTTGTTGACATTTGAATTTACAATAATTTAAAAGTAAGTAGGCTACAGTTGGACACTGTATGAGAGAGATATTAGCGTTTGCGACTTTTTGTCCTAAAATTAGGGTTTGGGTTTATTTCAAATATGTAAAAGTTAGTATTGTTAGGATTTTTCATGGATTAAGGTTACTGATATGTACATAATGAAGTTAGTTTAAGTCTATTGGAGTTATCATGAATTAATTATAAATGTTTGAAGTTAAGTGAAAAATGTGCAGATGAATATCAATGTAGAAATGAATGCTAATGTATGCAAATTATTTACAAATGCGTGAAAGTTAATTTTATGATATTAGCATATGAATGCATCTAATTTCTCAAGAAGAAGCTCTATTTGCATCTTATTAGAGTGATGAATCACATATTCATCAATACGATAGCTTGGTTCATTCTCGACCCGTATCACCTTACCTGCAGGCTTGGGTAGACTCGAACCAGCAGCCGAAGCACCAGGTCTTTCCATGTGGGTTGGAACCTCCGTACCTAGCTATGTTACTTATTTGCAAAAATACCCCTGCATAGGTGGTATCATATAAGATCTAAGTGTGTCTTTTTATATTTGCATTTCAATCTCTATAGGGATCTATGTGTAAGACAAGGTAATTCTAATTGAAGTTTCTTTGTATTTGTGTCCCTAGCTTTAAAATTAAATAACTTGTAAATTGTATACCAAATTTCATGATCTTGATATCAGTTTGAAGGTCTTGTGGTGCTCTTTAATGTGGTATGTTTAGATTTTTTATTTATTTTTATCTAAGTGAAATTAAAAATTAGATAGTTCTATAGATTCTATTCATTAATTACCTAATCCATTCTGATTGACTAAGTAGATTATTGCTCACTTGACAACCTGATTTATCTTGAATAATTTGAATCTAATTAGGACTTATTTCAGATCATTACTTTATGATTAGAATTATCTTAGGCGAGATTTTTGTAGTTGATCACATTAATTATTCGATTAAATTGCTACTGAAATGAAGTATTGATCAAACTTGATTAATTGGAGTTTCATCATTGAGCATTCATTTGGATATTTGGATGCTTAAGTATTCTAGGTGATTAATTATTCATACATGAGCATAGTTGCATTGTGTATGACTTGTTCCCTAGGAATGCGGACTTCGGTTTGCCCCATATCAACACCACCTTCCCTAGATGATTGATCTAGTAAAGAGCCTTATTCTGAAGGCTAAATGGGAAGGCGGACATCTTGACTACACCTATCGCTATGTTGGGGTAGTGAGTGGTGCTGCAGATATGTCCAAATTGATGCAGATGGATGTATGATTCTTCAATTACATTCTTATGGAATGTAGGAAGATGAGATAAGAGCCGAGGCTTCAGCTCGAAATGTCTATGGATCAGAGGAATTTGGATCCACTATGTGATTTGCCCAACCTCAGGGTAATATGCCTTTTTGAGCGTAGGCTTGAATTGCTCTCTTACTTCTTTTTACTCTCCTCATCAGGGGTCCATCTGTATTATTTTATTTCCTCCTCCTCTCTGCTCTCGATCTCTCTTAATTCCATCAACATATTTGGAATGTGACCTATGCATCATCCTGGGTAGTCAATTGTTGTTGAATCGCATATATGGAGGCGAGCATCTGCGCATTTACCTCATTATACTCTACTTGTTGTTCCTTCCCTCTCTGTGGATCCATCTCACAGTCGAAGTCTAACAATGAGAAATCCATATAAATCTCTTATTATGCAATAGGAAATTTACCCTGATCAGACTGGAAACAAGCACTAGATGTAGCGAAGAGTTTGGAATCAGGGTGAATTCTAAACTTTATTAATGTTGGAAATGTGTGAGTAAAATCAATATCCATCTAAAAGGGAGAAAATTTGAGACAAGAGTGATTCTGATTTATTTGAGAAAGAAGTGTGGAGTCTTGGGAGTGGTTCGCGAAGTCCAAATCGAGCTCTCTGGAATTACCCTGAATTATGGGAGATGTCGGCTTTTGGGACTCGATGTGGGTATCCATGGAGTCTGGACTAAGCTATCCCTGAATCGACATCTTGAGAGGTAAGAGATAGAGATTCAGACTAAAGGATATAGAAATAAAAGGAGAAATAGAAAGATATGAATAGACATAAGGTTCAAAATGAGCAACTCAAAATAAGAGATATGAAAAGGGTGTTAGACATGCGAGCCCACGGTGAGCCAATATGCAAGAAATGTTATTGCGAATATCATTCCCTGATATGAAATGAAGAATAACTAATTTGCAGAATAGGTTCCATAGTATAATTAGGGTTATGTACCATGGCCTTCTTAATGATCATACAGCTGTTGATTCAATAATTGAATCATAGAGGTTGGTTCTTGGATGAATATCTAAAGAGTTAGATTGAGGACTCATCGAGCACCGTCAAATAATTGTTAAGAGATGATCTCCAGCCTGAGTAGGAGATGGCAATCCTTTCTCTGTTAGGTTGATATCTGACCGACCTCTTGATGCAGGTCCTCTGCATAGGAATAGAGATTCGAAGGTGTTAGATAAGTTAGGTCAAAGAGTTGAGTTAACGAGATCGAGATAACCAAAGTCCTTAATTGTGTACTGTCACAATCCAAGCATGCATCCTCTGACTGGAGACAGATGTGTTACTATATGTCTGAGTATGTACATTTGGCAGACCAATAGATTGATGACCTAATCAAGGTCTATACACCGGCGCGCTGGTGTGCATGTACGGGCATATGAGTAATACGATCTCTCAAAGGGATTATACAGGTTCAATTACTGAACTGGAAGACATGAGCTCACTCATGAGATATTAAGAAGAATAAAATTCCATGCACGGTCGTCTCTCTTTGGAAGCTTGACTGAATTTGTAGGTTTGATATATACTTTTGGAAAGTATATGATCAAGACCTAGGTATGATGTATGCTTTTGGAAAGTATATGATCGATACCGACTCCCAATGATCAAATGAGAAACTTACTGATAAAACCCTGAAGTATAGATTGTTAAATAGATCTTATACTTCGGGTTTATTCTGAATCTTCAAGTATGCAGGATGTACAGGTATTGGGAATACCTGAGGGTGATGTGATCATAAACGATTGTATAACCATGACGCTTCCATTCCTAGGGAGTGATGAAATGGGTCTGGATTTTAGTGATTCCTCTCAGTAGAGAAGTAATCTAATCTTGGTCCAATTGTTGGACATTGATCTAAATGTGATTCAAATGCAATAAGAAGATTGGATTTGCGGTCTTGATTTAATCAAGCATCTATGGGAGGCCTAAGATCTGGATTTGAGATATGATCTCAAATTCCAAGTCATTGTACGTGGAACAATACAATCGCCCTGTCCTTATCTCCAGGTATCTACAGAGAAAGCGCATTATCCTTGAAAGAGTTCATGGATAATTTTATTTTTGATATAAGTATTCGAGCATAGAGAAAATGGATAATTAAATGTGATTTAATTATCATGAATAATATGAATTCGATTCATATTATAAGGAGAGTTATCTTAGATAATTAAATGTGATTTAATTATCAAAGATGTGAATAATGTGAATGGGATTCATATTATTTTATTTTGGCACATGAGAATAGAGATCCAAGATGATTAAATGTAATTTAATTATCATGGATGTGAATAATGTGGATAGCAATATCCATATTAATCATATATATTATAAATGTGATTTATAATATATAACAGAGAGCTATTTGTAATTTAAATTTATTAAATTAAATGTTGATGTGAATTGGATTCACATTGGACATTGAATTGAAAATGTAATTTACATTTTATTTTGGGTTGTGAATGTGATTTACAATTTTCCAATATCAAGATTGTAATATTCTTAAAATAATTATGTATTATTTTTGTAGAATAATTTACAACAAGTGTTGTTGTAAATCTTGGAGATTTCCATGGAATAATGTATTCTCATGAGATTACATGAGATTGCCACCAAATCCCATATTATGGAAGGAGGCAATCTTCATTCCATAATCTCCATGCTTGATTGATTTAAGTTGGGATTAAATCATATTGATTTATCAATATATATTTAATCTAAATTAAATTAATTTTTGTTGTTTTTACCAACAAAATATTGGCCATTAAAAGAAACACAAATCAATGTAAGCCATTGGATTTGTGTTGTCCATGGATTGAGATCCACGGATCCCAAAATATTATAAAAGGAGAGGCACCCCTTGCTCTTCTTGGTTACAACAACACAATGAGAACATAAAGTCTCTCTCTCTCTTTCTACACGCCCTCTCTCCCTCTCTCTCCTATGGTCGTCCACCATGGATGTCCTGGAGAGAGTCTCCATCACCGTAGAGTCGCCGTTATGTTGCCCGATCGTTTGCTCATGGATTTCCGTCTCCTTCGACGCGCCTTTCACGTGAATAAGACGTCGTATATCGTTTGTCGAGATCATAAGATCTGTAGCTTGGATCATCAACATGGATTGAGAGAAGCATGCATCTCATCCACGCGCTCGCAAGTGTCTCCTCCGTCGGATCGGACTTGAGACAGGAGGTCTCTTTGTTTAGAGACTCCATCGCAACCACGCTTCAAGAGGTAATCCCATTACTTGTTTGTGGTTTAGACGAAACGATCTGAGAAGTGTTCGTGGATCATGTGGTTTCGTCACATGAAAAAATTTTAATTTCCGCTGCATCGAGTGAAGGATACGGGAAAAATCCTCATGCGCATCACGGAAGCGTGATGATCGCATCGAATGCGATCGGGAGCGACTAGTCGCACTAGTTGCTCGATACAGCGGAAATTAAAAATTTTCCTGTGATGAAACCACATGATACAAGAACACTTCTCGGATCATTTCGTCTAAACCAGAAACAAGTAATAGGATTACCTCTTGAAGCGTGGTTGCGATCGAGTCTCTAAACGAAGAGACCTCCTGTCTCAAGTCCTATCCGTCGGAGGAGATGCTTGCAAGCGCGGGGATGAATCGCGTGCTCCTCGCAATTCATGTTGATGATCCAAGCGGCGGATCTCCTGATCTCGTCACATGAGATCCAACATCTTCTTCACGAGCGAGATGCACTAAAGGAGATGGAGATCCACGAGTAGATGATCTGGCAGCATAACGACAATGTTGCATCGACGACGACTCTCACAGTGGCTCCATGGTGGACGTCCATAAGAGAGAGATGGAGAGAGGACGTGTATAGAGAATAAGAGAGAGAGAGAGACTCATCGAGTCGGTGTAAGTCGAAGATCAAGGCATGCCTCTTCTTATATAGGGTTCTGGGAGTCCATGGATCCCAATCCATGGACAACACACAATCAATGGTTGAGATTTATTTGTGTTTCTTTCAATGGTCAAGATGTTGTTGTAAAAAAATAGCAACTAATGATTTAATTTAATTAAATTCCATTGATAAATCAACAAAATTAATTAGAAATTAAATCATCTTTGATAAGAGAAAAATAGTGAAGAGAATAAACCAATCTCCCCATAAGAGGGGACGGCTACTCTTCTCCTCATGGAGAGTTGTAGTTGTCCACTCCTCTTTGGTGGACTTGGTTTATATCTTCAAATTATCATGAGATCTCATTATCTCATGATATTTATCATCATCTCTTGTTGACAATATTTTCACAAAAATAATTCCAAATTATCTTATGGAAAATATCAATCATGCCATTGAAATTATGTGAATCTCATTCACAACCCAAAACTAAATGTAATTATATTTTCAATTAATCATTCAATGTGAATCACATTCACATTAACAATTAATCAACAAATATAAAACACAATATGCTCTCTCTAATATATTATAAATCACATTTATAATATATATGATTAATATGGATAGTGCTATCCACATTATTCATATCCATGATAATTAAATCACATTTAAACATCTTGGATCTCTTTTCTCATGTGCCCAAATAACATGAATTACATTCACATTATTTATATCTTTGATAATTAAATCACATTTAATTATCTTAGATATATGTCCTTATAATATGAATTAAATTCATGTTATCCATGATAATTAAATCGCATTTAATTATCAATTTTCTCGATGCTTGGATACTTATATCAACAATGAAATTATCCATGAACTCTTTCAAGGATAATGCACTTTCTCCGCGGATACTTGGAGATAAGGACAGGGCGATTGTATTGTTCCATGTATAGTGACCTGGATATTGAGATCACATCTCAAATTCAGATCTCGGGCCTCCCATGGATGCTTGATTAAATCAAGACCGCAAATCTAATCTTCTCATTGCATCTGAATCACATTCAGATCAATGTCCAACATTTGGACCAAGATCAAATTACTTCTCTACTGAGAGGAGTCACTAAAATCCAGACTTGTTTCATCACTCCCTAGGAATGGAAGCTCATGGTTATACAATCGTTTATGATCACATCACCCTTAGGTATTCCCAACACCTGTACATCCTGCATACTGGAAGACCCAGAATAAACCCGAAGTATTAGATCAACCTTCTACTATCTACTTCAGGGATTAATCAGTAAGTTTCTCATTCGATCATTGGGAGTTGGTATTGATCATATACTTTCCAAAAGCATGTATCATACCTAAGTCTTGATCATATACTTTCCAAAAGTATATATCAAACCCACAAATTCAGTCAAGCTTCCAAAGCGAGACGAACGTGCACTGAGTGAGCTCATGTCTTCCGGTTCAGTAGTGAACTTGTATGATCCCTTTGAGAGATCGTATTACTCATATGCCCTTATAAGCACACCAGCGTGCCGATGTATAGACCTTGGTTAGGTCATCAACCTATTGGTATGCCAAATTTACATACTCAGACATATAGTAACACATCTGTCTCCGGTCAGAGGATGCGTGCCTATACCGTGACAGCATACGATATAGGTCTTTGGTTATCTCGATCTCGTTAAGTCAACTCTTTGATCTAACTAATCTAACACCTCCGAATTTCTATTCCTATGCAGAGGACCTGCATCAAGAGGTCGGTCAGATATCAGCCTATGTGAGAAAGGATTGCCATCTCCTACTCAGGCTGGAGATCATCGCTTAACAATCATTTGACGGTGCTTGATGAGTCCTCAATCTAACTCTTTAGATATTCATCCAAGCACCAGCCTCTATGATTCAATAGTTGAACCAACAGTTGTATGATTATTAAGATGGCCATGGTACATAACCCTAATTGTACTAATGGACCTATTATGCAAATTAGTTATTCTTCATTAGGGAATGATATTCGCAATAACATTTATTGCATAATGGCTCGACGTGGGCTCGCATGTCCAACATCGAGCGACTAGTGCGACTAGTCGCTCCCGATAGCATACGATGTGATCCTCATGCTTCCGTGATGCGCTTAAGGATCTCGCCATATCCTTCAAAGAGGTATAAAAAAATGCGAAAGTGCATGGGTTTCTGATCTTGACCAAATTACACTAATCAATCAGACCTCAAAAGGGGTGATTTCACCATTTCAACACAGATGAGACGTCAGAGTTCAGCAATCATCTTGGTAATTTTATTGGTTGTCAAGCAATCTTATCAAATTTAATCTTTACGGCAAACCCTATAGGAGAGTGGGTACTCACCCAACAAGTTTCTTGTACTTTTCATTTCTTGTGTAGCATGTATCCCATTCTTTTGAGGCCTTTGTTATCGTATATAGGCCCACTACTCAGCCAAAGAAGATGGGGAAAGGAAGTTGATGTGGTGAATCAAATACATCCCCTTTGTAAGGTACTCAGATGTGGAACGATGAGACAATGACCCACTGTCACAGTTCCCCTATGCTCAGTACTTCAAACTAAGTTCACAAGCGATCCTAGCCCTACTCGTCGACGCACCAATAGATATGCCATTACTTTGCAGGCTCGGGTGATACACAAAGCAGAATCCAGGTTGGATTTTTGGCTTTAATCCTCATACATCGTGCCTCACTCACTCTGGAACGTACCTGAGAACAATGAGGGTTTTAGGCACCTGATACAATGAAATCCAATTGATAATTTTTATTTGGTCAACTTTTCTTAGTAGTCCCCTAGTTTCAAAATTTTTAGGTTTTCACTTATTTGAGTAAATTTCGTGTAAATATGTAATGTTTTTTGTCAATTTTTTTTGCTTGGCCTATGTGAGAAAAACTAGAGGGAGAGGACAGAAAAGCAATGCAAGTCAGAAAATGATGATGTGATGCTCAGTCAGAAGGCTCACCTTGCTTCACAACTCTCTCCATACAGGATGCTATACGTAATTGAAAATTTCACTAAATGAATGCAATGATGAAATCTTCCTAAGATATGAACTTCTATAAATGTGAAGAACTTGTTCAATTTGACTAAGTCCAAGTGTGAGACTATGGGTGCATGAATGGAAATATGGCTTTAGACCTAACTAACCAAACATACACTTCTAGAATCTAAGGGCTCGATCAATGAAGACATGAAACGCAAAATAAGATGAAAACAAAAATACTGTAAAAAATGAAAACAAGAGGAAAAATAAGAACGAGTAAAGGTAGAAAGCGATGAAAACATCAAGAAACCAATCGGGTCCCTGGGTGAACAAACACCCAATAAAATAGTCATGATAAAAAGTTTGAGTGTCCAAAGTTCGTTCATGTATTATTACAATTTAATAGAGTTACTCCCCCATTCAAATGAAATGACAACATAAGACTAATCTAAACTAATAAAGAAAAAGATGTTATCTCCTCGATGCATGGCTCTCTCCTATTGAACCGCAAAGAAGGGTCAAGTATCCACCTAACCTGGTTGCATCAAATCACCTAAGTGGTTCTCCAGGCTCCACAAGCCCTTGTACGAAAAGAAACAAGACACATATTAGCTAGTTCAAAAATTATAACCAGAAATTGACATAAAATAAAGACAATTGAAATAAATACAATAAAGACAAAAACAAAAGACAAACAATGTGACAAAAGCTCTACTCAGATCGTTGTCCCACATAACGGTGCCATTTGATGACTCGCTTTTTGGTCGATTTGCTAATCTGACAAATCAGATAGCAATCGTTGTGCGACCAGACTCAAAAAACAAATAAATAAACAATTAACACACAACCAAAGATAGAATCAATGTGAAATGAGTGAGTCGAAAATTATTTTATTTTAACTCAATGTATGTATAGTATAAGTATGTAGAGCGTCGAACCACATAAATAATAGGGAGTAGAGAACAAAATGTAGTATTAGTCACTTAATTTTTGTGTTTTTGTTCTTAGATTTTTATGTCCTTTTCTTGTGCAAATTTTTGTGAAGCTTTAATATTTAAATTTTCATGGATTTTTAATGTTTTTACTTTTATGTTTTAATTTTGCAAATTTTTATTTTTTAAATTTAAAAATGAAATATATAATAATGTAGATAGTAAATATGGACTGTATAGATAAAAAAGGAAAGAGATGTTTTTGGATTTTTAAATAAGACAAATAAATGCAAAATACAAGGAACGGAATATTTTGGGTTTTGTATAATTTTCTCTATTTTTAGTGATTTTTTAGGGAATTGTAATTTTTATGGATTTTTTGAAGTTGGAAATAAGTTAAAACAATGAATATAAAAATCAGTGGCTTTGTTTAAGGTATAATAAATATATATAAGCGACAATGTCACCCTAAACTAATTTTAATATATATACATATATCTCAAAGAAAATTCAAAAATAGAAAAAAAATATTTCTATATTATTCTAAAATTTGTTGCAAATTTTTATACGATTTTTGGGTTTTTATAAGTTTTAGGAGTTTTATTATTTTACTAAAATATTTGGAAAGGATATAAACTATAAATAAATATACCTACATGAGTTTTTGGATTTTTTTCAAAATATTTTGTAATTTTTATGAATATTTAAATAGTGAATAGGAAAAAATGTAATGTTAACTATTTTTTATAAATACGAAAATAATTTTAAATGCCTTAAAAAATATATGTGGTAAATTAGGACCCAGGCACTTAGTGTAATTTTCCTACATTTTTTAATGTTAAATGCTATTTTTTATTATATAAAATGCAAACAATAAAATAAATAAGCTAGCATGGACCTATATGTAATTTGTAGAAAGTTACAAAGCATTTAGTAACACATTCCTAAATCCCAAGGGCATACATGTAATATTCAAAATTAAATATACAAATATATGCGTCTGGTATGGGTATAAATGAAAATAAACTAAGTTCCAGGTCCAAGCATGCAATTTCACCAAAAATAATATACTATTCTGCAAATTTTTAGGACTAAATCAAAATATGCAAACTCTGAGGGGGATATGTGCAAAATGATCTAGCGTCTCACGTGGAGAGTCACATGAGGTTACTTGGAACAAAGTGCCAATAAAATAAAGTGCAAGAGTTCAAGTGTAAATATTACACAAGTTTACAACATTATATGAAAATTTGAATACTAAGGGCATGTTTGGTTGTTGGGTTGGGATGGGTGAATAGTAATCTGTGAGGAGGAAGTACCCTTGTGAATAATAAATAGGGTTGGGCCAACCCTGCCCAACCCTGCAACCAAACAGGCCCTAAAAGTAAAATATAAAGAGCAGAGGGGGAGCATTGCAAAAGACTCCTAAAATGTGTGTTGATGGATGGTTGGATGTGCTCCACTTAAGCAATCAACTAACAAGATGTACCAATACTGCTTCACCGATGGGTGTTTAAGACTTAATCCTCATATAGATCTAAGGGTCGCTCTAGACTCGATCCAAGGGCGGAGATCAAAATTGGATTCTGTTCTTCATATGACGGCTTAGAGAGACTATAGGAAGAATGGCTCGACTATCCTCCTTCGATCGGCCAAAGATTATGTCTAAGACCCCTCGCGAGTTGCTAAAGGTCTCTGGAGATTCTTGGAGGTGAAGCACGTTGAGTGAATGCTTCAGGAGGGTCCTGACCTCATTAATAAAGGTCTAGAGATCAAGAGAATCTAAAGCACCCGGGACTGGCGTTCTGGGTTCAAATCGCATCCGGGTTCGATTTACTTTAGTTAAGTCATGCACAAAATGACTCGCGACTTGAGGGCACAATTCTCGGCCCTGTTATTAGGTGAAATGGGCAAAGAATGGGGTGTGGTGGAGGGCCTTTCGTGTATGCAATGAATCTCCATTTCATCATCTTTATTCTTTCATTTTGTCCTTTAAACCCTAGCTATCAATACACATAATTTATTGAGTAAATATTGTAAAAAATATTATATTTAAAACCATAATAAAAGAATAAAGAAAAGAAAAGCAAATGAAATGTTGTAGGTATTAAGCGACCCTAAACCCTGGGACCTAGGCATCATGATGACTGGGTCGATAAGGAATAAAGTAGGGGGATATGAGGGCCAATAAATACAGTAAACCCCTAATTCATAAATCCCTAATAAATCAGTTTTGGGACCTATGTTTATTCTTTATTATTTACACATCAAATTAATAAACTTTACACATAAAAGATGTAGATAAAAATATAAAGAAAAAATAATTATTTCACACAAAATAATGCACAGTGCACTTTCTAGACTCATAATAAAATTCCAAAATCCCTACTTCATGGACCTGTATCTTCTCCATATGAACTCAAAATTCATCAAAATCACCTTTAATTGTATATAACTTTGATTAGCTATTTAGTGAAGGTGGTTGCATCTAAATTTGAGTTAAGATGCAAAAGTTAGGTTTTAGACCCTTATAGTATACATAACTAAAATATTCATTCTATTTATCTTTTATATTTTCATTATTTTATATTTTATAATTTTTAAATATTATTTCTAGCTCATGTAAATATTTAGAATAAAGTAAAATTAGTAAAATAAATAGATATACAAAAATGCATAGATGAATTATACATGCTTATACTTATATAATAAATACTTATAATTAATCAAGTGTATAAGTAAACTCAGAAAAATTCAATAAAAATATAATCATGTATAATTAAATAAAATATAAATATACAAAATAATTATATAAAAAATAAAATTCAAAACATAAAATAAAAATAAAATATTCAAAACATATGTCAATATACCCATAATTACTTATAAAAAACAACATATCATAAATTACTTGTGAAAATAAATAAAAATCATATAAGACTACTAAAAAGAATAAATGTTTTTCATATTTTAAACAAAAATTAAATAAATTATTTACTATTTTATTTCAATTTATTTTCTCTTTTATTTTTTTCATTTTATCTTATTACGGATGATGTGGCCCCCTTAGGGCTAGTCGTCCGTTGACCGCGGTTAGCTGCCCCTACTCAACTAGGTCGATCAGACCTCGATGACCGCCTTCTTCCTCAATTTTTCCCCATCATTCCTTGCAAACTATTCCTTCTACATTTTTTGTTCCTCGATCATTGTTGTTTCACGCCATGATTTTTCCTCGATTGATGGAGCATTAGTTGACATGCTGGAAGTGGTTTAAGTCTTCCTTGTCAAAATTCAACCCTCCGACCTCCATTCAAATATGATCTTCCTTAACTCCTCAAAATCCCAAAATCTTGTGTTGTGAAGCTTCTTGGTGATGGCAAGGATGCCGGAGACCACTTCGACATGGAGGAAGAGGACCGAGGTTGAAGATCCGAGCTCCGTCAACCAGCTTTGTCGTGAGCTTTGCTCCCATCTCCTACAAGCAGGTGAACGTTTATTTCCTTGCATTTTGAATTCCTAGGGTTAGTAGAAAGTTAGGTTTAATTTTCAATTAATTTTTCTTCTTTTCATAAAAAATGCAAAGCGTAGTTCGTTGGAGCTGAGCTCCGACGAACCTCTTCTCTATGATCCGAACGTTACTTCGCCTGCCTATCACCTTCATTTCACTCCCCCAACATTTGTCTATGCCTCACGTGCCCCTAATCAACATGATCCTAGCAGTATCATGAGTTAGGTGTTATCACTCTGCTGCTCGCTGGAGCATCTCCATCCACCTCCATCTTCACCTCATTCTGACTAGATCCCCAAAAACCCCTTGTGTGTTTGTGAAGCTTTCCTATAGGTTTTAGAGGCCCTAAGACCCATCACGGGTCGAGTTTTACATTGACTCAAGGCACCTAGAGCTCGAAGCCTTCTTCGACCCTCCAGAGATCCACCGATGAGATCTGGAGCTTGCTCAGACCTCCAGCTGATGCAGAAGACCCTTGGGCATGTTTTACGCCACTTGGGAGCTCCTCGGGTGGACATAGGAAGTTTGCATGACGAATCAAAGTACGGGTAGCAAGGAGTTCTTCCATGTTCTTCCATACGAACTCCATGTTGTCCGATTAAGAGCCACCTCCAGTACGAGCAACGATTGTTGGATATTTCACCCCTTGGGTCGTAGGATCAACCACCAAGATCTAATCTCGGCCATCCATAGATGAATCGGTACTAGTCATCCGACAAGCGAGCGTGTTAAGTGAAATCCAACAAGTCGTTGGACCACGCCTGTGGGGGTAATTTTACCCGCCACCCCTTCTGTTTTTGTATTTTATATTTATTCCATAAACTCTCATCTGTACTGTTAAGTATTTTAGATATTTTGCATTTCACCCCTACATATTTGCACTTAGGTCCAATCCACTTCACCTTACGTGTCATCCATATTTTTGGAGTATTAGTGCAACATTTTCTAGAAATTTTACATCTAGCCCACTGAACATTGTACTAATTATAGAAATACCCTTCTAATATTGGAAATATCTGGGAGATTTGAATTTTTGATCTTGTAGTTCTTTGATGAGTTCGGGTTTAGTACCTAAACTTTAAATATTTACATAAATGCCCTTACTAGACTGAATTTTCTTTTCTTTTTTAGATTTTATTTTCGTTAAAATAGTTTTGGTGCCCTAAAATCGTAGAAAATTAGGATAAAAAACTTATACATCATTCTGTCACATATATTTTTATTAAGGTATTTTTCTTATTTCCTATTTATTAAGAATAAAAAAATCAGTTTTTATTATCCAGATTAGAAAAATCCAAAAAATATAAAAATGTTTTGAAAATTTCCATATATATATATATATATATATGGAGCCCTTCTAATGAGGTGGGTCTTTCCTGAAATTCAGAAAGCCACTACCAAATTTGTAAATTACGTAAAAATATTGTAAATTTGAACTACATATTGTAAAATAATGATGATAATACAGTTATGTAAAATATATCATCCATATTGTAACAAACATTTAATGTCAAATATACTAATATTTTCATAAATCTTTCATGATATACATATTATGTTAATATTTAGTATTAAATTATGGAGTTAGAATGTGTAAAATAAATAGAATAAATGCTTAAATTGATGTGGCTTTCCATGCATCCAGGAAAGGTGCACCTCATTGGAAATATTTCATACATTATATATATATATATATATTATTTATTATCATATCTTGCATCTATAGATCAAATTCCCAAAAATATAAAAAAACAATAAAATTTAAAAGGCTCCAAAATCCTTATAAAAATTATAAAAAATCAATAATTTCAGTTTTTAATTTTGTTTAGATAATATACTATATAAAAAATAGTTTTGGAAAATTTTGAGCTACTTAGATATTTTTAAATTCCAAAACAATTCCACCTATTTATCCTACTCATTCTTTCGCCATATTAATTCACTTGAAAATATAAAAAATAGTAAAAATTACAAGAGAAATACTAAAAATAGAGAACAACATGAAAAAAATAAAAAATTATTTGATTTCTTGATTTTTTAGTAATTATATCTACATTTGTAAATGTAAAAGCATACATCCTTATATATATTTATACTTACTTATATTATTAAATATAATTATTATAAAAACTGAAAATCAGAAACCTTAATATGAGAATAAAAAATTATAAAATTAAAAATCTAAAAAATATAAAAGAAATTTCAAAAAAATAAATAATTAAAAAAACCCATAAAAATTCAAAAACTACTTAAAAGCCCAAAACACTTGTTGTCTTTTTTAGTCAATTTTTGCTATATATCCCTCGTTCTCCCTATGTTCGGCACCTTAGCATATGTTTCCATTATACATATTTAATTGTAGGGTTATAATAAATTTTGATACATACTTGCTTTCATTGTTTTATTGTCACATTGTGTGGGTTGATTGTTGAAGTAATTCGACTCTAGTGAGCGGTTGCCTCAACAAAAATATATATTCGACTACTACGAGGATATCATTTTTAGACC
Source organism: Ottelia alismoides (assembly GCA_037367405.1). Taxonomy (NCBI): domain Eukaryota; kingdom Viridiplantae; phylum Streptophyta; class Magnoliopsida; order Alismatales; family Hydrocharitaceae; genus Ottelia; species Ottelia alismoides. Next base: position 230,443 of record JAZKJV010009367.1, on the reverse strand, counting down.
CTTGAAAGATTCATGCTCTTCAAATGGCTCTGTTATTGGGGAGCAACGCATATGATAGATTTTTAGTTTTATTTCATTGTTTTTATTTGTTTATTTTCTCTTTTATTTGACACTATTGTTTATTGTGCTAATATTTTCTCTTATATTTTTCTTGCGATGGTTTTCGAGATGACGATGATCACCTAGATGGTTGGAGCACCTGAGTCAAGAAGACTTAGTCCTTCTACTAGTGGACCAAGAGGAGAGAGTAAGAGAGAGAGAGAGAGAGAGAAGGAAATTTAGCATAGCCTTTCTTTTTATTTATGTGAGAGAGTGACATTTATTTTTGCATAAATTAATTTGTAATAATACAGGTGGACTTGGACATGAACACTAGGACTTGATTTCTAGGTGTTTGTTTACTTAGGGGATCACTAGGTTTTCTTGAGTTGTTGTCGCCTTTATTTTCTTTGTTTCTCGCATTTTGAGTTTTCCACCTTATTTTTATTTGTTTTGTGGAACGAGCCCTTAGTTTTATAAGATTGCTTGCTCGGTAATCTAAGGACAAACCTCTAATATCTTGCATGTACCTATAGATTCTAAGTTTAGACTTAGATAAAATTAATTGTTGAATACTTGACTTGAAACCGCGCTCCATGAGAGGCCTCCATACATCGCTTGTGAGACCCACTACGATGGGTACTGAGGAGCCTCCAAGATTAGACTTTAGGTTTTGCTTCTTGTATTTATCATTTGATTCTTATTGTTAATAGCAATTCCTACTTAGGGTGATTTCTTCGTGTGCATATCAGCATATAGATTAGGTTTAAAAATTCCTTGCCTTGCATCCCGCACGGAGAGAGTTGGAATGCAAAATAAATCTTTTATCTTTGCATGCATCATTTGATATGAGGGTAGATTTGTTGGAAATGCGAGCCTACGGCGAGCCATTATGCAATAAATGTTGTTGCAAATATCATTCTGTGATCTGAAATGAAGAATAGTTATTTTCATAATAGGTCCCTTAGTACAATTAATGTTATGTACCATGGCCATCTTGATGATCATACAGTTGTTGATTCAACTATTGAATCATAGAGGTTGGTGCTTGGATGAATATCTAAACGGTTAGATTGAGGACTCATCAAGCACCATCAAATGATTGTTAAGAGATGATCTCCAGCCTGAGTAGGAGATGGCAATCCTTTCTCATTTAGGCTGATATCTGACCGACCTCTAGATGCAGGTCCTCTACATAGGAATAGAGATTCGGAGGTGTCAGATTAGTTAGCTCAAAGGGTTGACTTAATGAGATCGAGATAACCAAAGTCCTATATCGTATGTTGTCACGATACAGGCACGCATCCTCTGACCGGAGACAGATGTGTTACTATATGTCTAAGTATGTACATTTGGCAGACCAATAGGTTTATGACCTAACCAAGGTCTATACACCGGCGCGCTGGTGTGCATATAAGGGCATATGAGTAATACGATATCTCAAAGGGATCATACAGGTTCATTTACTAAACCGGAAGGCATGAGCTCACTCATGAGATATTGGGAAGAATCAAATTCCGTGCGCACGGTCGTCTCGCTTTGGAAGCTTGACTGAATTTGTAGGTTTGATATATACTTTTGGAAAGTATATGATCAAGACCTAGGTTTGATATACACTTTTGGAAAGTGTATGATTGATAACGACTCCCAATGATCGAATGAGAAACTTACTGATAGAACCCTGAAGGAGACAGTGTAAAGTTGATCTAATACTTCGGATTTGATCTGAGTCTTCTAGTATGCAGGATGTACAGGTATTAGGAATACCTGGGGGTGATGTGATCATAAACGATTGTATAACCATGACACTTCCATTCTTAGGGAGTGATGAAACGGGTCTGGATTTTAGTGACTCCTCTCAGTAGAGAAGTGATCTGATCTTGGTCCAAATGTTGGACATTGATCTGAATGTGATTCAGATGGAATGAGAAGATTAGATTTGTGATCTTGATTTAATCAAGCATCTATGGGAGGCCCGCCATCTGGATTTGAGATATGATCTCAATATCCAAGTGACTATACGTGGAACAATACAATCGCCATGTCCTTATCTCCAAATATCTGCGGAGAAAGCGCATTATCCTTGAAGGAGTTCGTGGATAATTCTATTGTTGATATATATATCTGAGCACTGAGAAAATGGATAATTAAATGTGATTTAATTATCATGATTAATATTAATTCGATTCATATTATAAAGAGAGTTGTCTTAGATAAATGTGCTTTAATTATCAAAGACATAAATAATGTGAATGTGATTCATATTATTTGGACACAAGAGAATAGAGATCCAAGATGATTAAATGTGATTTAATTAAAATGGATATGAATAATGTGGATAGCAATATCCATATTAATCAAATATATTATAAATGTGATTTATAATATATAAGAGAGAGATGTTTGTAATTTACATTTGTTAATTAAATGTTAATGTGAATTGGATTCACATTGGACATTAAATTGAAAATGTAATTTACATTTTATTTTGGGTTGTGAATGTGATTCATAATTTTTCAATGGCATGATTGCAATGTTCACAAGATAAATTGGATTTATTTTTGTGAAATAATTTGCAACAAAAGTTGTTGCAAATATTGGAGAAATTAATGGGATAATGTATCTCATGGAATAAAAGGAGAAGAAGCCACCTTCCTTGTATGGAGGATGGACAGCCACATTTCCTGCATGGAATGTGGTGGCCGTCCACTCCCTTCATGGAAGGAGGCTTGCCTCCTTTCCTATTTCTTCAATGGAGATTGATTTGATATAAATCAAATTATATTTAATATATATTTGGTTTTTATTAAATTAATTGTTGTTGGTTTTTACCAACACAAATCTTAGCCATTAAAATAAATACAATCAATGAGGACCATTGGATTTGTGTTGTCCCATGGATTGAGATCCACGGATCCCAAAATGTTATAAAAGGAGAGGCACCCCATTGCTCTTCTTTACACAATGCTTGAGAAGCTTCTCTCTCTTTTCTCTATGCACGTCAGTCCTCTCTCTCTCTCCCTCTCATGGTTGTCCACCATGGATGCCCTAGAGAGGTTCTCCATCATCGTAGCATCGTTGTTATGATGCCCGGTCGTTTGCTCGTGGATCTCCGTCTCCTTCGATGTTCGTGAAGAAGACAATGGATCTTGTGTGTCGAGATCAGGAGATCCACCACTTGGATCATCAACATGGATTGCGAGAAGCACGAGGTTCATCCCCGCGCTCGCAAGCATCTCCTCCGACGGATCGGACTTGAGACAGGAGGTCTCTTCGTTTAGAGACTCGATCACAACCACACTTCAAGAGGTAATCCTATTACTTGTTTGTGGCTATAGACGAAATGATCCGAGAAGTGTTCTTGGATCATATGGTTTAGTCGCATGAAAAATTTTTAATTTCCGCTGCATAGAACAACTAGTGCGACTAGTTGTTCTTCGTCGTATTCGATACGATGCTCACTCTTCTGTGATGCGCTTGAGGATTATAACTATATACTTGAAGTGGTATCAGAGCCTTAGGTCGGTGGTTTTGGATACGATCCATTAACCGAGGACGACTTTGGTTCATTAGGGTTTGCGAAAGTTTTCTTGCATTTCATTTTCGCATCTCTGTTTTGAGATTATTTTCGACACTGTTTAAATTTTTTAAACACGAAAATAATAATTATATTTTGTTCCCCATCAAATAAGGAAACCGTAGGATCTGAGTTTACGTGATTTCGATTTCGTTTGCTCAAGTTATGCTCATTTTAGTGAACATGTATCCACAGTTTCGGGGATTTGAAACGCCTTGAAATGCGTGCAAATCACTTAGGTTCTATTGTAAATCAAATTATCAAACTTTAGGAACTTACTTTGCTTAATTTGGATTTAAATTGATTGAGATATGGTATTTTTAGTAAGTGAGGATCACTGCTGGTAATACTTTCCTAATCAAAAAGCTAATGATTGTCATTTACTCAATTAGTGAAATTAAATTGTTTAATTTCCTGGAATAATTGTGCGAAAATATTTGTGAAATATTTGATGATAATTATACCCTTAAATGGCATTGCCTTAACCAATATTTAATTAGATGTGATATAGATCACTTATTGGTTAGATGATCTACATGATCTACATTTCAACAAACATGTTGCTTGAATAGGATTTGGGATTTGTTTAGCAAATCTCATTATAATGTTAACCAAAATTGTTTTGATTATTATTATATGGTATAATTTCAGTTGAAAAACCGATGATCATCTCAAGTACAACGTGATCTATTTTGCATTATCCTTTCCCGAGGTGGATATGGTATCTAGTCGGAGAGCATTGGGGTTGCGGGTTGCAACGTATGTGGTCCGTCCCACTCTCGTCGGTACTGGCCATGACAGCGGGTAGGGTTAGTATAATGCTTAAGAAATCATGATGTATTTCTAATTATTAAAATTCGAAATAATATGTATTTGAATAATACCATAATTCAAGTAACAATTAAAAATGTTTGTTGGATGTTAATTGGATCATTAATTTAATATGATTAGATTAATTGGAATCCAATTAAAATTAAAACACTCTATTATGAATAGAGAAGTTATTTCCCTTGGAAGAATTAATCGTAATGAATATGATTCATAATGATTAATTAGAATTTGAATATGATATGGAGGATCACATAAGTGACATCCATGGTCTCCCGTCAGGGCGGAGGGTTCCGTCGCCAGGGATTGTATGTAGGAGACGCATGTCCGAAGTGACAGCTCATATATGCAAGCGCATCTGGATCGGGATCTTCGCTTCTCGAAAGAGTAAGGGCGTATGCGTAGTGACCCCAATATTGGGTCCTCATATTATTGGGGCGATATTGGATTGCGCATAGCGAGTTGTATTCCTGTTGACGGTTGGTTCAATTAATGACGGGTCAACATCGCCTTAGGGGTGGTGGGCCCGGGTGTTAAAGACCGAATTGGGAGATGCAAGTTGGACTTGCAAGGCGGAATGTGTTCCCGCTTCTTTTTATCCGAGTTGTAGGTTCTCATATTATTGGGATGCAACAAAGATAAGGAAGGAGATCCCAGATCTTGCTTGAGATATAATGGTAAGTATATCTCTTACATTGAGAGTGATTAAGGGAATGAACTTTCAATGTTGACAAGGCAAGACAACTTTTATATAAAAATTCCTAAATCAAAGTAAAACATGTATATATATAAATATATACACTTATGCAAAATTTCTTGTTTCAGATAATCCTTCATTAAACCCACTCAATGTTATACTCAATAATAACCAGTAAAATATCATGGATTGGACTCATGATCCAGATATTGTACTTGCAGTTGGACATATAATGAATGCGGTTGCAATGTGCAAGCTTCCTCATAATAATGAGGAATGACAATTAAATAGATAATAGGACTACAACCCTAGGGTTTGTATGTCTCTGTAGTCTTGATATCATCAAATGTACTTTGGAAGTGACATGTCGATGATGATCATAATTGTCAATTAATCCTTATAAAATCAATGAAGATATTCTGGCATACATATGTGCTCTTGACATTTAATCATGAGTGACATGGTTCTCTGCATCATGTAGAATGGTAGCTCTACAAGAGATGATGTATTCAAAATGTTTGAGTACCTACCTGAACAATTGTTTTACGAGTTTAGATGGATGTAGATGATGAGTGTCATCATTCTACTATCTATACTCTAGTCATTCATGAAGCTTCATAATATTCATATTGTATGAATTTAATAAAGCATGTATAAATGTTGAAATGATCTAACATTCAATTCTTTTGAATTTAACGTAAGAGATCCTTAGTCTTAAGCAATGGTTGTTTATAGATAAAGGGAGCGCAATGGAAGCATGGGTTGGACCCAAGTGAGAAGGATAGTCAAAGAGTTGACCGTACTTCTGTGACTTCCATATGACATCCAAAGAGTTAGATGAATGCCAATACTGCAATATGTTGATGTGTTGATAGTATGACTATCAAGTCTGTCTAGAATCCTTAGAGAAGGACTCGGATAGAGCATCAAAATAATCTACATATAATCATTGAAATTGACTTTCTTATTTGATAAGATAAAGTCAAATAATTGTATCTCAATCTTCTAATGACACTTGCAATTGGTTGCATATATATTAGAAGATTAGAAATTTGATCTGAAGGTTTAATAGTCATCCACATGGACATTGATGCAATTGTTGCAACAAACTCTGTTGGATTGATAGACTTGTTAATTTTAGTGGGAGAGCCCTTAGTCTTAGAGAATGTCTCTATGACCTAGATATAAGAATACACTCATTGTTTGTTTCTAAATGTTGGAAATAAACATGAATTCTGAGATGGAACTATCATAAAGAGTTATTATGGATATATTTCAGATAGTAATCTAACATCTAGTAGACTCCACAAAATTAGAAAATTAATGAATGGTTCATTAAGATTTCTAATACTGAAAATAAAAATCTTTATAAGATCAATTGGAGGATGAAGGTCATTTGACAATGATCTGGCATCAAGTTTTGGACATATGTCTGTTGATGAGATCAATGGACTAGTGAGAAATGAAACTTTAGGTTGCCTAAAGGTTCAAATCTTACATACTTGTGAATATTGTATTCAAAAGTAAAAATGTCCAATACACCCTTCCTTGGGAAAGGTGTAAGATGTCAAGGTATTCAGGATCTCATACATATTGATGTATGCGGATCATCTATATCACAGTAAACATTATGGATATGTGATATCTATTGATGATTATGTATGATATGAGATTTCTTCTCTTCACCTGAGAAACCTTTGAAATGTTCAAAGATTTCATTAATTTTGGTTTAGAACCAAAGTTTGAAGGAAGATAAAATGAATTTGATCTAATCTAGGTAGCAAGTACCTGCTAGATAAATTCAAAGAATACCTTATAAAGATATGAATATCATTTCTATCTCAATCCTCTAATACACCTTGACTCAATAGAGTTATAAGGAGATATAATTGGATCATGTGTGACATGATCTTATCAATGATGAATTTTTAGCATAATTATCCCCTGGTTTCCAGGTATATATGTGTAGTGGAGACTACAATGTATATCCTTAATAAGGTTCCGTGCAAGATGGAATCTAGCACTTGAGAGTGCTGTTTCATTAAGAAAATAAAGGATGGTATTGGATACCTACTTTATGACCTTGAGATTCTTAAAATATCTCATCTATGAGAATGTGGTCCTTAGAGGTTAAGACTCTTGAGAATCAATATGAAAATGAAGTGTAGGAACTCATATGATCTTGAAAGATAATGAGGCTCCTGAAATTGGAAACTAAAAGGACAATTAAAGATGAAACACTAAAACCTCTTCAAAGGAGTTTGAGGAAGGATTCCATGTGTCAGAGAAATCTGACAATGATCGAACTTCATGTGATGAAGCTTCTGAAGATCATAGCATGGATTGATGGATGTTAGCAATAAAAGTCTAAAGTAGACTTCATATACAAGTGTTATATATGGACCGTCGATTATCCACCTATATGGGTAAGACCCATAAAGGTATAAATGGATCTTCAAGAGAAAGAAGTCAAGATTGCATTCCTCTATGAATACCTCTCTGAGGATATTCACATGAAGTAGCCCCAGGACTTCATTGTTGACGAAAGAAAGATGTGCAAGCTAAAGAAATCCATCTATGGACTCAAATAAGCTTCTTGTAGCTGGAACATAAGATTTGATGAAATTATAAATGTTATGATTTCAGATAGAATCTTGATGAACCATATGAAGCTTAGTGGGAGTACCATTTGTGTTCATCATGCTAAATGTAGATAATGTCCTAATCATTTAGAATGATATAAGGATGATAATAAGTATTTTATAATCTGGTTGGTCCATAACTTGAGATATGATCTCAAGGATACCTCTTGGATCTTAGTTCTGAATGTGTTCAGAAGCATAGAGAAGAGGGTATTGGGACTGTCACATTAATAGTACACCTTGGACATATTCCATTTTCTGGAAAATTCCAAGAAAGGCTTCCATCCCTTAAGATATGGTACTGACCTATCTAAAGGGATAGCACCTCAAAGAGTTGAGGAAGTCAATGCTAGAACCATTTTCACTTGTGCATTAGTTACGAGAAGCTGAGTGTATGCTAGATGTGTACAAAAGCCAGATTCCTGCCATACAGTGGGAGTAGTAAAGTATTGCTAATCCTACTATGGAGATAAAACACTTGACTGCAGTAATATCAAAATCTTCATAGATGGCAAGATTTTTGAGATAGTGATCTCAAAGTCTTATCTTCAAAAACTTAAGACTTTATAGATAGAGATCTAAAAGGTCTTTACTGTGGATACCTTATGAGATAGTGATCTCCAGGAATATGGGTATTCTGATAAGGATTATGAAAATACTGGTTACGATAATTGTTAAGTTGTAGTGTCAAGGACACTTTAACTAACAAGATTGAGTATTGGTTGCATAAGATGCAACATTCGCAATAGATGTGAGCACTGTTACTGGGGATATGCAAGTGTCGTAAATGGACTTGGCGTAGTCTCGCGGGAACAGAGTGACTGATCAACTTACCTAGCTATTTTCTAAATAGACTATGATTGTCACATGAGTACGGGTTTAAATGATTAGCCCATTAATGGCTCTTTGGGCTAGTGGGAGATTGTTGGAAATGCGAGCCCACAGCGAGCCATTATGCAATAAATGTTATTGCAAATATCATTCCGTGATCTGAAATGAAGAATAATTCATTTGCATAATAGGTCCTTAGTACAATTAGGGTTATGTACCATGGCCATCTTGATGATCATACAGCTGTTGATTCAACTATTGAATCATAGAGGCTGGTGCTTGGATGAATATCTAAAGGGTTAGAATGAGGACTCATCAAGCACCGTCAAATGATTGTTAAGAGATGATCTTCAGCCTGAGTAGGAGATGGCAATCCTTTCTCATTTAGGCTGATATTTGACCGACCTCTTGATGCAGGTCCTCTGCATAGGAATAGAGATTCGGAGGTGTCAGATTAGTTAGGTCAAAGGGTTGACTTAACGAGATTGAGATAACCAAAGTCCTATATCGTATGTTGTCACGATACAGGCACGCATCCTCTGACCGGAGACAGATGTGTTACTATATGTCTAAGTATGTACATTTGGCAGGCCAATAGGCTAATGACCTAACCAAGGTCTATACACCGGCGCGTTGGTGTGCATATAAGGGCATATGAGTAATACGATCTCTCAAAGGGATCATACAGGTTCATTTACTAAACCAAAAGGCATGAGCTCACTCATGAGATATTGGGAAGAATCAAATTCTGTGCGCACGGTCGTCTGTCTTTGGAAGCTTGACTGAATTTGTAGGTTTGATATATACTTTTGGAAAGTATATGATCAATACCTTGGTTTGATATGCACTTTTGGAAAGTGTATGATCGATACCGACTCCAATGACCGAATGAGAAACTTACTGATAGAACCCTGAAGTAGATAGTGTAAATTTGATCTAATACTTCGGGTTTGATCTGAGTCTTCCAGTTTGCAGGATGTACAGGTATTGGGAATACCTGAGAGTGATGTGACCATAAACAATTGTATAACCATGACACTTCCATTCCTAGGGAGTGATGAAACGGGTCTGGATTTTAGTGACTCCTCTCAGTAGAGAAGTGATTTGATCTTGGTCCAAATGTTGGACATTGATCTGAATGTGATTCAGATGCAATGAGAAGATTAGATTTGCGGTCTTGATTTAATCAAGCATCTATGGGAGTCCCGCGATCTGGATTTGATATATGATCTCAATATCCAAGTCATTGTACGTGGAACAATACAATCGCCTTGTCCTTATCTCCAAGTATCTATGGAGAAAGCGCATTATCCTTGAAGGAGTTCACAGATAATTCTATTGTTGATATATATATCCGAGCACTGAGAAAATGGATTATTAAATGTGATTGAATTATCATGATTAATATGAATTCGATTCATATTATAAAGAGAGTTGTCTTAGATAATTAAATGTGATTTAATTATCAAAGACATAAATAATTTGAATGTGATTCATATTATTTGGACACAAGAGAATAGAGATCCAAGATTATTAAATGTGATTTAGTTATCATGGATATGAATAATGTGGATAGCAATATCCATATTAATCAAATATATTATAAATGTGATTTATAATATATAAGAGAGAGATGTTTGTAATTTACATTTGTTAATTAAATGTTAATTTTAATTGGATTCACATTGGACATTAAATTGAAAATGTAATTTCCATTTTATTTTGGGTTGTGAATGTGAATCACAATTTTTCAATGGCATGATTGCAAGTTCACAAAATAAATTGGATTTATTTTTGTGAAATAATTTGCAACAAAAGTTGTTGCAAATATTGGAGAAATTAATGGGATAATGTATCTCATGGAATAAAAGGAGAAGAAGCCACCTTCCTTGTATGGAGGATGGGCGGCCACATTTCCTACATGGAATGTGGTGGCCGTCCACTCCCTTCATGGAAGGAGGCTTGCCTCCTTTCCTATTTCTTCAATGGAGATTGATTTGATATAAATCAAATTATATTTAATATATATTTGATTTTTTATTAAATTATTTGTTGTTGGTTTTTACCAACACAAATCTTAGCCATTAAAAGAAACACAGTCAATGAGGACCATTGGATTTGTGTTGTCCCATGGATTGAGATCCATGGATCCCAAAATGTTATAAAAGGAGAGGCACCCCGTTGCTCTTATTTACACAATGCTTGAGAAGCATATCTCCCTCTCTTTTCTCTCTACACTGTCAGCCCTCTCTCTCTCCCTCTCATGGCTGTCCACCATGGATGCCCTAGATAGGTTCTCCATCGCCGCAGCGTCGTCGTTATGATGCCCGATCGTTTGCTCGTGAATCTCTGTCTCCTTTGATGTGCCTCGCTCGTGAAGAAAGACAATGGATCTCGTGTGTCGAGATCAGGAGATCCACCACTTGGATCATCGACATGGATTGCAAGAAGCACGCGGTTCATCCCGCGCTCCGATGGATCGGACTTGAGACAGGAGGTCTCTTCATTTAGATACTCGATCGCAACCACACTTCAGAGGTAATCCTATTACTTGTTTGTGATTATAGACGAAACGATCCGAGAAGTGTTCTTGGATCATGTGATTTCGTCGCATGAAAAAAATTTAATTTCCGATGCATAGAACAACTAGTGCGACTAGTCATCTTCGTCGTGTTTGATACGATGCTCACGCTTTCGTGATGCGCTTGAGGATTATAACCATATCCTTCAAGATTGCCATCCTCATATCCACTTGAATTACTTTACCTCTATCTCCCTTTGTTTTTGCATCAACATTGGAAGTAAAGAAAATCCCAAAATCATTAGGCATTTGATATTGAAAATACTCAAAAAAGGTGAAAATCAAATAATAAAACAAGGGGACTGTAAATTGCACTTTGATCTAAAATAAAATTTGTAACGGACATCATTGTTTGGGGTTCACAAAGCCCACATTGTATCTAGATACATTCCAGATTGAGTGAAGCACGACCCTTAAGGATTAGATTCGAAAACCCGACCTGTGGCTGCCTCAACTACCACTTGGGACTGACGAAGTATTGGTGCTTCTATCATACGTGATCGAGTAGGGCCTTATCGATGATGGTGTTCCAACCTTGTGTGGAGCATCTAATTTGGTTTGAAGTATTGAGCCTAGGCCACGCCCTCATAGATGTGTATGTTTCATGAATTTTGTGTCTGAGTTCCTTGCATGTGAGGGAAGTAGTAGTTTCGCCTATTGGCTTCCACTCTCTTTTATTTAGTTGAGTAGCCATGCAGGACCGGTATTAAGGATCTCAAAAAGTACAGATTATAGGATATAAAGGAGGTGGAACAAGTATAGGGATATTTTTCCTGGCAGTACATGCTCTCCTCTAGGCCGAGCCGATAAGGACTCGTGACAACTTTTAACCTGAGTCAGTAACTCTAAGATTGGAAAGATAAGAATAGTCGAACTCTTACATCTTCACATTGGGTTGAGTTGGTAGAACTAATTTTGTTTGGTGATTGTTTGTTTAAATAGGTTCAAAGATCAAAGTCACATACACTTGCGGATTTTCGCCATTCTTCTTCTTTTCTCACTTCATCTTTGACCCCTACTCATTGTGAGCCTTCTACTATTTTACACCCCATTTGTTTCTTGTTCATCATTGTATTCTTCCTCTAACTCGATCTTCTCTTTTGATTTGAGATGATGACTCAAGGACGACTTAGTCGGGACTTCGCCAACACCCACATCGACTCCTTGAGCTCGGCTTCTCTAATAATTCGGGGTAATTCCCATGTGCATGGTTCAGACTCCATGAACCACCCTTAAGTCTTCTCACTTCTTCTTCCTTGCCCAGACGGGGAAAACTTGCTTCCCCAGCTCTGCCCTTTTTGGATGGAGATTGATTTCACTCTATACTCTTCTCCATCCTTATTAAGATTCAGAATTGACCCTAATTCTGAATTATTCTCTCCATATGGTACTTGAAGACTGATCGGGGTGTATTTTAATTACAGATCTTGACCTTGTTCTTGATCCCGTACATTTATAGACAAAATTAGAGATGGCTCCAACAGGTAGAGGAAAGGGACCTCAACAATAGAATACCGAGCAAGATACAGAGCAAAACGTTGATCCAAATCAGAATGAAGACAATAGTAAGCCCTTAGCCTTTATCCAATCCATTCAGCAATAGCTTACTGACTAAGCTCTAGTCGTGTTTCTTTCCAGAATATGTTGAACGACATGAGGAGATCGGAATAGAGGGAAACACCTCGAGGAGGAGGTGATGATGAAGATAGAGATGATTGCTTTGTAGATGGACCTCATGGAGGCCATAAAGATGTAGGGAGAAGCTGACCCAAGCCAACCCTCAAGCAATCATACAACCCAGGGGCTGTCCGTATCAGTGAGGGATCCAGATTCCATCGATCCACAAACATTTTGAGCTAAAGCCACAGTTCCTTTCGCTCCTCCTTAGCTTCCATGGGAATTCAAATGAGGAGTTGTATATACATCTATTGTAGTTCAATCGCATATGTGACACGACTCACTACCCCAACATCTGTTAGGTGTAGTCAAGATGACCACCTTCCCATTCAGCCTTCAGAGAAAAGCATTATATTGGATCAACCATCTAAGGAAGGTGGTGACGACATGGGAGGACCAGAAGTCAGCTTTCCTGCATAAGTATATCTCTCAGCCATCTCAATCTCATGTGATCGAAGATCATTAGCATCTCTTAGGGACCCCAAGAATCCTTCCATGAAACTTAGGAGAGGTCATGTGATTTGATCAAGAAATACCCCCACCATGACATCCCAAGGACCATCTTGGTCCAACACTTCTTTAGGGGTTTGACAGAAGCTAGTAAACGTCTGGTTGATGTCGCCTAAAGAGGATCCCACTTCAATAAAGATAAGGATGTCATTTGGTGGATTTTTGCAGAGATGACCAAAGGAGAGGTCGTATTATCCACATCTCATACATTATATCCAGCCGCCATCACAGGTTCTCTGCAAGATGTGAATATGGTAGATATGCATGAAGTAGACAGGTGTTACAACTCTGACCTAACCATCATTGGGAACCACCAGTCGAAGGTAGGTGTCATTGAGAAGAGGTCGCAGGACCTAGAGAAGCTCGTCGGGATCAAGCAAACAATGGAGGGCTTAGACAAGCTCGATCTCATCACCTAGCAGCTGGAGTTGCTAGTGAACACCATAGCACCTGCAACGCAATGACCCCTACCACTGAGCCTCCAATTGAGAAGGAGTATACGCAGCCACAGTCGCCTAAGTCGAGTCCCATTCAACCTCTGATACAGCACGTAATTGTGTTCAGGCCCAGAACAACATCCGCCACAACTGCAAAATCAGATGGTTGTCAACCAGCCATCGAAGTTCCAACATCAGTACCACGGAATCTAGTTCTCCACCTCCTTGCTCATTAAAGAGGTGAAATGGTGTCTGGAGCAATGATCAGCTACCGACTCGTCCTCATGGACAATCTCAGGGTCAGTCCAATGTCAGACGGCCATATCATCAACAATAAGGATTGTGAAATTCCAGTCCAAACCAGTCCACAGAGCCTCCACAATATGGATACAGCTGGAGGTAGAACAATTACCAGCAGTAGTCTGGATACCGCCAACAACACTACTAACAACCGACTTCTCAGTACCATTACCAGTACTCCTTGCAATACTAGCAATACCCTCTCTCCTTCTCCTCCTATTCACACCATTCTCAAGGTTACCAGCAGCAACCTCCCTCTTACCAGCAGAAATAGTGGTCTCATCAAGTCAAACCTTCTGAGGTTGCCCCGGTTAACCCAACCATGGTTTGTCTAGCTTAGTTTGGAAAGAACATGGCCAATATGAGCTAGAAGATAAACGACTCGGTGATCGTTGAGACTATCATTCTTGCCCAGCTCAAAGCAATCTCGAACAACTTCTATTACAAGGAGCAAGTATCTTTTTATCTAATTTTGTACATCTCAGGAGCGGTAGGACACTCCAGTCATCTGCGACGATGAAGGGAATAGCAAAGTGTTCGATGACGAGTCATCAGCCAGGCCAGCACCAAGGTCAACACAATTTTTTGAAGCAACACCACTTGCAAAAAATACATAAAATACATAAAATACAAAAAAATCAGCAGTCCCGTGAAGTCGCGCCACTCTTGGATAAGACAGCACCAGCCATAGAACCAAATCCATCCAAAGGATCCAAACCTGTCATTTTTGGTCTAAAGTATGTGGAGGATTTTTATTTGTTTGCCATCTACCTATACATAAAGATATGGATAGAAACTTGAATGAAAATATTTTTAACAGTGTGCATATTCCTTTTCCTTCTACAGTTAAATGAAAAACAATAAAAATTGAAAAATGCCTTGTCTACTCCCGAACTAGTCCAAAATTTACAAAATTTTATTCTTTAAATGCCACTGTTGAAAGCTATGGAGTACATGCCTATAGTGAAACAAGGACTTAAAGAGCTGCGTACAACAAAGTGTCCGAGCCGCAAGAAGAAAGAATCAGAGAAGCGCATCTTGACCATGGCAATTTTGAATGCCATCAGTAATCTTCTGCATAAGAGGAAAGACAAGGGAGCATCGGTAATTAGATGCATTGTCTTTAATTATGAATTCGAGCGCACTTTTCATGACAGTGGGCCTTTTATCAACCGTTGCCAGCCTGACTACTCATAGAATTTGTGTTAGGTCTGCTCAAGCCAACCAAGATGATCATGCAGTTCGCGGGATAAATCTGTCAAGATCTAAGGGTATGTTGGAGGATGTGATTGTCATTGTTTAAGGGTTGCAATTACCTGTTGATTTCATTGTCCTGGATATGAACACCTTCGCACCTTTATTCCATACCCCGATCATCCTTGAGTAACAGATCCTTCTAACGGTCCAAGCAATAGTTTATTATGGCACAAGGGAGATCACATTCCGCTCCAGCATAGACAAGATACATATAGAAATCATTCCTAAGTCGAATCCTACTAAAGTTGTGTCTGAGATGGGAATTCTTGAATCTCAATGTTCTGAGGACTGTGACTTTTTTATAGAGATCAAAGACACAAAATTATTTTTAGATGACAGAGAATCCCTAGAATTCCTCTCCCCTGAGGAAGGATGGAAAGCATAGTCCAATTGACCAAAGACTTTGAAGATGACATTTTTACTCATGTGCCAACAAGTGGGTGAGTCCTCTGCACATATGCACAAGAAGTCTGGGATCACCATTGTTACTAATTACAAAGGTGAGGAGATTCACAACCAGAGTACTGACATTCTGGCAAATCTGTGTGGATTACACACATATTAACTTGACACCAAGAAGGACATTTTCCATTGCCCTTCATCGGCCATATTCTCGAGAGGCTGGTCGTGAATGGAATACTTCTTTTTCTTAGACAGGTATTATGGATACAATCAAGTGGCAATCACGTATGAAGACTAAGAGAAGACCATGTTCACATGCCCTTTTGGGGTGTATGCCCTTCGACGGATGTCATTCGGGTTATGTAATGCCCCCGCAACATTATAGTGATGTATGATGGACATTATTTACAGACATGGTAGGTAATTTTCTTAAGGTTTTCATGGATTATTTTTTGTTTATGGTGACTCATTTGATCATTGTCTTGATTATCTAGATTGAGTTTTGAGGAGGTGATGTGAAGTAAATCAATTGCTCTCATGTGAGAAGAGTAATTTCATGGTGAATGAAGGGATTGTGTTAAACCACGTTATATCTAAACGTGGCATGGAAGTGGACCCAACCAAGGTGGAAGTAATTCCAACTTGAGCCACCGACCAACCTGAAGCAGGCCCGAGTCGTTTTTGGGGCACGACAAGTTCTATCGATGGTTTATCAAAGATTTCAGAAAACTCACACCAACCACTGACATAATTGTTAGGCAATGAGATTGGTTTTGTTGTGGATGACTAAGTTCTTCAAGCCTTTAATCAGTTGAAAGACTTGATCACACATGCTCGTGTCCTACAGCCACCTGATTGGCCTCCACCCATTGAGAACATGATGGGTGCATCTGATTTTTCAATTGGTGATGTTCTAGGGCAAAGACGAGATGGGATTCCATTTGTTATTCATTACACTAGCCGAACATTAGATGAAGCTCAGAACAATTATGCATTTGCAGAGAAAGAGTTTCTAGTTGTAGTGTTTGCATTGTAGAAGTTCTGATCATATCTCCTTGGATCAAGGGTGATTATTTATACTAACCATTCTACCATCTAGTATCTTCAGAGCAAGAAAGATGCCAAGCTTCATCTTATTCGTTGTATTCTTCTGCTCCAAGAATTTGATTTGAAAATTCATAACAAACCAGGCGTTAAAAATGTGGTGGCAGACCATCTTTCTAAGATCGTCAATACAGAGCCTCCTGAACAAAATTCAATTCCTATCATAGAGACCTTTCTAGATTGATGCAGTCTTATCTATATGCTCTCTCTCTCTCTCTGGTATGCATACATTGTGAATTATCTCGTCTCCAAGAAGACTCTGCCAGAATGGTGAAGATCAAACGTGAAAAGTTCTTGGCTAACATTCATTTCTACCAGTAGGAAGAACCACATCTATTATGAGAGGGTGCAGACTGCATCTGAAGGAGGTTGTATATCTCATGAGGAGATTATGGATATCCTAGACCACTTTCACAAGCTCAAAGATGGTGGACACCATTCTGGAAAGAGAATGGCAACAAAAGTGCTTCAATGTGGCCTTTTGTGTCCAACCTTATTCAAGGATGCAGATGATTATGTCAAGAAGTGACTTGAATGTTAGAAAATGGTCGTGAATATCAACATGTGTGATACAATGCCTCTGAAGTACATTCAGATATCTGACGTCTTTGATGTCTGGGACATTAACTTCATGGGGTCATTCCCTAATAGCTAGGGTTTTTGAGTACATCCTACTTGTCATTGATTATATTAACAAATGGGTGGAGGCGATCCCCGCCCAAATCACAAACAGTTGCACGTTCGTCGAATCTAGAAAGATAACATCATCTTGCGGGTCAGAATCCCCAAAATTCTCATTTCTTATGGGGGAGCCACTTCATTAATAAGGAGGTAAAGAAGTTTACCAAAGAATACGGCATTCAACATTGTGTTGTTGCACCATACCACCCACAATCCAATGGTTTGGTTGAATGTTCTAATAGGGAGATCAAGCCAATATTGTAGAAACTTGTACATCCAGATCACAAGAATTGGTCTCAATTACTAGACTCAGTTCTTTGGTCTTATCGTGTATATGGCAAGCCTTGACACATGCTCATGGAACTAATTCACAAATCCTTATAGGCATTGAACAAGTGCAAACTTGATTCCAAGGAGGAAAGAATAGAAAAGTTTATCTTGACCGACTGCTTGAATTTCGAGATTATGCATACGATAACAGCCTGATGTATAAAGAGAAAGTCAAGAAATGGCATGATAGACACATTCGTAGGAAGACTTTTGAACCAAGATAGAAGGTGAGGTTATTTGATGTGAAGTTAAAAATTTTCCCGAGCAAACTGAAGAGTAAGTGAACAGATTCATTGCTAAAATTGTGCGTGACAACGGAAATATACTCCTATCTGAATTGTCACCTGACAAAGAACTGTTTGTAGTTATCAAACATTTGTTGAAGCCATACCTCGATCATGATACATTCCTTCCCGTTGTTGATTCGGTAGAAGATGCATTTCAAGATGATCTCTCTAAGACAGAAGGATCGGACACTGAAAGTTGAAAATCACAAAAAGATTTCCTTCTTTTCATCTTTTTGTTTTCGTTTTCTATTTCTTTCGAAAAAGATGTTTACCCCTTTCGTCATTTATATACTTAGTACGTACTTTGTCCTAAGTACAGGAGGTGAGCACCCTGAGTTATTCATCTCTTTAATCCATCACCTTCCCTCAACTCTTGATATTCTATATATAATTAGGGATATTTTACTCTAAGTATGGGGAGACAGATAGAGCCGATTATTTAGTATATTCCCACGATTGACCCTCCGTGCCTTGTGTAAAACCTATTATATTTATAATTATTTCATCCTAAGTGGGGACAGTCAACTTCACATTCGTTCATTCTTTATTTATTGTAGTATAGAATTTTCTATACTTAGTACCAATTATGTCTTCCATTTTTCTTTCTGATCTACGAGGACATAGATCAAGCTAAGTATAGGGGGTCATATATCCATTGTATATACTTTAGCCATAACACGTTCTTGTGTATTTTCAACAATATGCCTAAACAATATAAAATAAAGATATACAATAAAATTCTTTGTATATATTGATTAATAAAACTCGGCAATGGTTGGTCCCAATCTCGAGTAAATCGAGGAGAGTTGCGCATTAGATAGCCAATAGCCAGCACATAAGAGATAAATTCCTAAGAACATTATTTAGGAATTTGTCTTGAAATCATTTGGATAAATTCCTAAATAGTTTTCTTTTAAGAACATTATTCAGGAATTTATCTCAATTTCGTTTAGATCTTTTAATCATGGATTTAAGCAAACATCTAGATTTCACGGAGGCATTCCCTACTTGTGAGGCATTGCATCGCCTGAATGCAATGAGAAGTTGGCAAGGGTCACTACATCAGTGCCCGGATGTAGTTAAAATTTTGCAAGGGTTATCACATGAGGAATACATGTGAGTAAATAAGGTAGTTAAGCTGCATCGTCGCCCGTATGCAACACAAAACTTGTAAGGATTCTCGTATGATGGACGCATGTTGGTAAAGAAGTTAGCCTAAAATAGGTTGCAAAGGAAGTTGTGAATATGTAAGTGGAATATTGGCACTTTGATTTTGAAAATCAATGGAGATTGTTGATGCGATGAAAAGAAGATAGAGTCATATATTATGTCTACAAGAGACAAAATGAGTTGGAGAGAAAGCAAGGGAGATCAAGAAGACATGCTTTAAAATTTGGTATTCATGTAAAATAAAAGGGCAGAAATGGTGTTGGAATGGTTTTTATAAGGATTTGAAGGATTATGGGGTTGAGGTGCACAGATTTGGGGATCGGATTATATTGCTAAAATTCATGCTCAAAGAATAAATTCTGAATATCATCGCAGTTTTTGCACCACAAATTGGTTTAGATGATAGGATTAAACAAGCCTTTTGGGAGGATTTGGATAAGATTATGCAAGGAATCCCATGAAGAGAGATGATTTGTCTAGGCATAAATCTTAATGGACATGTGGGAAAGGATTCTTCGGGGTATGCTTGTTCATGGATGACATGGCTTCGAAGATAGACATGGAGAGGGAGAAAAGTCTTTCTGGATTTTGTAACAGCTTATGATCTTTTCATTGCAAATACTCTCTTCAAGAAGAGGGAGGAGCATTTGATTACCTATAAGAGTGGCTCGAGTAGAACACGGATAGATTACTTTGCATTGAGAAGAAGAGACTGGTTGTGTTGCAAAGACTGCAAAGTAATTCCAAGAGAGAGAATGTCCACCCAATATCGCTTGTTAGTCATGGATGTGCGAATAAAAAGACTAGTAAAGAAAAGGAGGCTTTCCAAGATCACTAGAACTAGATGGTGGAATATTTAATTGAAGCAATCAAGCTTCAGGGAGGAGGTTTTAGAAGACTTATTTTAGAATTGTAATGGAAGTGCTAATGAGATGTGGGAGGTAGTATCATATTGTATCCTAAGGGTAGCCAAAGAGATTCTAGGTGAGTCAATGGGAGGAGCTCTAGGCCAAAAGGAGGCTTGGTGGTGGAGTGGAGGGATGCAAGCGAAGCTCGAAATTAAAAGAGCTTGATTTAAAGTTATGTTTAAGTATAGAACAAATGAAACTGGCACTTTTTAAACTACAAGATAGCTAAAAAAGAATCAAAGAAGGTGGTAAGCGAAGCTAAGTCAAAAGCTTATAAAGTTGTGTACTATCAATTCTAAGGAGGGTCAGAAGAATATATTCCGACTGGCTAAAGCAAGAGAAAGAAAGATCAAAGATCATTCTCAAGTGAGATCATTAAGGATGAGGATGGTCACGTGCTTGTTACTCAAAAGAATATAGACTAGATGGAAGCAATACTTTCGTAAGATTTTCATCAGGAAAGGAAATGGAGAGATCACTTTGAGAAATCTAGGTAGTAGTGAAAGTTAATTGAATTTGTGCAAGCTACAGACGGATACAAATGAAGGAAGTAAAGGAAGCTTTGAAGGTTATGAGATGTGGGATACGTGTAGTACTTAATGACATTATTGTAGAAGTTTGGAGAGTTTTAGGTGAGCATGGATTGACTTAGCTTACAAATTTATTCAATGTTATATGGCGAAGCAAGAAAATACCTAAAGAATGGAGGAGAAACATCATGGTGCCTATTTATAAGAAAAAAGGAGACATTCAAAATTGTTCAAATTACAAAGGTATCAAGCTGATGAGTCACACTGTGAAAATTTGGGAACTTGTGATCGAAAGAAGGTTGAGGCAAGTTTCCAAAGTAAAAGAAACCCAATTTAGATTCTGTGAACCCCCTAGGATCCGGGTATAAACTATGAACCCCCTAGGATCTAGGTATTACATATTCATGTCCAGTCGCTCAACTATTGAAGCCATAAACTTGTTGAGGAGAACAATGGAGATTTACAGAGTTAAAAGGAAGAACCTCCATATGATTTTTATTGATTTAAAGAAGACTTATGATTCTTTCACACGGGAGATATTGAGGAGAGTTTTGGAGAAGAGACAAGTACTTATCCTTTACATTAATCTCATAAACATATGTATGATAGGGCTTCATCTTGTGTAAGGATACAATCTGGGAAGACTGACTAGTTTGACATCAACACTAGTATGCATCAAGGTTCAACTTTGAGCCCAATCCTTTTAACTTTGATTATGGACAAGTTTACAAGTCACATTCAGGATGAGATACCTTGGTGTATGTTCACTAATGATATTGTGTTGATTGATGAGACTAGAGATGGCGTAAATGAGAAGCTTGAAGTCTGGAGACATGCTTCGGAGACAAAAATATTTCGTAAAAGTAGTGCTAAGACTGAATATATGGAGTGTACTTTTGATGGAAGCAATGGTGAAGGAATCAATATTAAGATTGGTGATGATAACATTCAGAAGAGAGATTCTTTTAGATACTTGGGATCTATTTTGCAACATAATGGAGAAATTGATGGAGATTTTACAAATATAATAAATACAGGTTGGCTAAAATGGAGAGGAGCCTCTATTACTCTGTAATAAGAAAATTCCTTTGAAAATTAAAGGAAAGTTTTACAAAGCAGTTGTGAGACTTGTTATGCTTTATGGATCTGAATGTTGGCATGTGAACCATAGACAAGTGCAAAGAATGGCACTAGCAAAAATGAAAATGCTAAGGTAGATGTGTAGACACGCATGTAAAGATCACATTCGGAATGATGCAATTAGAATGAAATTGGTTGTAGCACCGATCAAATATAAGATGCAAGAAAATCACTTAAGGAGGTTTGTCCATTTGCAAAGGAGGTCAGTTGATGCACTAGTGAGGAGAAATGAGTTTTGGAATGTTGAGTCGGCTAAAAGAGGGCATGGAATGCCCAAGAAATGTTGGAATGAGACTATATGAAGGGAACTTAGTTTTTTGGATCTAAGACTGAGAATGACCCAAGATAAATCTAAATGGAGGCAAAAAAATTCATGTATCCAACCCTACTTAAAGTGGGAAGAAGCTTTGTTGTTGTTGATATACTGATTAATAAATCAGGTTAAAATGTTATGTTGGGAAATGGTTGGAAAGTCTGTGAAAAATATTTTGAAAAATATTTTGTAAAATATTTTCAAACAACAAAGTTGTTTCCCACAATTAAGTAGGGTTGGCTACATGGATTCTTCGCCTCCATTCAGATCTATCTTGGGTCAATCCCAGGATTATATCCACAAAACTAAGATCCCTTTGTATGGTCTCTTTCCAACACTTCTTGGGTCGTCCTCTCCCTCTCTTAGCCGACTCAACATCCCAACACTTGCATCTCCTAACTGGTACATCAACTGATCTTCTTTGCAAATGACCAAACCATCTTAAGCGGTTTTCTCACATCTTATCCTCGATCGAAGCTACACCAACTTTCTTTCTGATTGAGTCATCCTGAATTCGATCATTATGTGTGTGTGTGTGTGTGTCCACACATCCACCTCAACATTTTCATTTCTTCTACATTCATTCTCTGTACATGTCTATGGTTCAAAGGCCAACATTCAGATCCATAGAGCATAGCGGGTCTCACGGTTGCTTTGTCAAACTTTCCTTTAATTTTTAAAGGAATTTTCTTATCACAGAGAACAGCAGAGGCTCCTCTCCACTTTAGCCGGCCTACATTTATTCTATTAGTAACATCTCCATCAATGTCCCCATCATGTTGCAAAATATATCCCAGATATCTAAAAGAAACTCTCTTCTGAATGTTAGCTTCACCAATCTTCACCTCGATTCCTTCACAATTGCTTCCGTCAAAGGTGCACTCCATATATTCTGTCTTTACCTTATTTATACGAAACCTTTACTCTCCAACTCAAGTCTCCATACCTCAAGCTTCTCATTTACTCCATCTCTAGTCTCATCAATTAACACAATATCATCTGCAAATAACATACACCATGTAACTCATCCTGAATATGACTTCTCAACTCGTCCATAATCAAAGTAAAAAGAAATGGACTCAAAGTTGAACCTTGATGTAAAGCAATGTTGATGTCAAAATATCCAGTCTTCCCAGACGGGGCCCTTACACAAGATAGAGCCCTATCATACATGTCCTTTATGAGGTTAATGTATAGGACAGGTACTTATCTCTTCTTCAAAACTCTCCACAATATCTCTCGTGGGACAGAATCATAAGCCTTCTCCAAATCAGTAAAGATCATATGGAGGTTCTTCCTTTTAGCTCTATAAATCTCCATTGTTCTCCTCAGCAAATGGATGGCTTCAATCGTTGAGCGACCTAGCATGAATCTGAATTGGTTTTCTTTTACATAGGAAACTTGCCTCAACCTTCTTTCGATCATACGTTCCCAAATTTTCATAGTAAGACTCATCAACTTAATACCTCTATAATTTGAACAATTTTGAATGTCTCCTTTATTATTATAAAGAGGCACCACAATACTCCTTCTCCAATCTTCAGGAATTTTCTTACTTCGCCAAATAACATTGAATAGATTCGTAAGCCAAGTCTAACCACGCTCACCTAGAACTCTCCATACTTTTGCAGGGATGTCATCCGATCCTACACCTTTCCCAGGTCTCATAACCTTCAAAGCCTCCTCTACTTCCTTTCTTTGTATACGTCTATAGCTTGCACGATTCAAGTAACTTTCACTACTGGCTAGATCACCCAAGATGGTCTCTCTATTTCCTTCCCCAGTGAAAAGTTTATGGAAGTACTGCTCCCATCTAGTATGTACATCCTTCTGAGTAACAAGCACGTGACCTTCCTCATCCTTAATGCATCTCACTTGAGAAAGGTCTTTTATCTTTCTTTCTCTTGCTTTGGCCAACCTGAATATATCCTTCTGGCCCTCCTTAGAGTTGAGATTTTTTATACAAAACTTCATAAGCTTTTGACTTAGCTTTGCTTACAGCCTTCTTTGCTTCCTTATTCGCTATTTTGTAGTTTGTGATAGTTTCCTCTGTTCTATCCTTAGACATAGCTTTAAAGCATTCTCTTTTAGTTTTTAGATTTTCTTGCACTCCTTCACTCCACCACCAAGCCTCCTTTTGACCTATAGCTCATCCCCTTGACTCGCCTAGCATCTCTTTGGCTACCTTTCGGATACAAGATGCTACTGCCTCCCATATCTCGTTTCCCCTTCCGCTACAATCCTAAGATAAATCTTCTAAAACCTTCTCCTGAAGCTCGCTTTCTTCAGTGGAAGATTCCACCATCTAGTTCTAGTGATCTTAGAAACCCTCCTTATCTTTACTAGCCCTTTTATCTGTACATCCAAGACTAACAAGCGATGTTGGGTTGTCAAACTCTCTCCTAGGATTACTTTGCAGTATTTACAACACAATCAATCTCTTCTCCTCAATGCAAAGTAATCTATCTGTGTTCTAATTAGCCCACTCTTATAAGTAATTAAATGCTCCCCCCTCTTCTTGAAGAGAGTATTTGTTATGAAAAGATCATATGCTGTTACAAAATCTAGGATGACTTTTCCCTCTTCATTTCCATCCCCAAAACCATGTCCTCCATGAACACTAGCACATCCTGAAGCATCTCTTCCCACGTGTCCATTAAGATCTCCACCTAAGAAAATCATCTCTCTTTGTGGGATTTCTTGTAAAATCTTATCCAGATCCTCCCAAAAAACTTGTTTAGTCCTTTCATCTAAACCAATTTGCAGTGCTTAACTGAGATGATATTCAGAATTCCTTCTTCAAGCACCAATTTTAGCAAAATAATCCTGTCTTCGAATCTTTGCACCTCCACCACACAATCCTTCAAATCCTTATTAGTAATCCCTCCAACATCGTTTCTACCCTTTTCTTTACCTGAATATCAAAGTTTAAAGCATGTCTTCTCGATCTCCCTTGCTTTCTCTCCAACCCATTTAGTCTCTTGAAGACATAGTATATGAATCTTCCTTCTTTCCATCATATCCACTATCTCAATCAACTTTCTAGTTAAAGTGCCAATATTCCAACTACCAATCTGCAACTTCTATTGCAATCTCTTTTGGACTAGCTTCTTTATTCGCATGTGTCCATCATGCGAGAACCCTTTTAAATTTTAGACTGCATCCGAGCGGTGATGCAGCAGAACTAGCTTAATAACCCGCATGCGTTCCTCATGCGAGAACCCTTGAAAATTTTGAACTACATCCAGGCTGCGATGTAGCAGCCCTTGCTAATTTTTCATTGCATTCGGCAATGCAACGCATCGCAAGTAGGGAACGCCCAAACGAAAGCTGTATGTTTGCTTAAATCCATGTTGAAAAGATCCGACTTTCACGAGGCAACTTCCTAAATAGTATATTAATACACACACACACACACACACACACACACACATATATATATATTATTTAGGAAGTTGTTCTGACTATTTTACGCTGGTTGTCGGCTACCTAACGCAACCCTCCTCATTTACCAGAGCTTGGGACTGGCCATGGTTGAGTTTTGTAAAATATTTTCAACCTTTGAAAAAATATTCTATTGTAAAAATTTATTTACTTTATTTGAATAAAATATTTTGAAAATCTATTTACAAATGGTTTTTAAAACGGTTGCAAAAATAGTTTTGAAAAATCTTCGCAAAATTATTTTCAAATTTTGTAAATATTTGTAAAAATTATTTATTAAATTATTTTCTCAAAATAAAATTTTCAAAATGTTTATCCTAACATTTGCAAATTATTTGAGGACTATAAAAATTCTTTATAATCATAAATAAAACTTTTAAATAACCTGTAAATAAAAAAGATGCACTCTCGTGTAAATATCTGCAAATGTTTATTTTTGTTTTGAAAAATCAATAATTATGCAAAATAAAAATCCATAAAAATTTGCAAATGATTTCAAAATGTTGTATAAGAATTGGCAAAACTTTTCAAAAATCCATAAAAACTGCAAAATTAGAAAATTGCATCAAAAAAATACTTTTTGCATTGTACATAGCATTTGCATTTTTCAGATCGATGTTGAAAATTGAACTAGTCAAAGTAAAATCTGAAGATTGGAGCATGGCTGGACCTTAATCCACTTAATCATAGGAACCTTATAGGAATTGGAATTATGACACTTTTGGTTCGCTAGACTTAATTATTTGAGATCACGAGACTGTTCAATGTCATCTTGGCTGCCTAAGTGGAATATTTTGGAACACATACATGACTCTTGTCGATAGTGACCTAGCTTACACACCTGCACTTTATACTGTTCTCACCTCAGTTGAACAGGGCTAGATTTGTTGGCAAGAAACACAAGCCAATGAAAACATCGAAAGTCACACATGTGTGGCCATTGTACCCCAACTCGATCGAGTAGCCATGAGGTCTAAAGACAAAGGTCCGTGGGTTGCAATAATGCTTCAAAAGAGGGGTAGTCTACTGGCTCAAGAGTAAAAAGTCCTTATGTAAATGCTATTGTATATAGTATTAAAAAATGCATATTCAAAAACTCTAAAAATAATTGATAGGCAAAAATTTAAAAAATCAATTCCCATCAGGGCATGTATATACCTAATAAGCAAGCTTGAGCTTCAAAGTCAAATGTATGTGAGCTTGCAGCCGAATGACTTGGCTACACTTGTCAAGCATTGTCGCATAGGTAGCTACACTGTATATCATCCATTCTTCTCTCCACCTCCTCTTCTTGAGCTAGTCATACTTGAACTTAGAAGGGAATACCCCACTTCTCGAGGAAAGAGTTGTTGGATTGGGGAATTGAGGACACCATGTTGGAGAAGATTGATTGTTACCGCTTCAGCCAAGAGGAGCTAAATATCACTGACATTGTACAAGATAGGTTCAAAGTCATAAGGGTTTTCTTATGAGTTGACTTATCCCAACCTGGCTATTGAGGAGACTTGAGCAGAGTTTTGTGGATCTTAGAGGCTATTGTTTTTTAAATCTGATTCCCAACAAGGTTCTAACCAAACTAAATCTTCCAAGGGTCAGATTGAGCTCTAAACTTTGATTTTATGAAGACAAGTTTGAAAGCTAAAATCAATCCAAGTTCTTTCTTTTTATTTTCTTTATTTTCTTTTTCGTACTTAGAGAGATAAGGATTTGCTAGGGACTAGCAAAGGCAAGTATTGGGGGATGATGAATCTCCATATCATCACCTTTATTCTTTCATTTTGGTCTTTAAACCCAAGCTAAATGCATGTCAACAGCATTATAATGCATAAAATAACACACATTATTTATTGAGTAAATATTGCATAAATTATTGTATTTAAAATCATAATAAAAGAATAAAGAAAAGAAAACTAAATGAAATACCATATGTATTTAATGACCATGAACCCCGAGACCTAAGCATCATGATGATTGGGTCGAGAGGAATAAAGTAGGGGGGATGGGTCAATAAATACAGTAAAACCCTAGTTCATAAATCCTCAATAAATCGGTTTTGGGATCCATTTTTATTCTTTATTATTTACATATCAAATCAATAAACTTTGTACATAAAATATATCGATAAAAATATATAGAAATTTACAAAATTGATTTTGCATAAAAATAATGCACAATGCAGTTTTTATACTCAGAATACAATTCCAAAATCTCAACTTCACAAACCTATATCTTCTCCAAATGAATTCAAAATTCATCAAAATCACTTTAATTATATATAACTTTTTATTAGCTATTTAATGAAGGTGGTTTCATCTAAATTAGAGTTAAGATGCAAAAGTTAGGTTTTCAACCTCTATTGTATAATATACTTGAATAAAATATTCATTCTATTTATCCTTCATATTTTTCATTATTTTATGTTTTTAGAGTTTTGTAAATATTATTTATAACTCATGCACATAATTAGAATAAAATAAAACTATTAAAAATAAATCAAAATAAATATGTATATAAAAATGCATATATGAATTATACATACTTATACCTATATAATAAGTACTTATAATTAATTTAGTGTATAAATAAATATATAAGAAATCAATAAAAATATATTCATGTATATTTAAATAATTTATAAATATACAAAATAATTATATAAAATACTAAAATTTAAATATAAAATAAAATATTCAAAACATAGGTCAATATATCCACAATTATACTTGTAAAAGGCGACCTATCATAAATTAACTTGTAATAAATAAATAAAACTCATATTAAAATACTAAACAAAATAATAAATAATTTTCATGTTTTAATCAAAAATTATAAATAAATTATTTGCTATTTTATTTCAATTTATTTTCTCTTTTATTTTTTGTTTTGTCTTCTTGCGAGTGACGTGGCCCAATCAGGGCCAGTTGTCCGTTGACATGCAGTCAACTGCCCCCTACTCGCCTAGGTCTGTCAAAACTTGTTGACCGCCTTCTTCATCGATTTTTTCCCATCGTTCCTTGTATTTTTAAGGAATGATTCCTTCTGCATTTCTATTCCTCGATCATTGTTGTTTCACATTGTGATCTTTCCTCGATCGATGGAGCATTGGTCGACAGGCCGGCAGTGGTTAAAGTCTCCCCTGTATAAAACTAATGCTCTCACCTTTATTCAAATTTGATCTCCCTTAACCCCTTGAAATCCCCAAAGTTTGTGATGTGAAGCTTCTAGGTGACAGCAGGGACGTTGAGGACAACTTTAGTGGTGGAAGAAAATGGCAGACGTTGAAGATCTGAGCTCTGCCAACCAACTCCATCGTGAGCTCCGCTCCCAGCTCCTTCGGGCAGATGAGCATCTATTTCCTTGCATTTTGAATTCCTAGGGTTAGTAATAGCATAAGTTAGGTTTAATTTTCGATTAATTTTGCTTCTTTTTCCTTAAAAATTCAAATCGTAGTTTGCTAAAACTGAGCTACGGTGAACCTCTTCTCTGTGATTCGATTATTACTCCACCCACATATCACCTTCATTTCACTCCCCCAATCTTTCTCTATGCCCCCACGCACCTCCAATCAACCTGATACTAGTTGGATCAGGAGATAGGTATTTCCACTCCACCACTCGTTAGATCACTCGTCCGCCTCCATCTTCACTACATTTATGACAAACCGGACCCCCATAACCCCCTTGTGCGTCTGCAAAGCTTTCCTACAGGTTCCGGGGGCCCTAAGACCCTTCGTAGGTCGAGTTTTGCATTGACACAAGGTACACGGAGCTCGAAGCCTTCTCCGACCCTCCAAAGCTCCATCAACGAGTTCCAGAGCTTTCTAAGACCTTTAGCTGATGCGAAAGACCCTTGGGCATGTTGTTTACCACCTAGGAGCTCCTCAAATGGCCGGAAGAAGTTTTGAGGATGAATCGAAGTACGTGTAGCAGGGAGTTCTTCCCTATTCTTCCAGGTGAACTAACTATCGTCCAATCAAGAGCCACCTCCAGTACAAGCAGCAACCGTTAGATGTTTTGCCCCTGGGCTGCACGATCAACCACCGAGATCTAATCTTGGCCATCCAGAGACGAACCGTTACCAATCGTTGATAGGCGACACGTGTTAAGAGAAATCCTACCCGTCATTGGATCATACCTGTTATACATGTAGTTTTTTGTATTTTATAATTAGTCCATAAACTTTTGTCTGCATCATTAAATATTTTGGATATTTTGCATTGCGTCACCTATATATTCCAATTTTGCCCTTAGGTCCAATCCATGTTACTTCACATGTCCATGCACATGAGGGGACAAGGTATTTTGCATCTGGACCCTCGGATAAATTGTATTTCATTTTAGTCCACATTTATGGAATATTAATGTAATATTTTCTATAAATTTTACATATGGCCCCACGAATTTTTTATTAATTGCAGAAATACCCATCCATATATATTATTGGAAATATCAGGGAAATTTCTGTTTTGATCATGTACTTATTTGATGATATTAGATTTAGAACATAAACTTTAAATATTTACATAAATGCCCTTGCCAGACTGTATTCTTTTTAGATTTTGTTTTTGTAAAAAAAGTTCTTGTGCGCTAAAAATCGTAGAAATTTATGATAAATAAATTATACATCATTCTATCACATATATTTTTATTAAGGTATTTTATCGTATTTTATATTTATTAAAAAATAAAAAAACATAGCAACTTTTTCTGTATAGATTAGAAAAATACAAAAATTAAAAATATTTTGAAAAATTCCAAAAAAAATATTTTGTTTATTATCCTATCTTGCATGTATGGACCAAAAATCACTAAAAAAGAAAAGAAAATACTAAAATTTATTCTCCAAAATCCTTATAAAAATGTAAAAAAATATAAAAATATAAAAATATTTATTCCTATTTCTGAATTTTGTTTAGATAATATATTTTATATTAAATACTTTTAGAAAATTTTGAGCTACTTAGCTATTTTTGAATTCTAAAATAATTCCGCCTATTTATTCTAGACACTGTTTTGCCATATTAATTCACTTGAAAAAGCAAACGAATGTAAAAATTATAAGAAAATACAAAAACAAAGAAAATTAAAAAAATATAAAAATTATTTTATTTCGTGGTTTTTAAGTAATTATAGCTACATAAATAAATGTAAAATCATACATCCGTATATATAGTTATATTAACTTATATTATTAATTAAAATTATTATAAAAAATTAAAAATTAGAAAATTAAAAAGAGAATAAAAAGTTATAAAATTAAAATCTAGCAAATATAAAACAAAAAATCCAAAAAATAAATAATTAAAAAAACCCATAAAAATTTTAAAACTCCTTAATAGCCCAAAAGCACTTGTTGTCTTTTTTAGTCAATTTCCATTGCCTATCCCTTGTTCTCCCTATGTTCGGCACCCTACCATATTTGTCCCCTAGATACACTTTATTGTAGGGTTATAATAAATTTTGATTCACACTTGCTTGCATTGCTTTATCTTTACATTATGTGGGTTGATTGTTGAAGTAGTTTGACTCTAGTGAGCACTTACCTCAACGATAATATATCTTCGCCCTCTGTAAGGATATAATTGTATACCCTCGCAAAAGCTATGCTCTTCAGTATGGTAGAGGAAGGAGCCTCGATCTCTTGACTGAGCAAGATCAGGTTGTATAAAGATGATATGGAGCATGGAGATGAAGGATATCAAAATAATCCTTAAGCATATCATGAAAGCGTGAGGATCGTATCGTATACGATCGAGAACGACTAGTCGCACTAGTTGTTCTATGCAGCAGAATTTAAAAAAATTTCTTGCGATGAAACAACATGATACAAGAATGATTCTCGAATAGTTTCATCTAAATCACATAATGTATAAAGGAATAGCTCTTGTAGCATGGTTGCGATCAAGCCTCTACGAAAAGAGAACTCCCATCTCAAGTCTGATCTTTGGAGGAGACGCTTGCGAGCGCGGGGATGAGTCACCTCTTCCTCGCAATCCAAGATGTTGATCCAAGCAAGGGACCTCCTGATCTCGTCACACGAGATCGAACGTCTTCTTCGTGAACGAGACACACCAAAGAAGATGGAGAACCAAGAGTCATCAAGGCGGCAACACCAGGGTGAAGCGACGACGGATTCTTCTTCTCTCTAGGATTAGTTGGACGGCCACAAAGGGAGAGAGAGAGGAAGAGAGGGTGTGGGAATGAATGAGAGGAGAGAGAGCTTGTTGTAAACTTGTTCAAACTTTTTGAAAGGCAAGGGGTGCCTATTCTTATATAGGGTTTTGGGAGTCCATGGATCACAATCCATTGACTACACAAAATCAAAGGATGAGATTGATTTGTACTTCTTTCAATGGCCAAGATGATGTTGGTAAAAACATAACAACAATTAATTTAATTAGATTAAATTTATTTGATAAATAAAAATAATTTATAAATTAAATCAAGCATATATGGAGATTTTAGGATGAAGATCACACCCTCCATATAGAGTGAACGTCCACCCTTTTCATATAGGAATTGGTGGTCGTCCACCCATCCAATATGGAAGGGTGGAATCTTCATGCAATCTCATACATTCTTGTGAGATTGCATTATTCCTCGAAAATCTCCATGATTTCACAACAATACTTGTTGTAAATTATTCTACAAAGATAATTCATAATTATATTGATAATATTGCAATCTTGCCATTGGAAATTTGTGAATCACATTCACAACCCAAAATAAAATGTCATTTACATTTTCAATTAATTATCCAATGTGAATCCAATTCACATTAATAATTAATCAACAAATATAAATCATAATAATCTCTCTCTAATACATTATAAATCACATTTATAACATATTATGAATAATTGGATATTGTTATACATATAATTCTTATCCATAATAATTAAATCACATTTAATTATATTGGGTAATCATTCATACATCCCAATAATGTGAATCAAATTCATAACGTTCAAGATAATTACATCACATTTAATTATCCATTTATCAATGCTTAGATACAATTCAACAATGGAATTATTCTTGAACTCCTTCAAGAATAATGCGCTTTCTCTGCAGATACTTGGAGATAAGGATAGGGCGACTGTATTGTTCCATGTATAGTAACTTGGATATTGAGATCACATCTCAAATTCAGATCTCATGGACCTCTCATAGATGCTTGATTAAATCAAGATCGTAAATCTAATCTTCTTATTACATCTAAATCTCATTCAGATCAATGTCCAACACTTGGACCAAGATCATATTACTTCTTTACTGAGAGGAGTTACTAAAATCCAAACTTGTTTCATCACTCCCTCAGAATGAAAGCGTCATGGTTATATAATCATTTATGATCACATCACCCTCAGGTATTCCCAATACCTGTACATCATGTATACTGGAAGACCTATGATAAATCCAAAGATATGGATCAATTTTACACTGTCGTCTTTAGGGTTTAATCATCAAGTTTCTCAATCTTGGTCATTGGGAATCGGTATTGATCATATGCTTTCCCAATGCATATATCATACCTTCAAATTCTTGTCATGCTTCCAAAGCACGATGACCATGCATGGAATTTGATCGGTCCCAATACCTCATGAGTGAGCTCATGTCATCCGATTCACAAGTGAACCTGTATGATCCCTTTGAGAGATCGCATTACTAATATGCCCTTACATGCACACCAGCTCACCGGTGTATAGACCTTGGTTAGGTCATCGACATATTTGACTGCCAAATGTACACATTCAGACATATAGTAACACATCTGTCTCTGGTCAGAGGATGTGTGCCTATATTGTGACAGTATTCAACATAGGACTTAGGTTATCTCAATCTCGTTAAGTCAACCCTTTGACTTAACTAATCTGACACCTCCAAATCACTGTTCCTATGCAAAGGACCTGCATTAAGAGATCGGTCAGATATCAGCGTTAATGAGAAAGGATTGCCATCTCCTACTCAGGCTGGAGATCATCTCTTAATAATCATTTGATGGTGCTTGATGAGTCCTCAATCTAACTCCTTTGATATTCATCCAAGCACCAGCCTCTATGAGTCAATTAATGAATCAACAGATGTATGATTATCAAGATGGCCATGGTACATAACCCTAATTGTACAGAGGGACCTTATGGTGCATTAATTCATTTAATCTCAAAAAGGGAGTGAAACAATTAACGACTTTTATTAATAAATCATATATTACAATAACATGTATTATAAGAATGGTTCGCCTCGGGCTCGCATGGCTAACAATATCCCACTAGATCTTAGGACCATTCATGTACAATCCTTAAACCCATACTCATTACATGCTGGTCGAAAAACTTCTATGTCATAGGTTTGGTAAGAGGATCAGCAACGTTGTCGGTAGAGGCCACCTTTGTGATGACGATATCACCACACTTTTGAATCTCCTGAATGATGTGGTATTTCCTTTAAATGTGCTTGCTCTTTTGATGCAATCTGGGTTCCTTCTCCTAGGCAATGGCTCATGTGTTATGCAGAGTAAAGGGATGGAAGTATCATAAGAAACTATGCCAAGTTCCAGAATGAACTTGCGCAACGTCACCGCCTCCTTTACAGCATATAATGCGGCAATATATTCGGCTTCTGTTGTTGAATCTGTTGTAATGTCATGCTTCTTGCTTCTCTAGCTTACAGCACCACCTTTCAACAGGAACACAAACCCTGATGTCGACTTTCGATCGTCAATATTCGATTGGAAGTCTAAATCTGTATATCCCAAGACTTGGAGATCACCATCTCCATAGACCAAGATGTAATCTTCTGTGAGTGCTTCATCAAATGAAGAAGGATCATTGTCAGTTTCGCCTGACACATGGAATCCATACCTTTAAGGTGATGCAACCACCCTCGAACTCCTTTGAAGAGGTATGGGTGTTTTATTTTTATTTATCTCTTCAATTTCTGGTTTAGGAAGCTCAGAATCCTTAGGGGATTTAGTGAGTTCCTCTACTTCATTTTTGTCTTGGACTTTAAGGAAGTCATCCTCCAGAAATTTCACATCTTTTGAGACAAAAACCTTTTGGATCTCAGGGTCATAAAGCCGGTATCCAATACCATCTTTAACATACCCAACGAAGTAACACTCGCGAGAGAGATATTCCAGCTTACTTGCGTTCACTTTCTTCGTATGGACCAAGCAACCCCAAACCCTCAAGTGTTTTACACTAGGTTTAGTTCAATATCAGAGCTCGTAAGAAGCCTTTGGTACATATTTGCTAGGAATCTTGTTTAGGATATATATTGCAGTCTCTACTGCATATCCCCAGAAACTAAGAGATAAATGTACTTGAACTCTTTGGACTTTTCAAAGGTTTCAGATTTATGACGTAGCAGGAAGATAAACTCGTATCGCAAATGGTCATCAATAAATGTCAAATAATATCGATATCCATTTCGAGTCACTGTACTGAAGGGACCACATACATCGGTTTGTACTAGGTTAAGAATACCAGCGCATCGTGTAACCTTGTTATGAATAGGCGTCATAGTCATTTTACCTCGAATGCAATGTTCGCAGGTAGGCAAAGATTGAACCTATAGAAAATCTAAACATCAATGAGTTATCAATCTCTTGATCCTATCAACAGATAAATGACAAGCCTTTGATTCCAAATCATATTCGAATGATTTGCATCCTCCCTGGATTTTTTTGGATTTAGTGGTATTAACATTCATGACATGTTCATCAATGCACAATTCATAGAGTCCACCAGAAGTAAAAATACCATCCGCCACAATGATTTATGACTAATTTATTATAGAAAATGAATGAATATCCACTTATAATAAGTTTAGATATAATATCAAATTCCTTCTGGCTTCAGGTAAATAAAGACACTCTTTAAATAAAAGAACTCTCCCACTAGATAATGATAGTCGGCAGGTCCCGATGGTGACTGCTGCAACACTTGCATCAGATCCCATCTGGATGACTATCTCCCCTTCTTCTATATTCCTAGTTTCCTGAAATAGATGCAACAAACTCCTCGACCGCTGGATCCTCCCGTGGATTTGATCTCCACCTCTCATCGGCGAACCGTCATCGGCGCACATGGACGCACCACGTGGTTAAGTGAAGAAGATTCTGCCGTCTATCAGCGTGCCTCTTCATGGTAAATTGCATATCCAGCCCCTGTCTTTCAGTATTTATTATTTAGTTCTGTAAATAAAATGTAATGTTATAAAATAAGTGAGATTTTTGCATAAAGGACCCTATCTTTATTTTAATTACTTTTAGATTCATTCCACGTCACCTCACGTACCGTCCCACGTGAGGTGGCAAAATTACATGTAAACCCCAACTACTTTTTGTAATTAATTTTTAGTCCAATAAATTTAATTGCAAGTTATATATTTTTGTGCAAAATGCTAGTAGGCCCATGAACTTTCTGCTAATTGCATTTTGGTCCCTCCCAGTGTATATCAAGTGTAGTCCCACGTGATGGGTTAATTGCGTCTATGCCCTGGTAGATTTTGGAATTGTTAAATACTTCATTAAATTTCTAATTACACTGTAAAATTTTGGGATATTTGCACAGGAACCCCTAGACTTTATTTTATTTGCAAATATGCCCCTGCTAGGACATGTATTTTTGCGTGCTTTATCGATTTATTAAAAATAGCTAACTTGCTCTTAAAAATCCACAAAAATAGGATTAGATGCTCCATGCATTATACTTACACAGAACGTGTCCACTTTACATTTTTTGCATTTAATCTATTTATTAAAATTAAAAAGGAGCCTAAATAATCCATGTTTACCTTTAAAAATTCCAAAAAAATATAAAAATGTTTTGGAAAATTACAAAAAAATTATATATAGTATATTTTTATATTTATTGAGTCCAGTAGTTAAAAACCCCTAAAAATAGAAAAAGAAAAATATAAAAATCATGAATATCCAAAATCCCATAAAAAATCTAAAAATTCTACAAAAATACCAAAAATAGATGTTTCTATCTTATAATTACCTATATACTATTACTTGTATATTAAAATAATTTGGGTAATTTTAGGACGGATCTATTATTTTTAAAACTCATATTAATTTCGGACTATATACATTAATCCCTTATTTGGAATATTTTTACTTTAAAAATACATAAAAATAAGCAAAAATAACAAAAAAATAACAAAAAATTAGAAAAATATAAAAATCACAAAAACATTATTTTTTATATATTTTATCTATTTTTACATGTATATATAGTATCTATATATAACTTATATTGTATATACACACATATACATATACATAATCTATTATTTAAATGAAAAAGAAAATATAAAAAGAAAAAGTATAAAAAGAAAATAAAAAAATTATAAAACCAAAAATAAAAAAATATATAAAATGAAAAACTCGTAAAAACAATAAAATGGACAAGAGATAAAAGACAGAATTTTTGTGCATTCATGCCTCCTCATCCCGTTCGCTCCCAGTGTTCGACCTCTACTTGTGCTTACACCTATACACATTTGCATGTAGAGCTATAATAAATTTTAACTCTACATTTTTGCTATTCATTGCTTTATTCATATTGTGGGTTATTTTTTTTATTGGAATTTTTTGTCGATCCCCTTAGTGACTGCGCTCCCACCCTGTGTGGACGCAAGACCGATGGAAAACCTCGGTTATCAAATGGCATAATTGTCGGGGAGCAACATCGCTTAGTAGTTATTTGGTTTCTGTCTTACTTCTCTTGATTCATTCGTTTATTGTGGCATTTATTTAGTTATTCATTTTTCACTATTTATTTGATATTATTGCGAACTATCTAACACACCTTATTTGAATTTGTTGCGAGGGACTGCGGAGCGACGGAGGATCTCCTAGGAGAACCTATGCACCTAAGAAAAGCGAAGCCGGCTTTCTGACTGAGCCGGTAGGAGAGAGTAACCAATTCAGACCTGGAGGAATTTTGAAGACAAATTCAGAGCTTCATTTTATTATGCAAAAAAAATTTGTAATTTTAGGTGAGAGAGTAACTTGGCATGTAATAATTAGGACTCTCAGCCACATTTCGACTTCCTGAGGTCCAGTGTCCGAGGGATTGTTCCCTTGGGGGCCTCACGGTTTTGATGAATTTTTTTTGCTTTTATTCTATTTTTATTATTTTGTGTGAATGAGCCCTAGCTTAGGAATTATTTGTCGATAGAATAAGATCCAAACTCCTAATATATTTTGCATGTACCTATAGATACGGATTCAAACTTAGTCAAATAATAATTGCTGGTTATTTAGCTTCGAACCCGCACATTGTGAGAGACGACGTACAACGCTGGCAGGACCCATTGTGGCAGGCACTGAGATGTCTCCAAGATCGGACTTTAGGCTTTGATTCTGAATAATTGACATTTGGTGCTTCACGATAATAGCAGTTACTACTCTAGGGTGATTTCATCGGATTGCATTTGCATATAGCATGGGTTTTCAATTCTGTCTTGCATCCTGCATGGAGATAGTTGGGAAGCATTGTAAGTATCCTTACTTAGCATGCATCATTGATTTCCGACTTGCATGGCTTTTCCGATCTTCTCCCTCTGATTTTGCTCACCTAGGATGCTAAATAGAATTGGAAACCCCGTTAGGCATGTGCATTGAAAAATAACAAAAAAAGTGATAACCAAAATGAAATTGGGACTGCTAACTACATTGGACTCTAAAATAAAAATGTAATGGATTTCTTGTCCTGGGGAGAGCAACCCCATCCTTGTTTGTGCATTTTATTCCTACGCACACACTAAGGATTAGTGCACAAATCCCAAGCCATTCTTCGGTGTGTGCAACTTTGTAATGATCACCTAACTCTAAAATCGACAAGAAAAT
The DNA here is from genome assembly GCA_037367405.1 of Ottelia alismoides. Classification (NCBI taxonomy): domain Eukaryota; kingdom Viridiplantae; phylum Streptophyta; class Magnoliopsida; order Alismatales; family Hydrocharitaceae; genus Ottelia; species Ottelia alismoides. Next base: position 191,894 of record JAZKJV010009367.1, on the reverse strand, counting down.
AGACCACATCTCGGTCTTCACTGTGTTGAGTAGGTGAATCGGGGAGTTTGCTTTGTGTATTGATTGCGCCTGGAGTCCATTTGCATTTACCTATCTCTTTGAGTGTGTGGTCCCGTCCATGTGAGTCATCCTTTTTCATCTTTGAGTCTCTCTATCTCTCTTATACATATATCTCCTCATTTGCATTGAGTCATGATATTGGCGCTTGCACTCAATCATCTTCGCCGGATCTTTTGGTTTCTCTTGTTGCCCACCCTCCTCGTGTCCCTTATATCATCTTTTCTATTACCCGGGATTGTTGTATTGGTAGGTATAGCCCCCATTGAGGATTGTGACTTACATTGATTCTTAGAGTAAGTCGGGCATGTTTTGAGGATGCTGAGAATGATACCCTACTCTTGGTGGCTCTGACTCTGGATTTGTGCATAAGAGCTTATTGAGGACTTTGATGATGCACGATCACTAGGTGTGATTATCATTTGATGAGTTTGGTCTCGTATACTGGATTGAGGATGTAATGCTTTATTATGATTGGTTGATGATATCATGATTTATGACTAATCTATCTATTTTGAGGTTCCTACCATCTTGATTTAGAGGATTGATTGATTATTCTGATTTGGGCTTCAAAGCAATGGTAATCTTCTTGATTAACCCATCCCTGATCTCCTGATGTTGTCATCCATTTGTGGCACCTCGAGGATTTCTGATTATCTTTTATGCCCTCTCAGCTGAATGGATTGACCTGAGGGATGTATTGTGATTGGCCTGATTATTCCTCATCCCTCACATGATCTTATACTCTCTTGAGGATTGATTGATTTATTGATTTTGAGGACTTGATATGTAGATCCAGCAATCCCAAGACTTGATTGACTCAGTTCATATTACCTCCCTGAGGACTATTTGCGGGAGGATGCGACACTTCCTCTGCGATCGATTTCATACACTAACTCTGTCTGCACCTTTGTGGAGCCCAAAATCGCTTTGTCTGATTTGACTGTTTGGCCTCTCTACTAATTGTGCGCTAATCTGTAGGGGCGCGAGGCCAATTTATTTGACTCCTTTGAGTCTTCTCTCCTTGACGGTCCTCGAAAGGATGAGTTTCACATTTCTGATTATTCCTTTCTTAGTTCATAGTGCTCTCCGAGGGTTATCCTCAAGAGACTATGACACCTGGCTAGATCTTGCGGTCTCTTCTGCTGGTAGACGATATGTCATCTGCCGAGACCTTTCTGATTGACTCCTTTGAGTCCTCTCTCCTTGATGTCCCTCGTAAGGATGAGACCTTATCTGACTATTCAGTGCATACCTTGCATTGGTCCCCAAGGACTATCTGTGTGAAAATGCGACATTTTATTTACGCTCGGTTCCCCTTACTGACTGTGTCTCCCATCTATGGAGCACGGAACCAAGTCATCTGACATATGTTCTGGCCCATGCTACCTTTTGTATCTGTTGGATCATGGGACCAGTCTGACTGGACTCCTTTGAGTCTGCTCTCCTTGACGGTCCTCTCAAGGATGAGCCATCTTTCTCTGATCATTCCTTGCTTAGTTGGCAGTATGCTACCCAAGGGTTGTCTGTGGGACATTACCACATTTTCTTGTTTTTTCGGTCTTTTCTGCAGGTAGATGACTTGTCACCTACCGAGATCGCTTTTTATTGATCCGTCTGATGAATATGACTCCTTTGATCCCACTCACCTTGACGACCCTCGCAAGGGTGAGCTTTTTTTTATTATTCCTTGACAAGCATGTATTACTCCACGAGGGTTATTTGCGGGAGAGTACATCATTTTCTGGTACTCGACTTTACTGCTGGTGTCTCCTTTTTGTTGGAGCACGAAGCCGAAATTGTTGATTTCTGTACTCGATCTCCTCCCCGGTTGTGTCAAGCCACAGCCGTTGGATAGCGCGCTTCGGGGTATTTTGCAACTTTTACCCCACGCATTTTTGTATTTGCTTTTTAGTCCAGAAACTTTCATTGGTAGTTTAGAATATTTTGTAATATTTATAAGTAGGCCCTTAAACTTTTACTATTTGCAAAAGGGTCTCGGCCACGTCACCTCACGTGACCAGTTCACGTGAGGTGTGGGCATTTTACGAGGGCCCCCTCCAGGGTTTTAGTATTTAGATTTAGTCCTAGAACTTGTCCAGAATGTGTAATAACTTTGATACTTTTGCATGTGAACCCCCGGAGTTTGCAGAAAGATCCCTTCCAAGCGCGTGCCAGTCACGCGCCCTGGTGGGTATTTTATAGGCATACCCTTCCGGGTTTGGGTATTTGTACTGGGTCTATTAAATTGAATATTCAGTATATATCTTGTGGAAATATTGCGCACAAGCCCCTGAATGTTTCTATATTTGCAATTATTCCCCTGCTAGGCTTAGCATTTTTTTGTGATTGTATTATTTATTAGGAGCATCATTTTAATTTGAAAAATTCCAAAAAATTTAACTTAGGCTCCTGTTGCATTGCTCATTCACGCCATATTTTTGCATTACATTTTTGTTGCATTTTCATATTTATAAAAAATCAAAAACATACATTTCTCCTACTGTTTGCATTAGAAAATCCATAAAAATTATAAAAACATTTTGAAAAATTCCAAAAAAAATAAATATTATGTGTTTTATCATATACTAGTGTCATTCCGAAAACCACTAAAAATTTCAAAAGAAAAACATTAAAAATTAGAAAATCCTAAAAATCTTCATAAAAATCTATAAAATCATAGAAAATTCAGAAAAATATAAACTCAGTTGTTGTGTCTTCCGTATTTTATTGTCTATATTTTAAAATTATCTAAAGGAATTTTGGGTACTGTTTAGTATTTTTCATCCTCATTTTGATTTCGGCCAGTAGCTTTCTCATTGTTCTCCCCTATTTTTGACTTTAAAAATACCATAAACATTCTGCAAATTCCCCAAAAAATCATAAAACATTCGAAAAATATAAAAAGATCAAAAACATTTTATTACCCAATTTTTGAGCATTTTTTCACTATTTTTATAAATACCTTATCCCCTCTTGTCCTATATTGTGTATATATATTCCTATATTGAAAAAGAAAATATAAAAATTATAAAATATAAAAAGAAAATACAAAATCAGTAAAAAAATCAAAATACAAAATTAAAAATTAAAAAAATATATATATAATTAAAAACCCACAAAAATATTTGCCTTGCATAGTGTAGAAAGTACATCACAATCACATCACATTTTGCACTTAGCTTGATTTATCCTGCCTTGCTCCCTGTGTTCGAACTCTCTGCATACTTGCTTCTATACATCTTTTGTGCAGAGTTAAAAATAAATTTTAACTCCACTTTCTGCTTGTCATTGTTTAATTGATTGATTGTGGATTAATTGTTGATTAATTAGGGATTATTGAGCGGTCAACACACCGGCTACAGTTTCGCCTTGTGAAACCACACGACCCTCGTTTTTCCTAGTTATCAAATGGCGTCGCTGCCGGGGAGCAAGAGCGAATAGATCACATTTTTGACTGACTGTGTTCATTTTGTCTACATTATTGCTTGTCTACTTGATCTCTCTAGTTTTGATATATCTTGTTGAGCTTTCTAACCATCCTTTCTTATCTTCTTGCGAGGGACCGTGGAGCGAGGCAGATCGCCTAGGGGATCCGGTGCAACCTTGGGAAGCGGAGTCAGCTTTCTTAGCCTAGCCGACAGGAGAGAGCAGGGGGAGTGAGAGAGATATTAGCTAGATAGCTTTTATTTTCTTTGGTGAGAGAGAGACTATTTGAATTTGTAATAATACAGGTACAGGGACACTCAGGACACTTCGAGCCCAATTTCCAAGTGTTTGTTCACTTGGGGGCTCACCGCGGATTTTATCGCGTTTCTCAACTGTCATTTGCCGGTTTTGATTTCCTTTTTCCTTTCTTTTATGGATTGAGCACTTAGATTTTTAGGCATTGCTTGATCGATTAGATTAGGTCCAAACACCCTAATAACAATTGCATGTACCTATAGTACGTATTAGGACTTAGTTTAATTAAACAGTTAAATCATCATCTTAGATCCGCCGCACCGCGAGCCCACCCCATCAAGCGCTACTCCTGAACTCGATTTGTCGAGAAGAGGAGGGGTGAGTCTAGACCGGACTTTTTGGATTGAGGATTGGTGATTAACTTGTGGTTCTTCACGCTAGCAATTGCCTGCTTAGGACGATTTCCGTGTGCATATCGGCATGTAGTATAGGTTTATAAATTCCTGATTTGCATCCCGCATGGAGAGAGCTGGGAGTCACTGTAAGTCTTCTATCTTTGCATTCATCATTTAGGCACTAAGGTGAGATTTCCATCTTAGTGCCACTTGCATTGGCTTCTCCGACTCTACTCTCCCTCTGTTTTTGGATCAAATAGGAATCAAGAAAAAACAAAAACGTTAGGCGCTTGTTTGAATCTACTCAAAAGAAGCGATAACACCAAAAAAATTAAAAAAGGGACTGCTAAGAAAACTTTGACCTAAATAAAATTGGTAATTGGACTCATTGATTGGGGAGAGTCACACCCTCACTTGTATTCAGGTTGCATGGGAAGGTCTCCTTCCAAGTGAGCAGAGTGCTTCGTACGGATTAGAGCCAAAATCCCAGCTTGTGGTTGCCTTGTGTATCGCCTGGATTTCTGAAGTATTGGCGCTTCTATCGTACGTGGACGAGTAGGGCTTGGTCAACATTGGTGACTCTCTATTGTGTAGAGCATCGAACTTGTCCGAAGTATCGAGCCTAGGCCATGCCTTCATGAGGGTGTATGTCTCATCGTCTCCCGTCCGAGTAGGTTCTTGCACGCTCACGGGTGATTCCGTTGCGAGCGAGTTCCGAAGTATCGGTTTCGCCTATTGGCTTCCTTTCTCTATTTCTTTGGCTGAGTAGGGATCCAGGAAGGGTTACAAGGACCTCAAAAAGCGCAAGCTACAGGTTACACAGAAGGAGGACAAGTACGGGATACTCTTCCGGCAGTACTCTCTCTCTCCTTTAGGCGTAGCGCTCTAAGGACTTGTTAAAAGATAAATTCATGAATTCAAGCTAAAAACTACAAAGATAATAGCTGAACCCTTACGGCTTCACGTGTTGAGTTGGTGAATCCCCTTGACTTGTGTTTGATTGCTAGTTGAATCTAGGTCAAGATCAAAAATACCGCACAATCGTGCGCAATTTTGCCACCTTCCTCTTCTTCTTCACCTTGCTCTTCTCAATAATCAAGATGATGGGATGGAGATCTCTTAGGCCGGCCTTGTCGGCACCGCTTTCCAGCACTCCTCCTTATTCATCTAGGACAACCTCGGAGAGCCCGCTCTCCGAGCCTGAGTTCACTTCCGCCCTGTTACCCCTCGACCACCTTTCTTCTTCCATCAGTCCAAGAGTTTCAGAATTCAGTGCATCACAGAGCTCAGATCATTTGACGGCACCTGAGATGGGGTCTTTTGCCTTTTCAGAGAACCCAACCATGGCAGATGGAAGAGATCACCCGGATGAGCAGGAGCAACCTCATTTCGTATTTGATCAAGCTGCTATCAACAATTCACTCCTAGCCTCCTTGGAGACCATGCAGAGACAAATCAGAGACCAAGGAGCATTCATGGGTGACATGATGCGAGAGCTGGCACAGATGAGAGTAGATCGAGAGAACAGAGCCGCAGGTGGTGGAGAAGATATACCCGTCGCAGAAGGAGGAGATCCTGAAGCTGAGAGACCACCACAGACAATTATGAGGGAATTGCATAATCCCGCAGCATCCCTCACTCACCGATGGATCCGACTTCCTCCTATCCATGGAGACTTCGAGCTTCGGCCCCATACTATTCAACTTTTGCTCAAATTCCATGGGCTGCCGACCGAAGCGCCACACCTCCACTTGCAAGAATTTGAAATGATCTGCAGTACCATTCATGACAGGCTGATGACTGAGGACACAATAAAGATGATAGCCTTCCCATTCTTCTTGGTTGACAGAGCCGCGAAATGGCTCAAACATTTGGGGAGATTCATCGACACTTGGGCAGATCTTCGGACCGCATACTTGAAGAAGTACTATCCTCTCGGTCGGACGAACGCAGCTAGAGCTATGATCAGCAATTTTACCATGATCCCTAATGAACAATTCCATGAAGCATGGGATCGATTCAGAGAGCTCGTTGACTGGTGTCCACACCATGACATATCCAAGCCCAATCTGGTTCAGAGTTTCTTCTGTGGGCTGACACCGGAGCTGTAGGGGCTTGTAAATGCCTCTTGTGGTGGATCATACTTTTCCAAGGGTGAAGACGATGTCTGGGACATCTATGAAGGCATGGCAGAAAACTCAACTGTGATGACCCAAGCCAGAGTCTACACACAGCAAAAGCTGCCCCAAGGTGGAGGATCATTTCAGAGGATCGCCCGCATCGATGCCGGTCCCAACACTACGTCGGTAGCAGCAGCCCATGCTGAATCCGCCTCAACCAATATGGGAATCATAAGTGAGAAGTTGGACCGCATGGAGATCCTTGAGAAGAAGCAGAACCAAGGTCTTGCCCAGATGGACCTTCTCACCAAAACCATGAGTGACCTGAAGACACAGATTCTATGCATTCAAGAGGCACAGACATATACTCAGCAGCCTCCCAGGTCACGGGCCGATCCAAGCAGTAGCAGCTCTACCCAACCCTCTGCCTCACACCGCCAGGTCAACCACATCCAGGCAGAGCCGGTTCCGCAGCTACCGTATTACCCTTCGCAGCCACCATCTCAGGACACTCAGATGGTGGTCTATCAGCCGTATAAGCCACTGGCAGTTCTCCCACCACCATCCTTTGAGCAGGACCCATTGATGGAAGTCAATGGGATTTGGTACGACCGGTACCCTCAGCACGAGATTCGTCGTGATCACCCCGGATTCCGATGGGGTAATGGTGGCTCCTCATCCCAGCAGCAGTCTCCCACTCAAGGATATCAGAACAACCAGCCACAGCAGCAGCAGCCCTAGTATGCCCAGCAACAGAACTAGAATGGTCCTCGTCCCGCCTATCAGGGACAGCAGTGGAGGCAGCATCAACCGCCTCAGCAGTCAAATTCTCATCCTCCCCAGTATCAGCAACAGCAGCCTCATTTCCCGCAGGGGAACACATCCGGTTCTCAGGGTCCCGCCTTTGAGAATCCAGCCTTAGATGACCTCACCCGATTTCTCGTTGAACGTCGAGAATCCTACCGGTGGGACATGGATGAGCTCCGGCAGGAGGTGAGGGATTTGATCAAGGGCAAAGCCGCCATACCAGCTCAAATTGAACCAAATCCGAACAGTCTGAAAAGAAAGTCTGAGCAGGTAGAGTTCACAGAGGACACCTCTCCTAGTGATTGTTTGAGTGACATGTCTTCTTCTTTGTATGATGCTGATTTTGTGACAACTAGGAGCGGTAGGATGTCAGCCGGAGGCGCCACATCTGAGCGACAGCAACATGAAGAATCCAGAGCGCCAGATGAGCAGAGTAGTGGTGCTGATGCTGCTGATGATGATGTTGATAATGGTGGTGCTGAAGCCACCAATGATGGAGATCCAGACGACGATACTGAGGCCGTCGTGATACCTGATGCAGATGGTGGTGTTGATGCCACCATTTTGGATGCAGAACCAGAGTGCGGTGTTGAGGCCGTGAAGACAGGTGCCAATGGTGGTACTGAGGCCACCACATCTACTTTTGTTGAGCTTCCTTCTACTGTGTTGCCACATTTTGTATCTAAAGACTGTGGACATAAAAAGAACAAAAAAATGAATAAAGGAAAAGTTTCTGCATCTACTTCGGATCCATATGTGTTGCATGATGATCAGTGTATGGATTCTATTCCTTCATAGGAACAGGAACCGATTCCTAGCCCTCCATTTGAGGAGGCCCCTACCATCCTCTTCCCTGAAGCACTCCGCTTAGCGAAGGGGAATAAAAGAGAAAATCCGAAAAAAGACCAATAGGTAGAGTTCAGCAACCAGATGATTGATAGATTCCATATTCAGCTGACTCTACAAGAAGCCCTTGAGCACATCCCCCTCTTCAAAAAGAACCTGAAAGAGAATACTACCGTCCGCAGGAAGAGGAGGAACCACAGAGATCAGATTCATGTGCTCACTCATTCCACTTGTTGTACCATTCAGAACAAACAGCCAGCCAAGAGACCCGATGCAGGAGCTCCCTATGTCAGATGCGAGATTTAGGAGCAGCAGTTTGATCTACTCTATTAGACAGCGGCTCTTCAATTAACCTCCTTCCGGCAGCCTTACTCGACCGATTCGAGTTTGGTCCTCTTCTTAGGAGCAAGACAGTCCTTTAGTTTGCTGACAGGTCGACTAAGAGGCCGAAGGGGTTATTGAAAGACGTTGTCGTTACCATTCAGGGCCTGAAATTCCCCGTGGACTTCGTTGTGTTGGACATGGAGATCCCTGAGTCGGTAACCGATGCCCCCATCATACTTGGACGTCCATTCTTGGCCATAGCCAAGGCGGTGACCAATCATGATAGTGGGAAGGTGTGTTTTCGCGTAGAGGGTGAAATCATACAAATAGAGACGATCGAGGAGACCAGAGCGAGAGAGTTAGAATGCTCAGAGCAGTCCAGCGAAGCCGCGCAGATGACAGAGGAGGAGCTAGACATCCACCAGGAGTACGACTTTGTGATAATAGATGATGAATCCAATTGGACAGATCCAGTAGCACAAACCCTCGCCTTGCCTAAAGATTCCTTGTATTTAAAGCTTATGGCAGTTGAGAGCCTGGAGAACACACTCCCGGATGAGGATACAGTTGAGGCTGACAGTGTTGGGACGAGTGGTGCCGATGAATTTCAATCTTGTTCTTCCAATTCAGATCCCTTGGATTCAGACATTGATTGGGATGAGTTTGACGATTATTTTCCTTGTCTGATTCCATCCGAGCCGACAGCTAGGACAGAGTGCGAGCCAGTGCAGTTTATTGATAATTCAGCAGGCTCCCCTTCGTCGGATATTCATGCAGAGCGAGATTTCTCACATGCAAACCTGGTCGCCTTCATGCAGACATATCAGAAGCCAGATCTGCCACTTCCCCGTTGTCCAGAACTGAAACATCTGTCGCAGTCGCTGAAGTATAGATTCCTTGCGGGTGAGCCAGATATGCATCCAGTCATTGTCTCAGCGGGTTTGACTGAAGAACAAGAATCTCGTTTGATGGAGGTTCTTGAAAGAAACCGCAAGGCGATAGGATGGAGTATAGCTGATCTCCAGGGGATTAGTCCGGCTCTGTGCTCCCATCACATTTATCTTGAGGAGGACGCTAGGCCTTCGCGTGAGTTCCAGCGACGGCTGAACCCGAATCTTCGAGATGTGGTTATGAAGGAAATATCAAGGTGGTGGAGCGCCGATTTTATCTACCCCATCTCCGACTCTAAGTGGGTTAGTCCATTACATGTGGTGCCCAAGAAGACGGGCATCACTACAGTTGTGAATGAGTCTGGAGAGGATATAGCTACCCGGGTACCAACTTCTTGGGGGGTCTGTGTGGACTACAGACGATTGAATCAGGCCACCAAGAAGGATCATTTCCCATTGCCATTCATTGATCAGATTATCAAAAGACTGGCTGGGAAGAGTCCTTACTGTTTTCTTGATGGGTACTTCAGTTATAATCAAGTGGCCATTACGCCCGAAGACCAGGAGAAAATGACATTCACCTATCCGTTTGGGACTTATGCTTTCAGACGGATGCCCTTTGGTCTATGTAACGCCCCCGAGACATTCCAAAGGTGCATGTTGTCCATCTTCTCGGACATGGTGGGTGATTGCTTAGAGGTCTTCATAGATGACTTCTCGGTCTATGGCGATGGGTTTGATGCTTGTCTTGACTGCCTAGACCGTGTGCTTCAGTGATGCATTGAGGTCAATCTTGTCTTGTCTTGGGAGAAGAGTCACTTCATGGTGACTCAAGGGACGGTCCTTGGTCACATCATCTCCTACAGTGGCATGGAGGTTGATCCGGCCAAGGTGGATATCATTAGAAAACTCAATCCACCGTCCAATCTGCGTCAATTGCAGTCTTTTTTGGGGCATGTCGGTTTCTACCGACGGTGTATTCATGACTTCAGTCGAATTGCTCGACCGCTTACTGATCTGCTGACGAAAGACACCGAGTTCATTGTAGATGATAAGTGTCTTGCATCTTTTAAGACTCTCAAGAGTATGGTTTTTTCGGCTCCTGTCCTTCAGCCACCCGATTGGTCTCTCCCATTCGAGATCATGACGGATGCTTCAGATTTTGTCGTTGGGGCTATGCTTGGACAGAGGAGGGATGGATTGTCGTTTGCCATTCACTACGCCAGCCAGACTTTGGATGCCAATCAACAGAATTATACTGTGACAGAGAAAGAGATGCTGGCCGTAGTCTTTGCTTTGGATAAGTACCGATCTTATATTCTCGGATCTAGAGTGACAATTTACACAGATCACACCGCCATCCGGTATTTAATGGCCAAGAAGGATGCCAAAGCTCGTCTTAGCAGATGGATCCTTCTGCTCCAGGAGTTTGATATTGAGATTAAGGATAAGTCTAGAGTTAAGAATGTGGTGGTGGATCATCTCTCCCGTTTGGAGAATCTTGAGGAATCTGAGCCCAGCGTAGCTATCACAGAGATATTTCCAGACGAGGCGATCTTGGCGGTTGCCTCACTCCCATGGTATGCCGACTTTGTAAACTATCTTGTTGCCAAGACGGTCCTTCAGGGTTGGCCCAGGCAGAAACTTGAGACCTTCCTAGCTAAGGCCAAGTTTTACCATTGGGAGGATCCCGTCCTTTATCATGAAGGAGGGGATAGCATCTGGAGGAGGTACATTCCTCAAGAAGAGCAGCATAGCATCCTCACATATTGCCACAAGATTGAGGCAGGAGGACATCATTCTGTAAAAAGAACAGCACAAAAGGTGCTTCAATCCGGCCTTTGGTGGCCTACTCTCTTCAAGGATTCAGATGAATTCGTGAAGGGGTGTACTGATTGTCAGAAAATGGGTTGCGGACAGAGAGACATGATGCCCATGCAACCCATTCCCTTTTGTGAGGTTTTTGATGCATGGGGGATTGATTTTATGGGCCCATTTCCTAAGAGTTAGGGATTCGAGCACATTTTGCTTGTTGTAGATTATGTCAGCCGTTGGGTAGAGGCCATCCCCGCCCGAGCCGCAGATGCTAAAACCGTGTGCAAATTTTTGAGGAAAATATCAATTCACGGTTCGAGGTGCTTAGAGTTCTGATTTCATTCATCAATGATAAAGTCAGGGCCCTTGTAGACGAGTTCGGCATTGACCATCGTGTTGCCACGCCATATCACCCTCAGACTAATGGTCTTGTCGAAGTATCGAATAGGGAGATTAAGACGATCTTACAGAAGGTTGTTCGCCCAGATCGAAAGGATTGGTCACAGCTTTTGGACTCGGTCTTGTGGGCCTATCGGACTTCCTTCAAGAATCCATTAGGGACATCTCCCTTTCGTCTCGTCTATGGCAAGCCGTGCCATTTGCTAGTGGAAATCAAGCATAAATCCTTTTGGGCAGTCACTGAGTTACTGTTAGATCCCGAGAGTATAGGAGAACAGAGAAGAGCAGATTTGGCAGCCCTGGAGGAACTGAGAGATACAACCTTTTCTAGCAGCCTACAGTATAAGGAGAAAGTGAAGACATGGCACGATTCCCATATCAGCCATAAACAGTTTGAGCCAGATCAGCGAGTATGGTTGTTTGATTCCATGCTAAAATTATTTCCAAGGAAACTACAGAGCAAGTGGAAAGGACCGTATGTGGTCAGGAAGATACATGACAATGGCAGTATTGACATATCCGAACCGTCATCTTCCTCTACCTTCTGTGTCAACGGTCAGCGCCTGAAGCTATATCTAGATCATGATCCGCCGACCGTTGACGTCGCCCCCATTCTTCTGGTATGAGATGTGTTCTTTGACTCATATCATCTGCGTCTCATACATGGTTATCACTTCCATCTTCCGATGTATATATTCATCTGTTGATATCTTTTCTTCTTTTCTTCTTTTCTTCTTTTCCTATTCTACCTTCTGTATCTATCAAAAAGGTGTCACCCCTTTTTGTCAGTCTTCTACACTTAGGACGTACTTTATCCTAAGTATAGGGGGTGTGCACCCCGAGTTGTTCTATTTTTCGATCCTCTCCATTGTCTCCTCTTCTTGTCTATACTTAGGGATATCTTACCCTAAGTATAGGGGGAGACAATCTGAGTACGATCTGTTCATTCCCACCCTTGATCCTCCCTGCTTTGTGTACAGTCTGCTATACTTAGGATTATTTGATCCTAAGTATAGGGGGACGGTCGACTTCTCATTGGTTTATTCATTCAGCTCTTATTCATTCTTTCTTTAGACTTTCCTATACTTAGTATGAGTTATGTCTTCTCTTTTCTCTCCGATCTATGAGGACATAGCTCAAGCCAAGTATAGGGGGGTCGTATAAACTACGTATATACTTTAGCCATAACTCGTACTTTCATATTTTCCTAATACTTATGGCTATTTGTACAATTAAAAATTCTTTAAAAACCTTAATAAAAAGATGTGAAAATTCCTCAAATTCTTTCTGTATATACTTATTAATAAATCAGGTGAAAATATTTTTTGCAAAATGTTTGAAAAATAGTTTGAAAATCTTTGTGAAAAATCTTTTTAAAAACGTTTTGTTACATGTTTTGAACCTTTGTAAAAACATTTTGATTGTAAAATTTATTTTTCTTTGTGTGAAATAAAATATTTGAAAAATGATTTGCAAATGGTTTGAAAAAAATGGTTGCAAAAATATTTGAAAAATCTATATATATTGTTTGGAAAACCTTTGCAAAATGATTTTCAAATATGTGTACATGTTTGTAAAAATTGTGTGTAAAAATTATTTTGGACTATAGTTTTCAAAATCGTTTGAAGAACCTGTGTCAAGTAAGTTTGAGGAATATATACATCACACCAAAAATCCACTATATATACACCTATAAAATTGACCACTTACCCTGTAAATTCTTAAAATCCACTTCTTGTATATATAAGAAGCACTTCTGTGTAAATACTTTAACCTTGTTTTTAGCCAAAAATCTTTTGTTTTCAAAAATCCTAAAAACATTTGCAAAGTTAAAATCCAAAAACACTTGAAAAATCTTTTTGAAAAATCTAAAAAAATGCATATGCATCATCATCATCTTTTCAAAAATCCATAAAAAGTTCAAAATCTTTGAAAATTGCATAACAAAAATATTTTTTGCATATCATTTGCATAGCGTGAGCATTAACGGATTGAGTTTGATAGTTGAACGAGTCTAAGTAAAATCCGAAGATTGGAGCTTGGTTGGACCTTAAATCTACCTAATTAACATGAACCTTATAGGAACTGGGAGTGAGGTACTTCATGTCTAGTTGACTTAATTCTTTGAGGATCACAGGACTAGGTTCAATGGATTCTTGACTGCCTAACTAGAGTATTTCAGAGCACACGCACGACTTTTGTTGATAATGACCTAACTTGGACACCTGCACCTTTCACATGGCTCAACTCAGTTGGAGTGGTGAGGGGGTTGGATTTGCTGGTATGAGACGCACACAGGTGGAAACATTTGTCCTCCTCTAGGGAGGGAAGTGTGCCCCAACCCGTCCAGTAATGATGAGTTTCGAGGATAGGAGATCGTGGGTTGTGATAAAGCTTCAAAAGAGGGATAGTCTACTGGCTCAAGAGGAAAAACTCCCTATGTAAATGCTGCTGTGTATAGTATTCAAAAAAAATTGCAAAAGCAAAAACTCCAAAAAAGTGGACAGGCCTGTTCAAAAATAAAAATGCATGTCGGACTGTACATATGTTGTAAAGTCAAATAAGCAAGCTTACGCTTCAAAGTCAAAACTTGTGAGCCTGCAGCTGGATGACTTGACTACACTGGTCTTGCATCCTAGGATAGGTAGCTACACTGGCTACCGTCCATTCTTCTCTTCACCCCCTCCTCTTGGGCTGGTTGCCACTTGAACTTAGAAGGGAATATCCTGCTCCTTGAGGAATGAGTTGTTGGATTGGGGAATCATTGGGTTGTCATATTGGAGAAATCAGTCTCTTTGTCATTTCAGTTGGGGAGAGCCACTATCACTTACATTGTACGAGTCAGATTCATAGTCGTAAGAGTTTGCGTATGAGTTGAAGTATTTCTGACCTGGCTATTGAGGAGACTTGGACAGAGTTTTGGGATACTCAAAGGCTGTTGGATTTCCAACCCGGTTCCCACTAAGGTTCCGCCCGCACTAAAATTTCAAAGGTTCGACTTAAGCTCCAAACTTTGATTTTATGAAGACAAGTTTGATAAGTAAACTTAATCCATCTTCTTCTTTTTCTTTTCTTTCTTTTTTTCTTTCTGCACTTATTGCATAAGTATTTGTTAAGGACTAGCAAAGGTAAAATTTTTGGGGATGATGAAGCCACATTTCATCATCTTTATTCTATCATTTTGGCAGCAAAAACCCTAGCAAATGCGTGTAAATAGCATTAAATTCATCATCTTAGCATTCATGCATGCGCATCCAAATAGTGTATAAAATACTGGAATTAAAGCCAAAATTATAGAATAAATAAAAGAAAAGAAAAAGAATAAAATATTGTAAATATTTTATGACTCAAAACCCCGAGACCTAGGCATCTTGATGAATAGGTCCACAAGGAATAAAGTAGGGGGAGATAAGGGTCAGAATACAATAAATATTTATTCAATCTTTATTCATTTTGGGACCTATTTTTGGTTTCACTTTTTATACCTCAAATAAAGAAACTTTGTACGTGAAAGTTTTAGATAATTAAATAAAGAAAAATACAAAATTGATTTCACTGAAAAATAGTGTATAAATAAAAAGTTATGGTCTGAATAAGATTCCAAAACTCCAACTTCTCAGACCCGTATCTTGAAAATAAAAACTCGAAATTTACCAAACTCACCTTTAATTGTATATAGCATAAAATAATATATTTAATGGAGGTTGTTTCGTATTTTTCGGAGTTACGGTTTGAATGTTGAGTTTTGGACCCTTGTAGTATACTTGTACAGATTAAAATATTCAATTTATTATTTATTCATTATTTTTGTAATTTTATATTTTTATAATTTTATAAATATTACTTATAATATATTTGTACATTAAAATCAGAAGAAAAACCCAAAAGAAATACAAAATAAAAATACATATATAATGCATAGGTATAAGAACTATTCATATACCTATATAACCTATACTTATATTTTATTAAGTATATAAAAAACTTCAGAAAAATAAAATAAAAATATAATTATGTGTATAAAAGTATTTTATAATTTTATAAAATAAACTAATAAAATAAATAAATTAAAATCACAAAATAAAAATTAAATAATAAAATATATAGGAAATATACCTATATAGGTTATAAAAAGCAACTTGTAAAAATACTTCATAAAAATAATTAAAAATCAGAATAAAATACTATTAAAATAATAAATATTTTTTATTTAATAACCAAATTTTAATTCGGTCATTTTCTATTTTTAATCAAATTAATAAAACTATTTTCCATGGTTTTTCCTGGTTGGTCCACGTGGACCAACCAGGTGCAAACCCTAGTTGACCCTGGTCAACTAGGTGTCCTAGCCTCCTGTAGCTTCTGATGCCTCGTTTTTGACCCGCTTTTGCGGATTTATCGAGGCCAGAACTTTCATCCTTTGGTGTTGCATCTTTCTGCAACATCGATCCTTGACCTTCCAGCATTCACGCCTATGGATCATCTCGGGCCACGAATCAACGATTCGCCCAATAATCTTCGTTCTTTGGAGCGCTTCAGCCGTAGAGTCAAACCAAATAAAATGGGCACCCAACTCCCATTTGAAAATCGAGTCCCTTCGGTCCACCCCTCCTCGCCCCTCTCGTGCTCCACGAAGACCTGGAGGTGACAGCTCCATCTTTGTGCCGTCAGCCAAGGCGAAGGAGGTCGGAGGCGTCTCCAGAACCTCCCCCAACTCTGGCGGTCGAGGTACAACTTTCCCTCTGGCTCCGGCCATCGAGGTTGCCCGTTTCCCATATTTTCTTCTCCACTTTAATTGCCATAGTCTTAGGAGTAAAAGCCCTCTAGAAATTTCAAAAGCCATCGATCAAATCGATCAATCAGACCCCCTCGTCGGAGCGCACCTCCTGTCTAGCTCCTCCCCGCCGCTTCGCACCACCATTCCATCACCGCGGGACCCAGGCACTTTGCCCTGGGTCCTCTTATGCTTTTTTTGTAGGTGCTTTGACGTTAACGCATGCCTGGAGGTCGTTTTGCCCTTCACCGGAGTCGCTCGAGCTCCTCCAGCTCCGCCAGCTGCTCCAGCGATCCTCGGCCACCGCCGAGGAGTTTTGGACCTCCTTGCGCATAGAGGAAGCTCCCAGGAAGGTGCGGACCCATTTTGAAGCTCAAAAGTCACCGGAGCAAGGAGATCTAGCCCGAGGAAGTTCGCCTCGTCGGCGTTCTTCCCCGTTCTTCCTCCGTGCTTCGCCACCATTGGATCGGGACGCCCTTCCAGATCGCTCGTGGACCGTCGGATCGTCATCACTCCCCCACCGTTAGATCTCGATCTGAGATCTAATCTCAGACGTTGAAGCGAAGCGCCATCGGCCGTCAGATCGTCGCCACGTGTCAAGTGAAGAAGCCACAGCCGTTGGATAGCGTGCTTTGGGGTATTTTGCAACTTTTACCCCGCGCATTTTTGTATTTGCTTTTTAGTCCAGAAACTTTCATTGGTAGTTTAGAATATTTTGTAATATTTATAAGTAGGCCCTTAAACTTTTACTATTTGCAAAAGGGTCACGGCCACGTCACCTCACGTGACCAGTTCACATGAGGTGTGGGCATTTTGCGATGGCCCCCACCAGGGTTTTAGTATTTAGATTTAGTCCTAGAACTTGTCCAGAACGTGTAATAACTTTGATACTTTTGCATGTGAGCCCGCGGAGTTTTTGGTATTGCAGAAAGGTCCCTTCCAGGCGCGTGCCAGTCACGCGCCCTGGTGGGTATTTTATAGGCATACCCTTCCGGGTTTGGGTATTTGTACTGGGTCCATTAAATTGAATATTCAGTATATATCTTGTGGAAATTTTGGGCACAAGCCCCTGAATGTTTCTATATTTGCAATCATACCCCTGCCAGGCTTAGTATTTTTATGTAATTGTATTATTTATTTGGATCATCATTTTAATTCGAATCATTCCCAAAACTTTAACTTAGGCTCCTGTTGCATTGATCATTCACGTCATATTTTTGCATTACATTTTTGTTGCATTTTCATATTTATTAAAAATAAAAAACATGCATTTTTCCTACTATTTGCATTAGAAAATCCATAAAAATTATAGAAAGGTTTTGAAAAAATCCAAAAAAATTATATTTTGTGTGTTTTATCATCTACTAGTGTCATCCAAAAACCACTAAAAATTTCAAAAGAAAAACCTTAAAAATTAGAAAAACCTAAAAATCTTCATAAAAATCTATAAAATCATAGAAAATTCAGAAAAATATAAACTCTATTGATGTGTCTTCCTTATTTTATTGTCTATATTTTAAAATTAATTTGAGGAATTTTGGGTACTGTTTACTATTTTTCATCCTCATTTTGATTTCGTCCAGTAGCTTTCTCACTGGTCTTCCTTATTTTTGACTTTAAAAATACCATAAACATTCTGCAAATTCCCCAAAAAAATCACAAAAACATATGAAAAATATAAAAAGATCAAAAACATTTTATTACCCAATTTTTGAGCATTTTTTCGCTATTTTTATAAATACCTTATCCCCTCTTGTCTTATATTGTATATATATTCCTATATTGAAAAAGAAAATATAAAAATAATAAAATATAAAAAGAAAATACAAAATCAGTAAAAAATCAAAATACAAAATTAAAAATTAAAAAATATATAAAATTAATAACCCACAAAAACATTTGACTTGCATAGTGTAGACAATACATCACAATCAGATCACATTTTGCACTTAGCTTGATCTATCCTGCCTTGTTCCCTGTGTTCGAACTCTCTGCATACTTGCTTCTATACATCTTTTGTGCAGAGTTAAAAATAAATTTTAACTCCATTTTCTGCTTGTCATTGTTTGATTGATTGATTGTGCGTTAATTGTTAATTAATTAGGGATTATTGAGCGGTCAACACACCGGCTGCGGTTTCGCCTTGTCAAACCACACGACCCTCGTTTTTCCTAGTTATCAAATGGCACCGTTGTCGGGGAGCAACAGCGAATAGATCACATTTTTGACTGATTGTGTTCATTTTGTCTACATTATTGCTTGTCTACTTGATCTCTCTAGTTTTGATATATCTTGTTGAGCTTTCTAACCATCCTTTCTTGTCTTCTTGCTAGAGACCGCGGAGCGAGGCGGATCGCCTAGGGGATCCGGTGCAACCTTGGGAAGCGGAGTCGGCTTTCTTAGCCTAGCCGATAGGAGAGAGCAGGGGGAGTGAGAGAGAGATTAGCTAGATAGCTTTTATTTTCTTTGGTGAGAGAGAGAGAGACTATTTGAATTTGTAATAATACAGGTACAGGGACACTCAGGACACTTCGGGCCCAATTTCCAAGTGTTTGTTCACTTGGGGGCTCACCGCGGATTTTATCGCGTTTCTCGATTGTCATTTGCCCGTTTTGATTTCCTTTTTCCTTTCTTTTGTGGATTGAGCCCTTAGATTTTTAGGCATTGCTTGATCGATTAGATTAGGTCCAAACACCATAATAACAATTGCATGTACCTATAGTGCGTATTTGGACTTAGTTTAATTGAACAGTTAAATCATCATCTTAGATCCGCCGCGCCGCGAGCCCACCCCATCAAGCGCTACTCCTGAACTCGATTTGTCGAGAAGAGGAGGGGTGAGTCTAGACCGGACTTTTTGGATTGAGGATTGGTGATTAACTTGTGGTTCTTCACGCTAGCAATTGCCTGCTTAGGACGATTTCCGTGTGCATACCAGCATGTAGTATAGGTTTATAAATTCCTGCTTTGCATCCCGCATGGAAAGAGCTGGGAGTCACTGTAAGTCTTCTATCTTTGCATTCATCATTTAGGCACTAAGGTGAGATTTCCATCTTAGTGCCACTTTCATTGGCTTTTCCGACTCTACTCTCCCTCTGTTTTTGGATCAAATAGGAATCAAGAAAAAAACAAAAACATTAGGCGCTTGTTTGAATCTACTCAAAAGAAGCGATAACACCAAAAAAATTAAAATAGGGACTGCTAAGAAAACTTTGACCTAAATAAAATTGGTAATTGGACTCATTGATTGGGGAGAGTCACACCCTTACTTGTATTCAGGTTGCATGGGAAGGTCTCCTTCCAAGTGAGCAGAGTGCTTCGTAAGGATTAGAGCCAAAATCCCAGCTTGTGGTTGCCTTGTGTATCGCCTGGATTTCGAAGTATTGGCACTTCTATCGTACGTGGACGAGTAGGGCTTGGTAAACATTGGTGACTCTCTATTGTGTAGAGCATCGTCCTTGTCCAAAGTATCGAGCCTAGGCCACGCCTTCACGGGGGTGTCTGTCTCATCGTCTCACGTTCGAGTAGGTTCTTGCATGCTCACGGGTGATTCCGTTGCGAGCGAGTTTCGAAGTATCGGTTTCACCTATTGGCTTCCTTTCTCTATTTCTTTGGATGAGTAGGGATCCAGGAAGGGTTACAAGGACCTCAAAAAGCGCAAGCTACAGGTTACATAGGAGAAGGACAAGTACGGGATACTCTTCTGGCAGTACTCTCTCCTTTAGGCGTAGCGCTCTAAGGACTTGTTAAAAGATAAATTCCTGAATTCAAGCTAAAAACCGCACAATCGTGCGCAAATTTGCCACCTTCCTCTTCTTCTTCACCTTGCTCTTCTCAATAATCAAGATGATGGGTCGGAGATCTCTTAGGCCGACCTTGTCGGCACCTCTTTCCAGCACTCCTCCTTATTCATCTAGGACAACCTCGGAGAGCCCGCTCTCCGAGCCTGAGTTCGCTTCCGCCCTGTTCCCCCTCGACCACCTTTCTTTTTCCATCAGTACAAGAGTTTCAGAATTCAGTGCATCACAGAGCTCGGATCATTTGACGGCACCTGAGATGGGGTCTTTTGCCTTTTCAGAGAACCCAACCATGGCAGACGGAAGAGATCACCCGGATGTGCAGGAGCAACCTCATTTCCTATTTGATCAAGCTACTATCAACAATTCACTCCTAGCCTCCTTGGAGACCATGCAGAGACAAATCAGAGACCAAGGAGCATTCATGGGTGACATGATGCGAGAGCTGGCACAGCTGAGAGCAGATCGAGAGAATAGAGTCGCAGGTGGTGGAGAAGATATACCCGTCGCAGAAGGAGGAGATCCTGAAGCTGAGAGACCACCACAGACAATTATGAGGGAATTGCACAGTCCCGCAGCATCCCTCACTCACCGATTGATCCGACTTCCTCCTATCCATGGAGACTTCGAGCTTCGGCCCTATACTATTCAGCTTCTGCCCAAATTCCATGGGATGCAGACCGAAGAGCCACACCTCCACTTGCAAGAATTTGAAATGATCTGCAGTACCATTCATGGCAGGCTGATGACTGAGGACACAATAAAGATGATAGCCTTCCCATTCTCCTTGGTTGACAGAGCCGCGTACTGGCTCAAACATTTGGGGAGATTCATCGACACTTGGGCAGATCTCCGGACCGCATACTTGAAGAAGTACTATCCTCTCGGCCGGACGAATACAGCTAGAGCTATGATCAGCAATTTTACCATGATCCCTAATTAACAATTCCATGAAGCATGTGATCGATTCAGAGAGCTCATTGACCGGTGTCCACACCATGACATATCCAAGCCCAATCTGGTTCAGAGTTTCTTCTGTAGGCTGACACTGGAGGTGCCGGGGCTTGTAAATGCCTCTTGTGGTGGATCATACTTTTCCAAGGGTGAAGACGACGTCTGGGCCATCTATGAAGGCATGGCAGAAAACTCAACTGTGATGACCCAAGCCAGAGTCTACACATAGCAAAAGCCGCGCTAAGGTGGAGGATCATTTCAGAGGATCGCCCGCATCCATGCCGGTCCCAACACTACGTCGGTAGCCGCAGCCCAAGCCGAATCCGCCGCAGCCGATATGGGAATCATAAGTGAGAAGTTGGACCGCATGGAGATCATTGAGAAGAAGCAGAACCAAGGTATTTCCCAGATGGACCTTCTCACCAAAACCATGAGTGACCTGAAGACACAGATTCTATGCATTCAAGAGGCACAGACATATACTCAGCAGCATCCCAGGTCACGTGCCGATCCAAGCAGTAGCCGCTCTACCCAACCCTCTGCCTCACACCGCCAGGTCAACCACATCCAGGCAGAGCCGGTTCCGCAGCTACTATATTACCCTTCGCAGCCACCATCTCAGGACACTCAAATGGTGGTCTATCAGCCGAATCAGCCACTGGCAGTTCTCCCACCACCATCCTTTGAGCTGGACCCATTGATGGAAGTCAATGGGATTTGATACGACCGGTACCCTCAGCCCTGGATTCGTCGTGATCACCCCGGATTCCGATAGGGTAATGGTGGCTCCTCAACCGAGCACCTATCTCCCGCTCAAGGATATCAGAACAGCCAGCCACAGCAGCAGCAGCCCCGGTATGCCCAGCAATAGAAACAGAATGGTCCTCGTCCCGCCTATCAGGGACAGCAGTGGAGGCAGCGTCAACCGCCTCAACAATCATATTCTCATCCTCCCTAGTATCAACAACAGCAGCCTCATTTCCCGCAGGGAACACATCTGGTTCTCAGGGTCCCGCCTTTGAGAATCCAGCCTTAGATGACCTCGCCCGATTGCTCGCAGAACATCGAGAATCCTACCGGCGGGACATGGATGAGCTCCAGCAGGAGGTGAGGGATTTGATCAAGGGAAAAGCCGCCATACCAGCTCAGATTGAACCAAATCCGAACAGTCTGAAAAGAAATTCTGAGCAAGTAGAGTTCACAGAGGACACCTCTCCTAGTGATTGTTTGAGTGACATGTCTTCTTCTTTGTATGATGTTGATTTTGTGACTACTAGGAGCGGTAGGATGCCAGTCGGTGGTGCCTCATCTGAGCGACATCAACATGAAGAATCCAGAGCGCTAGATGAGCAGAGTAGCGGTGTTGATGCCGTTGATGATGATGTTGATGACGGTGGTGATGAAGCCACCAATGATGGTGATCCAGACGACGGTACTGAGGCTGTCGTGATACCTGATGCAGACGGTGGTGCTGAGGCCACCATTTCGGATGCAGAATCCGAGCGTGGTGCTGAGGCCGCGAAGACAGGTGCCGGTGGTGGTACTGAGGCCACCACATCTACTTTTGTTGAGCTTCCTTCTATTGTGTTGCCACATTTTGTATCTAAATACTGTGGACACAAAAAGAACAAAAAATGAATAAAGGAAAAGTTTCTGCATCTACTTTGGATCCATATGTGTTGCATGATGATCAGTGTATGGATTCTATTCCTTCACAGTCACAGGAACCGATTCCTAGCCCTCCATCTGAGGAGGCCCCTACCATCCCCTTCCCTGAAGCACTCCGCTTCGCGAAGGGGAATAAAAGAGAAAATCCGAAAAAAGACCAACAGGTAGAGTTCAGCAACCAGATGATTGATAGATTCCATATTCAGCTGACTCTACAAGAAGCCCTTGAGCACATCCCCCTCTTCAAAAAGAACCTGGAAGAGAACACTACCATCCGCAGGAAGAGGAGGAACCACAGAGATCAGATTCAAGTGCTCCCTCATTCCACTTGTTGTACCATTCAGAACAAGTTGCCAGCCAAGAGACCCGATGCAGGAGCTCCCTATGTCAGATGCGAGATTCAGGAGCAGCAATTTGATCGTACTCTGTTAGACAGTGACTCTTCAATTAACCTCCTTCCAGCAGCCTTACTCGACCGATTCGAGTTTGGTCCTCTTCTTAGGAGCAGGACAGTCCTTCAGTTTGCTGACAGGTCAACTAAGAGGCTGAAGGGGTTATTGAAAGATGTTGTCGTTACCATTCAGGGCCTGAAATTCCCCGTGGACTTCGTTGTGTTGGACATGGAGATCCCTGAGTCGGTAACCGATGCCCCCATCATACTTGGATGTCCATTCTTGGTCACATCCAAGGCGGTGACCGATCATGATAGCGGGAAGGTGTGTTTTCGCGTAGAGGGCGAAACCATACAAATAGAGATGATCGAGGAGACCAGAGCGAGAGAATTAGAATGCTCTGAGCAGTCCAGCGAAGCCGCGCAGATGATAGAGGAAGAGCTAGACATCCACCAGGAGTGCGACTTTGTGATAACAGATGATGAATCTAATTGGACAGATCCAATAGTACAGACTCTCGCCTTGCCTAAAGATTCCCTGTATTTAAAGCTTATGGCAGTTGAGATCCTGGAGAACACACTCCTGGATGAGGATACAGTTGAGGCTGACAGTGTTGGGACGAGTGGTGCCGATGAACTTCGATCTTGTTCTTCTAATTCAGATCCCTCGGATTCAGACATTGATTGGGATGAGTTTGATGATTATTTGCCTTGTCTGATTCCATCTGGGCCGACAGCTAGGACGGAGTGTGAGCCAGTGCAGTTTATTGATGATTCAGCAGGCTCCCCTTCGTCGTATATTCATGCAGAGCGAGAGTTCTCACATGTAGACCTGGTCACCTTCACGCAGACATATCAGAAGCCAGATCTGCCACCTCCCAGTTCTCCAGAACTGAAACCTCTGCCGCAGTCGCTGAAGTATAGATTCCTTGCGAGTGAGCCAGATATGCATCCAGTCATTGTCTCAGCGGGTTTGACTGGAGAACAAGAATCTCGTATGATGGAGGTTCTTGAAAGAAACCTCAAGGCGATAGGATGGAGTATAGCTGATCTCCAGGGGATTAGTCCGGCTCTGTGCTCCCATCACATTTATCTTGAGGAGGACGCTAGGCCTTCACGTGAGTTCCAGCGATGGCTGAACCCGAATCTTCGAGATGTGGTTATGAAAGAAATATCAAGGTGGTGGAGCGCCGATTTTATCTACCACATCTCCGACTCCAAGTGGGTTAGTCCATTACATGTGGTGCCCAAGAAGACGGGCAGCACTACAGTTGTGAATGAGTCTGGAGAGGAGATAGCTACCCGGGTACAACCTTTTCTTGCAGCCTACAGTATAAGGAGAAAGTGAAGACATGGCACGATTCCCATATCAGCCATAAATATTTTGAGCCAGATCAGCGAGTATGGTTGTTTGATTCCAGGCTAAAATTATTTCCAGGGAAACTACAGAGCAAGTGGAAAGGACCGTATGTGGTCAGGAAGATACATGACAATGGTAGTATTGACATATCCGAACCATCATCTTCCTCTACCTTCCGTGTCAACGGTCAGCGCCTGAAGCTATATCTAGATCATGATCCGCCGACCGTTGACATCACCCCCATTCTTCTGGTATGAGATGTGTTCTTTGACTCATATCATCTGCGTCTCATACATGGTTATCACTTCCATCTTCCGTTGTATATATTCATCTGTTGATATCTTTTCTTCTTTTCTTCTTTTTCTATTCTACCTTCTGTATCTCTCAAAAAGGTGTCATCCCTTTTTGTCAGTCTTCTACACTTAGAACGTACTTTGTCCTAAGTATAGGGGGTGGGCACCCCGAGTTGTTCTATTTTTCGATCCTCTCCATTGTCTCCTCTTCTTGTCTATACTTAGGGATATCTTACCCTAAGTATAGGAGGAGACAATCTGAGTACGATCTGTTCATTCCCACCCTTGACCCTCCCTGCTTTGTGTACAGTCTGATATACTTAGGATTATTTGATCCTAAGTATAGGGGGGACGGTCGACTTCTCATTGGTTTATTCATTCAGCTCTTATTCATTCTTTCTTTAGACTTGCCTATACTTAGTACGAGTTATGTCTTCTCTTTTCTCTCCGATCTATGAGGACATAGCTCAAGCCAAGTATAGGGGGGTCGTATATACTACGTATATACTTTAGCCATAACTCGTACTTTCGTATTTTCCAAATAATTATGGCTATTTGTACAATTAAAAATTCATTAAAAACCTTAATAAAAAGAAGTGAACATTCCTCAAATTCTTTCTGTATAAACTTATTAATAAATCAGGTGAAAATATTTTTTGCAAAATGTTTGAAAAATAGTTTGAAAATCTTTGTGAAAAATCTTTTGAAAACTATTTTGAAAACGTTTTGTTACATGTTTTCAACCTTTGTAAAAACATTTTGATTGTAAAATTTATTTTTCTTTGTGTGAAATAAAATATTTGAAAAATGATTTGCAAATGGTTTGAAAAAAATGGTTGCAAAAATATTTGAAAAATCTATATATACTGTTGGGAAAACCTTTGCAAAATGATTTTCAAATATGTGTACATGTTTGTAAAAACTGTGTGTAAAAATTATTTTGGACTATAGTTTTCAAAATCGTTTGAAGAACATGTGTCAAATAAGTTTGAGGAATATATACATCACACCAAAAATCCACTATATATACACCTATAAAATTGACCACTTACCCTATAAATTCTTAAAATCCACTTCTTGTATATATAAGAAGCACTCCCGTGTAAATATTTTAACCTTGTTTTTAGCCAAAAATCTTTTGTTTTCAAAAATCCTAAAAACATTTGCAAAATTAAAATCCAAAAACACTTGAAAAATCTTTTTGAAAAATCTAAAAAACTGCATATGCATCATCATCATCTTTTCAAAAATCCATAAAAAGTTCAAAATCTTTGAAAAATGCATCACAAAAATATTTTCTGCATATCATTTGCATAGCATGAGCATTTTTCGGATTGAGTTTAATAGTTGAATGAGTCTAAGTAAAATCCTAATATTGGAGCTTGGTTGGACATTAAATCTACCTAATTACCAGAACCTTATAGGAACTGGGAGTGAGGTACTTCAGGTCTAGTTGACTTAATTCTTTGAGGATCAATGGACTTGGTTCAATGGATTCTTGACTGCCTAAGTAGAGTATTTTGGAGCACACTCGCGACTCTTGTTGATAATGACCTAACTTGGACACCTGCACCTTTCACATGGCTCAACTCAGTTGGAGTGGTGAGGGGGTTGGATTTGTCAGTATGAGACGCACACAGGTGGAAACATTTGTCCTCCTCTAGGTAGGGAAGTGCGCCCCAACTCGTCCAATAATGATGAGTTTCGAGGATAGGAGATCGTGGGTTGCGATAAAGCTTCAAAAGAGGGATAGTCTACTGGCTCAAGAGGAAAAACTCCCTATGTAAATGATGATGTGTATAGTATTCAAAAAAATGCAAAAGCATAAACTCCAAAAAATTGGACAGGCCTGTACAAAAATAAAAATGCCTGCCGGAGTGTACATATGTTGTAAAGTCAAATAAGCAAGCTTGTGCTTCAAAGTCAAAACTTGGGAGCCTGCAGCTGGATGACTTGACAACACTGGTCTTGCATCCTAGGATAGGAAGCTACACTAGCTACCGTCCTTTCTTCTCTTCACCCCCTCCTCTTGGGCTGGTTGCCACTTGAACTTTGAAGGGAATATCCTGCTCCTTGAGGAATGAGTTGTTGGATTGGGGAATCATTGGGTAGTCATATTGGAGAAGTCAGTCTCTTTGTCATTTCAGTTGGGGAGAGCCACTATCACTTACACTGTACGAGTCAGATTCATAGTCGTAAGAGTTTGCGTATGAGTTGAAGTATTTCTGACCTGGCTATTGAGGAGACTTGGACAGAGTTTTGGGATACTCAGAGGCTGTTGGATTTCAAACCCGGTTCCCACTAAGGTTCCGCTCGCACTAAAATTTCAAAAGTCTGACTTAAGCTCCAAACTTTGATTTTATGAAGACAAGTTTGATAAGTAAACTAAATCCATCTTCTTCTTTTTCTTTTCTTTCTTTTTTTCTTTCTACACTTATTGCATAAGTGTTTGCTAGGGACTAGCAAAGGTAAAGTATAGGGGGATGATGAGGCCACATTTCATCATCTTTATTCTATCATTTTGGCAGCAAAAACCCTAGCAAATGCGTGTAAATAGCATTAAATTCATCATCTTAGCATTCATGCATGTGCATCCAAATAGTGTATAAAATACTGGAATTAAAGCCAAAATTATAGAATAAATAAAAGAAAAGAAAAAGAATAAAATATTGTAAATATTTTATGACACAAAACCATGAGACCTAGGCATCTTGATGAATAGGACGACAAGGAATAAAGTAGGGGGAGATAAGGGTCAGAATACAATAAATATTTATTCATTCTTTATTCATTTTGGGACCTATTTTTGGTTCCACTTTTTATACCTCAAATAAAGAAACTTTGTGCATGAAAGTTATAGATAATTAAATAAAGAAAAATTTAAAATTGATTTCACTGAAAAATAATGTACAAATAAAAAGTTATGGTCTGAATAAGATTCCAAAACTCCAACTTCCCAGACTCGTATCTTGCAAATAAAAACTCGAAATGTATCAAACTCATCTTTAATTGTATATAGCATAAAATAATCTATTTAATGGAGGTGGTTTCTTATTTTTCGGAGTTACGATTTGAAAGTTGAGTTTTGGACCCTTGTAGTATACTTGTACATATTAAAATATTCAATTTATTATTTATTCATTATTTTTGTAATTTTATATTTTTATAATTTTATAAATATTACTTATAATATATTTCTACATTAAAATCAGAAGAAAAACCCAAAAGAAATACAAAATAAAAATGCATATATATATATAATACATAGGTATAAAAACTACACATATACCTATATGAACTATACTTATATGTTATTAAGTATATAAAACACTTCAGAAAAATAAAATAAAAATATAATTATGTGTATAAAAGTATTTTATAATTTTATAAAATAAAATAATAAAATAAATAAATTAAAATCACAAAATAAAAATTAAATAATACAATATATAGGAAATATACCTATATAGGCTATAAAAAGCAACTTGTAAAAATACTTCATAAAAATAATTAAAAATCAGAATAAAATACTACATAAAATAATAAATATTTTTTATTTAATAACCAAATTTTAATTCGGCCATTTTCTATTTTTAATCGAATTAATAAAACTATTTTCCAGGGTTTTTCCTGGTTGGTACACGTGGACCAACCATGTGCAAACCCTAGTTGACCCTGGTCAACAAGGTGTCCTAGCCTCCTGTAGCTTCTGACGCCTCGTTTTTTACCCGCTTTTGCGGATTTATCGAGGCCAGAACTTTCATCCTTTGGTGTTGCATCTTTCTGCAACATCGATCCTTGACCTTCCAGCATTCACGCCTATGGATCATCTCGGGCCACGAATCAACGATTCGCCCGATAATCTTCGTTCTTTGGAGCGCTTCAGCCGTAGAGTCAAACCAAATAAAATGGGCACCCAACTCCCATTTGAAAATCGAGTCCCTTCGGTCCACCCCTCCTTGCCCCTCTTGTGCTCCACGAAGACCTGGAGGTGACAGCTCCATCTTTGTGCCGTCAGCCAAGGCGAAGGAGGTCGGAGGCGTCTCCAGAACCTCCCCCAACTCCGGCGGTCGAGGTACAACTTTCCCTCTGGCTCCGGCCATCGAGGTTGCCCGTTTCCCTTATTTTCTTCTCCACTTTAATTGCCATAGTCTTAGGAGTAAAAGCCCTCTAGAAATTTCGAAAGCCATCGATCAAATCGACCAATCAGACCCCCTCGCCGGAGCGCACCTCCGGCCGAGCTCCTCCCCGCCGCTTCGCGCCACCATTCCACCACCGCGGGACCCAGGCACTTTGCCCTGGGTCCTCTTACGCTTTTCTGCAGGTGCTTTGACGTTAACGCACGCCAGGAGGTTGTTTTTCCCTTCACCGTAGTCGTTCGAGCTCCTCCAGCTCCGCCAGCTGCTCCAGCGAACCTCAACCACCGCTGAGGAGTTTTGGACCTCCTTGCGCATAGAGGAAGCTCCCAGGAAGGTGCGGCCCCATTTTGAAGCTCAGAAGTCGCCGGAGCAAGGAGATCTAGCACGCGGAAGTTTGCCTCGTCGGTGTTCTTCCCCGTTCTTCCTCCGTGCTTCACCACCGTTGAATCGGGACGCCCTTCCAGATCACTCGTGGACCGTCGGATCATCATCACTCCCCCACCGTTAGATCTCGATCTGAGATCTAATCTCAGACGTTGAAGCGAAGCGCCATCGGCCGTCAGATCGTCACCACGTGTCAAGTGAAGAAGCCACAGCCGTTGGATAGCGCGCTTTGGGGTATTTTGCAACTTTTACCCTGCGCATTTTTGTATTTGCTTTTTAGTCCAGAAACTTTCATTGGTAGTTTAGAATATTTTGTAATATTTATAAGTAGGCCCTTAAACTTTTACTATTTGCAAAAGGGTCCTGGCCACGTCACCTCTCGTGACCAGTTCACGTGAGGTGTGGGCATTTTGCGAGGGCCCCCTCCAAGGTTTTAGTATTTAGATTTAGTTCCAGAACTTGTCCAGAACGTGTAATAACTTTGATACTTTTGCATGTGAGCCCCCGGAGTTTTTGGTATTGCAGAAAGGTCCCTTCCAGGCGCGTACCAGTCACGCGCCCTGGTGGGTATTTTATAGGCATACCCTTCCGGGTTTGGGTATTTGTACTAGGTCCATTAAATTGAATATTCAGTATATATCTTGAGGAAATATTGCGCACAAGCCGCTGAATGTTTCTATATTTGCAATTATACCCCTGTCATGCTTAGCATTTTTGTGTGATTGTATTATTTATTTGGAGCATCATTTTAATTCGAAAAATTCCCAAACATTTAACTTAGGCTCATGTTGCACTGCTCATTCACGCCATATTTTTGCATTAATTTTTGTTGCATTTTCATATTTATTAAAAATCAAAAACATGCATTTTCCCTACTGTTTGCATTAGAAAATCCATAAAAATTATAAAAAAATTTTTAAAAATCCAAAAAAAATATATTTTGTGTGTTTTATCATCTACTAGTGTCAGTCCAAAAACCACTAAAAAATTCAAAAGAAAAACCTTAAAAATTAGAAAATCCTAAAAATCTTCATAAAAACCTATAAAATCATAGAAAATTCATAAAAATATAAACTCAGTTGATGTGTCTTCCTTATTTTATTGCCTATATTTTAAAATTAATTTGAGGGATTTTGGGTATTGTTTAGTATTTTTCATCCTCATTTTTATTTCGGCCAGTAGCTTTATCAATGTTCTCCCTTATTTTTTACTTTAAAAATATCATAAACATTCTACAAATTCCCCCAAAAAATCACAAAAACATCTGAAAAATATAAAAAGATCAAAAACATTTTATTACCTAATTTATGAGCATTTTTTCACTATTTTTATAAATACCTTATCCCCTCTTATCTTATATTGTATATATATTCCTATACTGAAAAAGAAAACATAAAAATTATAAAATATAAAAAGAAAATACAAAATCAGTAAAAAAATCAAAATACAAAATTAAAAATTAAAAAATATATATATAATTAAAAACCCACAAAAACATTTGCCTTGCATAGTGTAGACAATACATCACAATCACATCACATTTTGCACTTAGCTTGATCTATCCTGCCTTGCTCCCTGTATTCGAACTCTCTGCATACTTGCTTCTACACATCTTTTGTGCAGAGTTAAAAATAAATTTTTAACTCCACTTTCTTCTTGTCATTGTTTGATTGATTGATTGTGGGTTAATTGTTGATTAATTAGGGATTATTGAGCGGTCAGGACACCGACTGCGGTTTCGCCTTATGAAACCACACGACCCTCGTTTTTCCTAGTTATCAGGGGGTCGTATATACCTTGTATATAATTTAGCCATAACTCGTTACTTTTGTATAAATATTAATAATTATGGCTAAAATACATTAAAATTCAATTAATAATGCTTATTCCTCAAATGCTTTTTGTATATATTGATTAATAAATCAAGTTAAAAATATTTTGGCAAAATGATTTGAAAAATGGTGTGAACCCCTTGGCAAACTTTTGTGAAATGTTTTCAACCTTCGTAAAAAAATGTTGATTGCAAAAATTCTATTCTTTGTGTGAAA
The DNA here is from genome assembly GCA_037367405.1 of Ottelia alismoides. Taxonomy (NCBI): domain Eukaryota; kingdom Viridiplantae; phylum Streptophyta; class Magnoliopsida; order Alismatales; family Hydrocharitaceae; genus Ottelia; species Ottelia alismoides. The sequence continues at coordinate 160,749 of JAZKJV010009367.1, read as the reverse complement.
TAAAGGATTTGAAAACCTATTTGCAAATGATTTTGAAAATGTTTTGTAAAAATATTTTGAAAATTGTATATATATTGTTTGAAAAATCTTTGCAAAATGGCTTTCGAATCTTTATAAATATTTGTAAAAATTATTTTGTATTTTAGTTTCCAAAATTGTTTCAAATAAATTTGAGGAATAAAAGCACTATTAAAAATAAAATATCAAATTACTAAAACTAAAATATACATAAAATTATTTATCAATTGTCTATATATACCTATAAAATAACTTTTAAAATCCTTAAATTCTTAAATCTTGTAAATAAAAATAAGCACGCCCGTGTAAATAGTTGTATATATTTTATACTTTGTGTGTCAAAATTATTTTATTTACACAATTCTTTGTGTGAAAATTCTTTTGATTTTCAAAAATTCTTTGAAAAAATTGTGTCATTCTTTCTGCATTGTACAAAGCATTTGTATAGCATTCATATTCTTTTGATTGAGCTTAATGATTGAACTAGTCCAATAAAGTCAAAGATTGGAGCTTGGTTGGACCTTACCGCACCTAACTGCACTAGAACCTTATGGGAACTAGGTTTATGGTACTTCAGGTCTATTGAGACTTAATTCTTTGAGATACAAGGTTGGGTTCAAGTCACCTCAACTGACTAACTAGAACTTTTCGAGACACATGCATGACTCTTGTCGGTCATGACCTAACTTGGATACTTACACCTTTCACTTGGCTCAACTCAGTTGGAGTGGTGAGGGGGTTGGATTTACCGGTCTGAGATGCACACGGGTGAAAACATTTGTCCTCGTCTAGGGAGGGAACCTGGACCAGTTACAATGAAGTCGAATTACAGGAGAGTGTGGGTTGCAATAAAGCGTCAAAAGAGGGATAATCTTCTAGATCAAGAGGAAAAATTCCTTATGTAATTGCTATTGTAAATAGTATTTCAAAAAAAACTCCAAAAAAAGTGGACATGCTTGAAAATAAAAAATAAAGTTCCTGTCGGAGTATGTATATATGTTGTATAGAAAATAAGCAAGCTTGAGCATCAAAGTTATACCATGTGAGCCTGTAGCTGGATGACTTGACTACACTAGTCATGCATCCTAGGATAGGTAGCTACACTGACCACCATCCATTCTTTTCTTCACCTCCTCCTCTTGAGTTGGATGCCACTTGAACTTAGAAGGAAATACCCCGCTCCTCGACGACAAAGTGCTGGATTGGGGAATCATTGGGTTGTCATTCTGGAGAAGTCAATTCCTTTGTCATTTCAGTTGGGGAGAGCCATTATTACTTACATTATACAAGTCAACTTCATAGTCATAAGGGTTTGCGTATGATGTAGGCTAGTTCTAATCTGGCTATTGAGGTGGGTTGAACCGAGTTCTATGACTCTCGAAGGCTGTTGTGTTTTAAATTCAATTCTCGGCCTGGTTCCACATATATTTTCACTCCAAGGTCTAACCTGAGGTCTAAACTTTGATTTTGTACAGATGAGTTTAATAATCATAATCAATTCAATTTATTGTTTATTCTTTATTCTTGCTTTTTCTGTTCTTCTTCTTCTTCATTCTTTTTGTACTTATTACATAAGTATTTGCTAGGGACTAGCAAAGGCAAGTATAGGGGGTGATGAATCTCCATTTCATCACCTTTATTCTATCATTTTGGCCTTAAAAACCCTAGCTAATGCATGTAAATAGCAATAATTTATGCATAATAACATTCATTATTTATTGTATTATTTGTATATAAAATAAAGTTTTTAATGCCAAAATTATAGAAAGAGAAGAAATGAAAAGGTAATAAAATATTTCAAATATTTTATGACCATAACCCAGAGACCAAGTCCGGAATGGAATTGGTCGACAAGGAATAAAGTAGGGGGAGATAAGGGCCAAAAATACAATAAAACCCGAATTCTTTTATTCATTATTTATTCATTTTTGACACCAATTTTATTCTTTGTTATTTATTCATCAAATAGAGAAACTTTGTACATAAAAGTTGTAAATAATAATGTAAATAAAAATACAAATTTGAGTTTGCACAAAAATAATACTTTGTGTTCATTTTATACACAAAATAAAAAACCAAAAGCCAAACTTCACGGACCCATATCTTTCAAATAAAAACTAAAAACATATCAAACTCTAATTGTATATAACGTTTCAAGAGATATTTAATGGTGGTGGTTTTATATTTTTTGGAGTTACTGTGTGAAAGTTTGGTTTTGGGCCCCCATTGTACATTCTATAGATTAAAATATTCAATTTATTCATTATTTATTATTTTTACAAATTCATATTTTTATAATTTTGTAAATATTATTTATAACATATGTGTATATTAAAATTAGAATAAAATAAAAAAGAAAATGGAAAATAAAATAAAAATATGTCAAAACATAGATGAAATATCTATGTTATATATGTATATAAATAAAAGGGGAAATATATTCTTTGATTCTTTATTCATTCATATTTTTTTAATTTTGTAAATATTATGCACATTCTATTAAAAATATAAAACTAAATAAAAGTAATTAAAATACATTAAATTAAAATCATGTACATGAAACATAGGTAAACTACCATGAATACACATACATAATATACTTACCTATTTATTTAAGTATACAAATAACATCATAAAAATAAAATAAAAATATATTTATACTCACAAAAATAAGTTATACATATATAAAATATAAGAATAAAATAATAAAATAAAATATACAAAATAAAAATAAAAATGTACAAAACATAGATGAATACACCTATAAATAAACTAATGAAAATTAACTACTAAAAATAAAGCCAAAAATAAATAAAAATCATAATAAAATACTATAAAAAATAATAAGAATTTTTTATTTATAATTGAAAATTAATAAAATCATTTATTATTTTTTATTAATTGCTTTCGATTAAAATCTGTTGTTTTGTCTTTTAGCGCCCTACGTCGCTCAATTGCAGCATGCAGACTGTTGACCTTTGGTCAACTATCCCATCTGAAGACCTGGCATGCCAGACCCATCTTCTCCCTGTTTTCCCACCATTTTTCTCTGTAGATCCATCCATCAATCAACCTCAATTCCTTCTTGAGATTTGCTCATGGACCATTGTAATTCACGCCACCTCCTTAGATCTATTGCATATACATTGGATTCATCGGTCTTGGTCGGTCAATAAGGGTGCCTATACTTGTTTACAAATAACCTCCTCCTTTGTCCCTCTCAATTTTGGCCACTTTCTAAGTCCTAAAACCCCTCTACTCTAGTCTAGCGTGCATCCTCGTGATAGGGGGAGGTCCCCTGGAGCTTGAGGTGGCTTGCGAATGAAGGAGTGCACCACGGTGGCGCTCCGGCGTAGCCCTGCTCCCTGCATTCGCCGGCAGGTACAAGAGCTATTTCAGTTACTTTCTAGGTAGTTTTTAATCCCACTTTTTATTTCTTGCTTTTAATTTCATGTTTGAATTAGTGTATTAGCGTAGCTTAGCGTTTTCGTAGTTCGTCGCAGCTCCGCTCCGACGAACGATTCCATCTTACCCCCTCATGTTCCAACCTTCCTTTCACCCCCATTCTCTTCCCCTTCCATTTTACTACAGCCCAGGCACCTCCATACACTCAGATCCCCCTTGGATCTGAAGATCATGTCTTCATCCCTCACCTATCACCGGAGACCTTCGCCCGCTTCACCCTACGTGCATCTCACCACCAATAAGCACCTCAGATCTGTCTTTTTGGTTGTGCGACTATTCCTTGCAGGTCTAGAGGCCAAAGGACCCTTGTTGGGTCGATTTTTGCAGAAGCCAGATACCTGGAGCTCCCCTTTTTCTTCGGCTCCACCCGACCTCACCGGAGTACCAGGTGCCTCATGGTGACCATCAATAGATGCGGGGGATGTCCAGGAATGTATAGCGCCACTCGACAGAGAAGGAGGAGGCCGGAGGAGCCTGCTACTATCAATCAAAGCTCGCCCCAGGAGAGCTACTTCCCAGTTCTTCCAGACCAGACCGGAGTTGTCCAATGAGGAAGACGCCCCCAGTTTTGATCAGAACCGTCCGATAGAGCCACTCCTCGACCATTGGATCCTCTCATGGATTTGATCTCCACTGCTCATTGACGAACCGTCATCGGCGCACGTGGACATGCCACGTGGTTAAGTGAAGAAGATACCGTCGTCCATCATCGCGCCTCTTCAGGGTAAATTGCATATCCAGTCCCTACCTTTTTGTATTTATTATTTCGTTCTGTAAATAAAATGTAACGTTATAAAATGTGGGAATTTTGCATAAAGGACCATGTATTTATTTTAATTACTTTTAGGTCCATTCTACGTACCATCCCACGTGAGGTGGCAAAATTGCATACCCCTACTACTTTTTGTAATTAATTTAGTCCAATAAATATAATTGTACATTATATATTTTTGTGCAAATTACTAGTAGGCCCCTAAACTTTCTGCTAATTACATTTTGGTCCCTCCCAGTGTACATCACGTGTAGTCCCACATGATGGGTTAATTGCGTCTATGCCCTTATAGATTTTGGAATTGTTAAATACTTCATTAAATTTTTAATTACATTGTAAATTTTGGGATATTTGCATAGAACCCCCTGGACTTTATTTTATTAGCAAATGTGCCCCTGCTAGGATGTATTTTTGTGTTCTTTATCGATTTATTAAAAATAGCTAACTTGCTCGCAAAAATCCAGAAAAAAAGGATTAGATGCTCCAAGCATTGTACTTACACGCCAGGTGTCCACTTTTCATTTTTTTGCATTTTGTGTTTTTAATAAAATTAAAAATGAACCTAAATAATCCCGATTTACCTTTAAAAATTCCAAAAAATATAAAAACATTTTGAAAAATTCCAAAAATATATATAGTAAGACTGATATTTATTGAGTCTCGAAATTAAAAATGCCTAAAATAGAAAAACAAAAATTATAAAAATTATAAAGCTCCAAAATTCACAAAAAAATCTAAAAATTCTACAAAAATACCAAAAATAGATGCTTCTATTTTATAATTATCTATATACTGTTACTTGTATATTAAAATTAATTTGGGTAATTTTAGGATGATCTATTATTTTTAAAACCCATATTAATTTCAGACTATATACATTAATTCCTTATATGGGATATTTTTTACTTTAAAAATACATAAAAATTAGCAAAAATACCAGAAAAATAACAAAAAGAAAAATATAAAAAATCACAAAACATTATTTTTACTCTATTTTATCTATTTTTACATGTATATATAATATCTATATATAACTTATATTGCATTTACATATATACATATACACATATACATATACATAATCTATTATTTAAATGAAAAAGAAATATAAAAATGAAAAAAAGAAAAAGAAAATACAAAATTACAAAATCGAAATTCAAAAAATATATAAAATGAAAACCCACAAAAACAATAAAATGGACAAGATATAAAATACAGAATTTTTGTGCATTCATGCATCCTCATGTCCTTTTCTCCCAGTGTTCGACCTCTACTTATGCTTACACCAATACACATTTGCATGTAGAGTTATAATAAATTTGAACTCCGTATTTTTTTCTATTCATTGCTTTATTGTTGTTGTGGGTTAATTATTGATTGATTGGAATTTTTTCGATCGCCTTAGCGATTGCGCTCCTGCCCTGTGTGGAATGCAAGACCGATGGAAAACCCCTGTTATTAGTGGTACGGGTAGCTATCCATGAATTACACATGAGGTTGTACGCCTCAAGGCCTTCCCCTTTGCCTTAGCAGACAAGGCCCTTTACTGGTTGAGTCACTTGGGGAGGGAGATTTCTACATGGGATAAGGCGAAGGGGGAAGGTCTTGAGGTGTACAACCTCTTGCGTAATCCTGGATAGCTAATCGTACCACCTATCATCTTGAATTGTTATAGAAAGGTAAATGGCTCCTTTGAAGTGTTCCCATAATACTTGGGAAGCAAAGAAATAAAGGACAGCCTCAACTCCTATGACCCTTGATTCGATGGTAACCGAATCCAATGGTGTAACGTCCTAGATCTCAGGTCATACTCATCATGTGCCATCTCCTCCTCTCGATCAGGTGCTCGTGGTGATCTACCACTCCTGAGATGAATGAAGTTAGATAAAAAATCAGGAAAAGAGATCATACCTGTTGTGGTGTCTACCTGATCTGAATGCCACCTCTTGTTTTTTGGATTCATCTGAGGTTGGTTGGAAGAGTGGTTTTGGGCACGGTTAACTCATCTAGGCGATGTTTAACCCTCTCCATCTCTGTCCTATGTGATGCCTGGAGTGTGCTCAACATGTCCATGATTTTGTTCTCCTCTCCTCAGATGGATGAGAGAGCCTCTTCTATTACAAGAGCTCTCATTCTAGGTCAAAATCTAGGGGTTACGATGGCTAGGATAGATTAAAAATCAAAATTGAGGGAAGGAGACACTATATACATGCCAACTTGGGCATTGGTTTGACATAGTGTTTGCACCTCATCTAAGTAAGATCAAGTGGAAGCAATGCTTCAACGTAGATCCTAGACATAAGAGGCACATTCTTCATAAAGGGATATAGAACATGCAATGGACCAGTCTAGAGAGGGTTATTGTATGAAGAAGGGAACATTGATGTGGGGCCAACCCTTCCTTGCTTCCCACCAGCCCGCGTTGTCGCTACAAAGACAAATTAGGCAAAAATAGAAATAAATGGAAAATAAAATAATAAATTATTTTATTGAATAATTCATAAAACATGAAAGTTTTTTCTTATTTTATGTAATATTTTTAGGTGATTTTTATTTTTTTGTCTGCTTATTTATTATGTATTAATTTTTACTTGTATAAATATATGTATGCCTACATATGTTTTATGTATTTCATTTTTATTTTGTATTTCTAATGTGTATTATCATATTCACATATATTATATATTTATAATATAATTAAATACATATTTTCATATTTTTGTTTTATTTTTATAAATTTATATATGTTTATATGATTGTGTATATATATACATTATAGGTATAATATACTTATATTTTTTAGGGTGTTATTTATTTTTAATATATTTTTAATGATTTTATTTTGTCTTGATGTTTTTAAATAATATATAAAATTATATAATAATATAATAAGCATGAAAATATAAAGAATAAATTATACCTATATTATATATACATACATTGTACAATTATACCCCAGAAAGTTGACTTTTGTATCTCAACCCCATTTTAATGAAACCACCTTCATTAGATAGATGATATGGAGAAGATATTGATATGTGAAGTTCGATTTATGGCTTTTTTTATGTGTCTCCTAGTTGCACTGTGCATTATTTTTATTACCAATTACTTTTATAATGTATATATTAATATGCACAAGTTTCATGTGGGAACATTTTGCTATTTGGAATGTGCAAAATAAATAATAAAATAGAGTAAAAATGGTCATTTTTAGGATATGGTTTTGTATACAGTATTTGGCCCTTATTTCCCCCTTTTTATTCCTTGTCATCCTAGTCAATATTGGTTCAGTCTTGGGGTTTGGGGTCAATCAATATTTACAATACTTCATTTATTTTTCTTTATTCATTTATTATAATTTAAATACATATCTTGATGTGTTATTTGTCGACAATAGTCAGTGTGTTCATTTGTACCAGTTAGGTGTATTTTCATGTAGTTATATAAGGATTTAAAAACAAAATAAAGGAATAAAGGTAAATGAATGGGTATTCATCAAATACCATTTTGGTTGCATTTTCATCATTCTGTCATATTAATATATTTGCATTGGAAAAGTCTATATAAATAACATGAATTGTTGGTTTGCATACATGACCTAAGTTACACTTTAGATTAACGCATCTGACATATTTGAACTCTTTAAATAAGACTAGTAAGCTTGTGTCCTTGTGTTCGACTCTAGACTTATCCAAGTAAATTTAGCCGAGCTACTTGTTGAAGAGTGTTGTAAAAATGGTCAGATGAGGGATCCTAACGTCCGATCTTAGAGGTCATGCGGTGTCCGACAAATCTGATTTGGCTATCGTTGCATCGACACCTCTCTCGGCTCTCGGATGCCAAGTAACCAAATGAATCAATAATGATCAAAACCCACAGATGTGTGTTTGTAAAGAGAGTAAGCAAGAGTGTGAATTATGAAATTTACATAACTCTACATGAAATGTGCATAAGACAAGCAGGTAAAGTGTCGTCCACTAGAGCAAACAAGGATAGATCATAAAAATAAACCAAATTCAAACAATCAAGCGCAATTTTTTTTGTTGGTTTTGCAACCTTTTATGTTTTTATTTATTTTTGTGTTTTAAATTTTTATGATTATTATGTTATTTTAAATTGAATTTTAGATATTTTTTATAAATTTTAATATTGCAAATGTTTTTAATTAATATTCATATTCAATATATAATAATATATATGTGAGAGATATAAAGAGAGATAAAAATGAGTATTTTGTAGTTTTAAATTATAGTAAATAAACTCAAAATGCACAAAATAATTTTTTTTGTTTTTTTATAGTTTTCTCTATTTATGGTATTTTTAGGTAATTTTTATCTTTTTGTGATTTTTTAAAAATTTAAAATACACGAAATAAACTAAATAGAAAATATAGGAACTTAAAATGAACCTAATAAATATATATTAGATCAGAAAAGGCCTAAAATTATCTTCGTGTATAATAGACAAAATAAAAAATTTGAAGCTTAGAACATATTTTTCTGATTTTTGTATGATTTTTTTATGATTTTTTAAGTTTTTCTATATTTTACGGATTTTAATGTTTCTATTTTGTATGTTTTATCAATTTTGTATATGTGGTAAAATACAATAAAATGCACCTACCCTATTTTTTGCTAAGTTTTAGAGCTATATTAAAATTTTTGTGATTGTTATAAGTTAAAACATTAAAATATGGTTGATTTTACCATTTTATAAATAAGAAAATCATAATAAATACCTTAACATAAACATATGTGATAGAATATTATATAAGGTATTTAAAAAATTTTCCTAGAATTTTTGGAATAAATTAGACAATTAAACTATTTAAAACAAAGACATAAAATAAATAAAGCAATGTAAGGACTCTTTTGCAATTTCAAAAACCCTAAGCATGCAAATCTAACAAAATCCAAAAGTCTAGGGTGATTTTTTCAATTAAACCAAATAAATCCATAGTTTATAAGTGATTGGAAGGGTATTTATGCAAATAAACTAAAGTATGGTGTGATTCATGCAAAAGTCCCAATTAAATATAAATTCAATTTGAACTGGTAGAGACTGAAATGCAAAATGAGACCAATAAAGTATACCCTCCCTGCAATTTTTCCACAGAACCCTCACTTGGGTTTTAGGATGTAAATAAAAATTATTTACTACGCATCACAGAAAACGTGGAATATTTAGGAAACAAATTTCCAAAAAGTGTTAGTTCATCGTATGAACTAGAAAATGTTGCACAACGATTTGTGCATATAGAATCAAATATATATATATAGTGAAAATGATTTTCTTCATGATTTTTAATATTCATGATGAATAATAGAGGTAAATCGGGATTACCTTTGATGTGTGAGTTTTACAAAAGAAGCCTCCCGACTTGAAGTCTGATACAGACTACTCTCTTGTGGGCGGATATGGGTCACGTTGCTTCCCACGAACCCGGACGTCGACTAGGGAAACAAGAAGAGAGTTGTGAGAGTTGTAGACTCTCAAGACTCTCTTTGTCTCTCTCAATGGGGTCACGAAATTTAGAGAAGGACTTTCTCTCTTGATTATTGTAAAAAGAAGAAGGCATTTCCTTCCTTTTATACTTAAAGCACACGTCCTACATGTGCCTTGGTAGCATTTGGATTTTAAATCAAGGGCAAAGACCAAGTCCTAATTCAATACGGATCATCTCCTTATTATATCCATTCAATATTAATTAAAATAAAATAAGCAACAACTTTAGAGTCATAATTATATTAGAACTCAACCATATGGAGCCACATGTGCATCATATGTACATGCCACATCAACTTCCATATATGGAGTTGTTGTTGCAAATTTTATTGGCTAATTCACTTAATAGTCATATTATCAATATTGAAGAAATTATGGAGTTAATCCTTAAATCTTATGAATCATATTCATGGCCCAAAATTAAATGTAAATCCAACTTACATCTACAAAATTAATGTGGATCAAATTCACAAAATCTCATGCTTTGGAAATTTTATGCAAATCATATTTACGTAATTATTTATATGAATCGCAACCATATAAATATTAATTATTGTGAGTCACTATTCACATTAGTTAATGAGTTATTTTTGTGAATCATATCCACAAAGTTTCCCTTATCAATAATATGTAATAATCGTAATTATTACAATATTGCCATTAACCAGTGTGAATCCTAATTCAATTAGGACTCATGAGATAGGAATGCAGATTCTTGGAGATAATGTTGGGGGGATCATATTATCCATGTATAGTGACTTGAAATGTGGATAACTATGCAAATTCAGGTTTTATACCATTTTTGCAAAAATCTACCACCGATGAATGTTTAGCTCGAGCTATAACACTTTACACTCTCGATGAGCTCAACAAAACACATCGCACTGTCCACGAGCTGGACAAAGTGTTGGTGAGCTGAATCGAGCTTCCTTGACCATTTCTAATCATAGTCCAAACCATTTGGAGCTAAGAAATGGGCTCAATAAGCTTGTATATTTCCATTTCCATGACCATTTCTGTTTCCAACATTTAGACATTGAAATCGGAATTGGAAATTGGATTCAAATAAATTGTGATTTAATCCAATCAAATCACAAATCATCTAGCTAAATGGAGCCACTAAAATCCATCTTATTTCATTGCTTCTTTGGTATAGAAGTGTCATGGTAGATGATCCATTACAAAAATAAAAATAACCCGAAGTACTACAAATGCGCATCCATCCTTCGCACCAGAAGAATTTGATAAATTTGAGGTTCAAAACCTGATTTGATTGTCTTCTTTGGAATGTATCAATAGATTTCTCGTTTGATAGTTGGGTGACAATATTAATCATATAATATCCAAAAGCATATATTAATATCTCGAATTTGTGTCTTGTTTTATAAACAAGACAACCATGCATGAAATTCATTTTGACCCCAAAATATCACATAAGTGAGCTCTGTCTTCCAGTTCATCAACTATGAACCTCTATGATTCTTTCAAGAGATCATCTCGTACGACTTCATATGCACATCAACGCGTCAATATATGGACCTTGGCTAGGTCTCCAGCATATTGGTTTGTCAAATGTGCATACTCAGGCATATAGATGCATATCTGTCTCAGGTCAAAGGATGTGTACTTGATCCTTATGATTCATATCCTATCTTATCTTTACCTCATCAAGTCAACATTTTGACTAGATTATTCCAACACTTATGAATCTCTATTCCTATGTAGAGGAAACATGCATTAAGAAGTCGGCTGGAAATCAATCTTTAGAGAAAAATTGCCATCTCTTTCTCAGGCTAGAGATATGTATTGAATATCACATGTTTGAAGTCACTTCTATCATCCTAGCTGCATGGTATTCAATATGGCCATGGTGAATAACCCTAATTGTACAAAGGGATCCTAAAAATAGAGTACATTCATTCAAGTATTTATTTCATTTCAGATGGACAGATAAGAAAACAATATCTTTTATTGCATTTAATGGGTCGTCGAGGGATTACAAGTCCAACAGTCTCCCACTAGCCCTCAGAGCCATTCATGGACAACTCTCAACCGCATATTCATTGTGTTAATCGTAGACTATTTATCAAATAGCCAGGTAAGATGATTGGTCACTCTATCACCGATAATTATGCCAAGTTCTATTACAAACTTGCATACAACCAAGTGAACAGTAAATGCATCCAATGTAGTTGCCACATCTTATGCAGCCAATGCTTTACTTTGTCGAAACAACATAGTGTCTTGTTTCTTACAATACTTAGCTCATAGGGCACTACCATCCAACAAAAATAAGAACCTTGAGGTTGACTTCTTATCATCAATATCCGATTGGAAGTCTAAATCAGTGTACCCTAAGATTTGGAGATCATTATCTCTATAAACGAAGACGTAGTCTTGAGTTCTTCTTAGGTAGTTGAAGATGTTTTTTACTGCAGTACAGTATTTCTCTCCATAGCAGGATTGGTAACGACTTATCACTCCCACTGCATGGCGGATATCTGGTCTAGTACACATCATGTCGTACATCAAGCTTCCTACAACTGATGCATAAGGGCATTCGACCATGACTTTTTTTCCTCAACAGATTAACCCTAAGGAGCCCTCCCTTTAGATAGGTGAATACCATGTCTTAAGGGAATGAAGCCTTTCTTGGAATTATATATGTTGAATCTTTCCAAGATCTTCTTGATGTATACGTGTTGTGTTAGTTACAATATCCCCGTTTGTCTATTTTTGAATAGTTTCAGACCTAAGATATAAGAGGCTTCTCCGAGATCTTTCATCTCAAAGGTATTGGACAACTGGATATTAATACTAATAATCATCCATGTATTGTTCCCAATAATAAGGATGTCATCTACAAAAAGCACAATGAACACAATGGTGCTCCCACTAATCTTCTTGTACACACATGGTTCATCCGGAGTCTACATGAAATCATAACCCGTTATGGTTTCATCGAAATAGATGTTCTAACTATGAGAAGCATGTTTGAGCATATAGATGGATTTCTTCAGTTTACATACTTTTCCTTCCTAGGCTATGAAGCCATGGGGCTACTCCATATAGATATCATCTTCGAGGTATCCATTGAGAAAAGCAGTCATGACATCCATCTGACAGATGTCATAGTCCATGTGTGAAGCTATAGCCAGCGATGCCTTGATGGATTTGAGCATGTCCATAGGAGAGAATGTCTCGTCATAATCGACGCCTTCTCTATATGTAACTCTTGTCTACGAGTCGTGCTTTGAAAGTCTCTATCTTCCCATTGGGTCCCCTCTTTCTCTTGAAGATCCATTTGCACCTGATGGGTTTGACTGCTTTAGGTGGATCTTTGAGGATCCATACACCATTCTTGTGCATGGCGTCTATCTCATACTTCATTGCTAGCATCCAAATATCCATGTCGCGATCACCCAAAGCTTCATCAAATTAAGTTGGATCATCATCAAACTCTTCTGATACATAGAATCCGTACCTTTCAGGTTGTCTTATAACCTAGAACTCCTTCTAGTAGGTATGGTCGTGTCATTTTCAACTATCTCTTCAGTTTCTAATGTAGGAACTTTATCGGTCTTGCTAGATTTGGTTAGTTCCTTAACTTTGTTATTTTCTTGACTTCTAAGGAATTCTATGGAAATTTGATGTATCTAGAAATTAATACATTTTGAGTCTCAGGACCATAAAGTTGGTATCTAATATTATTCGTTACTTATCCAATGAAGTATCACTCTCTAGTGCAAGATTCTAGCTTGCTTGCATCCATGTTTTTAGCATGGACCAAACAACCCCAAATCCTCAAGTGTCGTAGACTTGGATTGGTACAATACCAAAGCTCGTGAGGGATTTTGAGTACAGATTTAGATAGAATCTTGTTCAAGACATAAGCTGCAGTTTCTACTGCATGTCCCAAGAAATTGAGAGGTAAGTTTGCTTTATTCATCATTGATCTCACCATGTCTGACATGGTTCTGTTGCATCTCTCTGTAACTCCTTTGATTTGAGGAGTACCTGGAGATGTGAAATTAGAAATAATTCCTCTCTTCTTAAGATATTCTTTGAATTCATTTGAGAGGTATTCGCCACTTCAATCAAATAGAATCTGTTTTATCTTCTTTCCTATTTGGCTCTCAATCAAAGCCATGAACTCGTTGAACTTTTTAAAGGTTTCATGTTTGTGACGTAATAAGAAGACAAAACCATATCACAAATGATCATCAATAAAGGCCGCATAATATTGATGTCCATTTCGAGTCGTAGTATGAAAGGGATCTCATACATCGGTATGTATTAGGTCCAATATACCTTGGCATCATTTACCTTTCTTAGAGAAGTGCGCCCTGGACATTTTCCTACAAATACAATGTTTGCAAGTTGGTAAATCATAGACTTTCAGAAAATCCAATGGTCTGTCTTTTTACCATTCTATTGATCCTATCAACAAATACATGTCCAAGTTTTTGATGTCAGATTATAGTTAAATGATTTGCATCCTCCATTGATCAGTTGGGAGTTTTAATATTACTATTAATATTGTTGTCATTAGTGGTATTGAGATTCATGATACATTCATGCATGTTCAATTCATAGAGTCTGCCTTCTGTTAGAGTACCATATGCTATAAAATTACCATAACAATTTATGGTAAGTTTGTTACAGAAAAGGAAAGTATATCCATAAATAACAAGCTTATATACCAATAGTAAGTTCCTTCTAACATTCGGTTCATAGAGACAATCTCTATTGTCTAGGACTCTCACTGGATAATGATAGTCTACAAGTTCCAATGGTGATCGCTGCAACAGTTGCATTAGATCCCATCCAAATGACTATCTCCCCTTCACAATATTTCTAATGTCTTAGAACATATGAAACTGATTGCATACATGTACAGAAGCACCAGAATCAACAATCTAACTTCCTTCTCGTCCTACAAGTAAGTTGGTTTCAATGATGAATGTAGATTTCTTATTTGACGATGTTATACTTTTGTCCTTCTCTAAGGACTTTAGATATTATGGATGGTTATTTCTCGCAGAATCATGGCTTATTGCAGTGATGGTAGACATCTATCTTTTATGGGATTCAGATGTGTTACAGCTTTAGAAGATTGATCAATAGTTTGACCTTTCTTCTTCTCGATGGATCGGTCCCGTGCGAGATCCACGCCTCCTCTCATGCTTCCCTTTAACCTATGCAACCATTACATTGGTAGAGGAAAATTCTTTCTTCATAATATCTGATAAATTGAATTTTGCGAGCGGTAGAAAAAGTGTCAGTGTAGAGTATCGCTCGAAATCAAAATTTGTTTTAATCAAACAAAAATCAATAAAAATAGAAGAGAGATAAATGAATAGAATAAAAGTGGCTCTCTTTGATTTTTGTCTACACTAATTATTAACCAGGTAAGTGTCCTTGGGTCGAACTAGATAAAACATAATAAATATACTCATATCTTTGAGAAAAATAAAATTTTGTGATTTTTAATTTCTTTTTGAAGGAAAAGAACATTGTATTTATTAGTTTTAGTTTTTGAAATTTTTATTTAATTTTTATTTTTTACCAATTTTTATTTAATTTTCAAAGTGATTATTTTTACAAACAAATTATCTACGATATAAAAGGTGAGAAAATAGAGTATCTAGGTGATACTACATAGTAGATAGAATGACTCGAGCAACAGGCTCGAGAAAAAAAAGATAAAAAAAGATAAAATTGTTCAAAAATTGAGAAATAAAAGGTCTAAAGAAACGTCAGAAAATAGAGCAAAATAATATGTAGAAAAATAATAAGATGATGATAATATGTCCAAGGTATCTCAATGTAGTCCAAAGCCAAAGAAAATGTGTAAAAAACTACACAAAAAGATAAGAGCTTTATCTCAAATAGGTCCCTGGTTAGGGACCTATTTGCAAGAAAAATGGAAATTATTTACATTTAGGTCTCTAGTTGAGGACCTAAATGCAAATATTCTGGATCATGGAGGTGTGTATGAATTCCTTGGAAACTGCAAGGCTTCAGCGCAAAATTTCCAATATTTGGAAATCTATGGTGGAGATAATATACACTCAATTGATCTGGAGCATCCACTGGATGCACGTGTTATGCATTTGTCTTCTCTGGAGGAAAGAACAATTCTTCCCCAATTTGGGGGAGAACGGTGATCAACGACGCAACTGGTTGATCGGCTTCTCCTTTATGTTGGTAGCGATTGGAGGTACGGCCAGAAGGGGGCACCTCCCCTTTCGAGCACTCTTACTACAAGAAGAAGATAGGAAGATGGCAAATGTCGAGGGAAACGCTAACAGTTTCATGCTCCAAGCGCCTTTGGTTTTCTTGATACTGATGCAAATGAAGCTCTTATGCACTTTAGCTCTGTCGATCAGCTCAATTATGCACAACACTCCAATCTTCAAGATACCTGCAAATGAAATGGAATGGCTCGATTCTAAGGAATCAACCTAGGGTTATACGTATTTTTATAGTTTAAGTACCTCTGGGTAGTTCAGAGATGGACAATGAAATTAAGTAAATTTGGATGGATTTGAATCGATTTAGATCATGAAATCATTTATGGATAAGAGAGGATGATTAAGTGACTTAAATATGTGATCAATTACACTACTTAGACACTGAAATCAAGGAGAAAAGTAAAGGGTGGAAGGGTTCACATCGAAAGTAGGAGGTATAAGACCTCCAGGTCTTTGCTCAATAGTCGGTGTTACCAGAGCTCGATGCATGCAACGGCGACATTGCAAGGTCGGTGGAGGCCTTGGAACTCCCCATCAAAAGTTCCTCTTACATGCATGGCAATTAGCCTCCTTGTCTATCACCCAAGGTGGTCGTCACGAAGCAGAGAAGGAGGAGGTCCCATCAGTTTATTCTTGTTGTGGAGAAAGTTAGTTTGGAGGATGAAGTTTAGGTTGATTTATAGGATGAACGGAAGAAGTTGGGTAGTGATCCAAGGGTAGGCGTGAGTTAGGGATGTTAGGTGAGTCAAATGAGGGTTAGGGTCGGTTAGAAGTGGTAAGATGCAACAGGAGTAATTGGGCAAAGTAGGGTAGTTAGAACAAAAGCTAACATCTTCTTGTGGGGAAGAATGTTCCAGCCTGCTACATCGGGAATTGAAATGAGGTTGCTAATTAGATAATAAATAATAAATAACATTATTTAAAATAGGTATAAAAGGCAAAATGTAAAAATAAATTACATGAATTATAAAATAATTTATTTTAATAAATAATAATTTTTAATGAAATATAAATATTATATTAATAACTAGGTATATAAAAAACTTAATAAATATGTTTTTTATTTTGATTTAATAATTTAGTAAATAACCTATAGATTTTATATTTTATATTTTACATTTTTTATCATAATAAATAGGGTGTATGCGATTTGTACAGATTTTAATAAATTAATTTAAATATATTAATAAATACATGTAGATGGTCTACTGTTCAATTTCATCTATAAATTAGGGTTTTTTATTTATTTAAAATATTAAAAGATTCAAAAAATTCTGAAATAATTCATGATTAACATACAAGATCAAAAAATAATAACAAGTATATAAACATTAAAACTATAAACGGTGTATTCTGAAGAAAATAAATATCCCAAAACCCGGTTGTCATTAGAGCCCAAAATCAACTTTTCGCAAACGAACTCCAATTTTAGTGAAATTACCTTCATTAATTAGAAAATATTTTTTACGAACTTTAAATATGAGTAGAGTGAAATTGAAGTTCGTATGAGAAAGTTATGATGTTCAGAAGTTGAGAATTTGATAATTCGGAAGTTGGATTTCTTAGCATAGTTATAAGACAATATTTTATCTTATTTTATATTTTTCTATACATTTTAAGAAATAAATAGGAAAAGAGTTTGGTGAAAATATTTACACATGAATTAATTAAAATCTTTGAAGTTTTGATAAATATTGGATAAATAATAAATAATACGTGGAGTGTATAATTAATTTGTTTTTATGGTTTTCTTTCTTATCTCCCCTTATTTGTTTGTCGACCAATCCATGTTGACTTGGTCTCAGAGGTTAGGTTATATAAATATATCTTTCAGCTATATTTATATTTAATAAGTCATATTGTACATATATATCTACAATGTGTCCTCTTTTTGTTTTGCTCTTTTTACTCTTTTACTTATTTACATATTTTTTGTTGCATAAAATTGCATTTTTATTCATGAATGAGTTTTGTTAATAAATGGAAATTAATGGATATCTACATGTATTTGTTAAGGGTTTTAAGATAAAATGCAGACAGAATGTTAATTAATCATGGATTCATCTACCCCCTATACTTAAACTTTGCTAGTCCCTTAACAAACATTTTTTTTCGAAAAATAAGGGGGAAATAAATAAAGTTAGAATGAATTTGCTTTTCAAAACCAATTCATGAGAACATACAAAGGACAAAGCTTGGTCGGGTCTAAAACAAGCATTTTGTCGGAGCCCTAACAAGGATTAGAAATTTAATCTCAACATTCCTCAAGTTCCATAAATCCTTATATAGGTTCACCTCAACAGCCAGCTCAAATCTACTTATCCATATCGCTAACTCTATCAATCCTCGAATTCAATATGTATTGTGTGTGAATTGTGTTAGCTTTTACTTCTTAAAGAAGAGAAGAAACCACCCATCACAATAGTACATTCCCATTGGTTCCTCATCCAGCTACTCTTTCCTCAAGGCAGGGGATATTCCCTTTTAAGGTCAGATCATGTTGTGTCCACAATCGATTCGAGAAATAATGTAGAAGAATAAGAAAAGAACTGGAGTGTGACCATTGTAGTCACATCTCCATGTGAAGCCTAGCCAGTGTAAGTAAGTCTCCACTAAGATGTGCAGGATTTTTGAAAGCTTGGACCATTGTGATCATATTTGGTATTTGGTGGCTTCTCTTTGGATTTGCTTTGTAATGTTGCTTGCATTGCATGAATCTTTTTTTGTCTCGATGGATATAGCATCTTTTCATTCCATCCATTTTTGAGGTCTTGGAAAAATTGTGCCAGCAGATCATTTCCTCATCCGAAGCATTATTTCAACCCCGCAACTTCCGTCTTTAGATGTCTGCACCACTAGACAAGGATAACAAAATGAACTTCCCTTCATAACCCCATGCATGTCGAGCTAAGTGCAAAGTGCATGTGTCCAAAATTGGTTCACTGATGAATAGTTAAACGGATGACACCAAGTGTTCTACTTAGACAAGTTTAAGTTGACTTCCCAAACATCATCTCATGGAACCCAAAGATTTAGGTCAATGACCTGAAGAGTCTAAATTCCAATTACTAACTAGGCACCTTACAATGGAAGTTAAAGGCCATAATGAGGAACCATCCTTTAGACTATTCCCACTCTTTAGTTCAAGAAATCAAATTTATTCTGAAAATGCTAATGCAAATGCAATCATGTTTTGTGAAGTATATTTTTTGAATTTTAATCATTTTTATGGATTTTAAAGATTTTGTAATTTTATAAATTTTAGGACTTTGTATTTTTATGGTTTTTTCATTTCTTATAAACAAGCATATGTATAAGAATTTTTCAAGATAAATTACCCATATTTTATTTTAATTTAATAAGTAATGTATTTTACAAATTTTATAAATACAAATTTTTACAAGGATTAAATGATTTTTACACATATTTTAATAAATAGGATTTTAAATAAGTATTATATATATTAAATACATATTTTAAATTGAGAATTTTAAATAAGGATTTTACACATATTTTACTTATTTACAAGGATTTTATAAATACTAAATAAATACATAAATGGATTTTAAATTAACCCTTACCCACTTTTTATGGATTTTATAGATACAGAAAATACATAAAAGTATGAGTTATGTACGAAGTATATATACAATATATATGCACACCCTATACTTAGATTGTGTTATGTCCTCATAGTGTCAAAAGAGAAAAGGGAGGAGATAACTTGTGTTAAGTAAAAGTGAGTGAAAAGAATAAAAATATAGAAGTCAATCAACCCCCTATGCTTATGATCAAGTCATCGTAAATATAGTGGAAGACAAAAATGAGGTGACCGGGGAAAAGAAATATACAATGAAGGAACAAAAGAAATAAAAGAAAACAAAATCAATGAAATCACTTACTCCTCTTATACTTATGATAAGGCATCCTAAGTATAGAAAAGAATGTGGCCAAAAATTAGGGACCACTGATTAGTGTAAAAGAAAGAAAAACCAATAGAAATGTAAAGAGAACAATATCAAAAAGCGCAAATCAATAGGCAATCGTTTCCCTTATACTTAGGATCCGGTATCCTAAGGATATAAGATGAAAAAAAATGGGGACAATTGTGGACTGCGATGAATATATAGGTGGAGGTTTACTCCAAAAAATCGGAAGGCTCGCAAGTCTCTGTACAAGATGAAATGAAGTGGAAGAGTAGTCATGCATCATGTACAAAGTAGGTCACCTCAACATGGGCCCAATGATCGGTAAGTTCCATGAAGTGCTTTAGCATCTGCCCATTCACCAAGAATGGCTCTACACCAGGTGACACGTCTGATATAGCAATACTTGCATTTTCGTGCACCGATCTGACTATATACGATCCTTCCCACTTGTTTTTTAATTTTATAGGAAAAATTCTCAATCGTGCAAAACAACCAGACTTTCTGATCAGGGACAAAGATCTTGTGTCGAATGTGTCTATCAAGCCATCTCTTCACTTTGTCCTTTATAAATGAGGGTGTTCTCGGATGCTTGATTTGAAATCTCTATTAGCTCATTCAAATCGATCTTCCTCTTGGTTTCTGCCTTCTGCATATCTAATGAAATCTCTATGATGGCCCATTCACATTTGTGCATGATTTACGGACAAATGTCATGGCTTCCCATAAATGCCGCCTCAATAATATGGGGAACAACATTTGGGTCACTAGTCATGCGCCCCATCTTTTCAAGAAATGAAGAATCCATTCCATGTGAATTTGTATTCCGGAGTCATGACCGTGCATGCGCATCTCCAAAATACAACCCATACCGACGGAGTTTTCTGTAATGACGGGAGACCATGGATGTCATCATATGACTTATTCCACGTCATGTTTAATATATGATTAATTATTTTGAATCATCTTCTCATGATTAATCTAAGGGATAGAGTTAGGATACATGCTTTGTCTTAGTTTTATTCCAATTAAAACAATGACACAAGCACCCTCATTTAGTACAATTTAATGTTCCAATTTTAGTTGTTAAAGTGCACCATGACTCCTCATGCCATCTTTCATCGAAACGGATCCAGTTAGGTCAGACATATAATGCTAATTGGGAGCGCTTCCACTGCAAATGTGGCGCAAGGGTGCTAATTAAGTAACCCATTAGCATTTTTATAGCCTAGACACCTCCTCCAGATCAATTCGAGACAACAAAATCGTACATATTATACTAAGAAGGTTTTGTCGATCTTTCGAATGTGTATGATACTATATAATAACTCTCAGATATTTTAATCATTTAAAACTCTTTTTTATTTCCCAAAAGGTATTGTGAATCTATATAGACACTTCTTGAATTCAAAATTTCTTTTTTTTAAGTTCAAAAGGTCTAGTGCAACAATCTAGATAAATCTTTGAATTAAGATGTTTAATGAAATAATCTAGACAATTCGTGAAATTAATCAAATTAATTCCACAATTTCTAATTGCATTGGAAACATTCAAGTAAATAATTAATTAGGAAAATATGAAATAAAAATACATTCTATTTTATTTCATATTTCCAAAATAAACAAACAATGATATCGAATTCTAATTTTGCAAGTTGTAACCATCGCATTTCAAATTATGAAGCATCATATAATTTGGACTTAAATTCATTGCGACCATTGATATTTCTAAAATATTAGGTCCAACTCCTAATGTAAATAGTCCAAATATACTTCCATCAATTTTGAGTCTCAAAATATTAGAAACAAGCCAATAAGATGATTTAGTCCTCTTCCAACTCCGCACAAGGAGAAATCTAATTTCTTGAGGTCGTACGGTCGGAATTGCATGGAACTTTTTGCACTGATTGGGAATAGATATTTGATTTGTTATCGGTATATTATCATGTTATATGATCCAAAAAAGTAGTTAAAATTCATATTAAACAATTGTTGGACGAAATCAGAGTTTGTGATTGGTTTTAACATCTGAATCTTCTCATGAATGTCACCAACAATTGATGCACCTTTTGGGTATTAGTTAAGACCTTCTAGATCTCATATATATCTCAAAATTATGTTTTAAAATCGGGCAGAATAGTAGCAACTTCAAAAGTCACCAAATCATTCAAATAGTTAACACTATCGCAAATGGGGAAGATCTAGCCGATTGTCCGTCAGACATAGATGCAAGTCAAATCCTTTAAAATATGGCTCTGATACCAATTTTAAGATGTAGATAAAAATTATTTACTATACATCATGAAAAACATGGAATATTTAGTAAACAAATTTTTCAAAAAAATATTAGTTCATCATATGAACTAGAAAATATAGCACAACGATTTGTGCATATAGAAATCAAATACATAAGGAAATGATTTCCTTTGTGATTTCTAATGTTAGTGATTAATAAGAGAGGTAAATCAGGATTAGAATTTGTGTGTGAGTTTCTATGAAAGAAATCTCCCTAATTGAATTCTGATCTGCAGACTTCTCTCTCATGGGCGCGGAGATGAGTCGTGTTGCTTCCCATGAACCTGGACATCGACTAGGGCAACAACAAGAGAGTTGTGAGAGTTGTAATCTCTCTCTCAAAGGGGAATGGAATTTAGATAAGGACTTGCTCTCTTGATTGTTGTAAAAAGGAGAAAGCCTTGCCCTCTTTTTATACTTAAAGCACACATCCTACACGTGCCTTGGCAGCCCTTGAATTTTAAATCAAGAACCAAGACCTAGTCCTAATTCAATAAGAATCATCTCCTTATTATCTTCAATCAATATTAATTAAAATAAGCAACAACTTTGGAGTCATAATTCAATTAGAACTCAATCATATGGAGCCATATATACATCATATATACACGCTACATCACCTCTCATATATGGAAGTTGTTGTTACAAATTTTATTAATTAATTCACTTGATAATTTTATTATCAATATTGAAGAAATTATGGAGTTAACCTTAAAGTTTATAAATCATATTCACATGCCCCAAATTTAATGTAAATCTAATTTATATCTAAAAATTTAATGTGAATCAAATTCACAAAAACACATGCCTTAAAAAAATTATGTAAATCATATTTACATAGATATATATATGAATCATGTCCATAAAAAATTAATTACTGTGAATCAGTATACACATTAATTAATGAGTTATGCTTGTGAATCATATTCACAAAAAATGCCCTTATCAATATTATGTAATAATCACATTTATTACAATATTGCTATTAATAAGCATGAGTCCTAATCCAATTAGGACTCGTGAGATAGGAATGTTGATACTTGGATATATGTCGAGGAGATCATATTATCCATTTATAGTGACTTGAATTGTGGATAACTATCCAATTTCAGGGTTTGTACCATTTTTGCAAAAATATATCACCTACGAATGTTGAGCTTGAGCTACACTTTACACCTCAGTGAGCTCAATGAAATGATCACACTCCCCATGAGCAAAGGTAAAGTATCGACGAGTTGAATCAAGCTTCCTTGGTCATTTATATTCATAGTCCAAACCATTTGGAACTAGAAATGAGCTCAATGAGCTTTTATATTTTCATTTCCATGAGCATTTCTGTTTCCAACATTTGGACATTGAAATTAGAATCGAGAATTGGAAATTGGATTCAAATGAATTTGTGGTTAATACAATTAAATCACAAATCATCTAGCTAAATGGAGCCACTAAAATCCATCATGTTTCATTGCTTCTTCGGTATAGAAGTGTCATGGTAGATGATCCATTACAAAAACAAAAATAACACTGAGTATTACAAATATTTATCCATTCTTCACACTAGAAGAATTTGATAAGTCCGAAGTTCAAACCATGATCTAATTGTCTTCTTTGGAATGTATCAATAGATTTCTCATTTGATAATAGGGTGATAATATTAATCATATTCTTTCCAAAAGCATATATTAATATCTCTAATTCGTGTCTTATTTCATAAACAAGACAACCATGCATGAAATTCATTTTGACCCCTGAAATATCGCATGAGTGACCTCTGTGTTTCAGTTCATCAACTATGAACATGTATGATTCCTTTGAGAGATCATACATCTCATATGACTTCACATACACATCAACGCGCCAATATATGGACCTTGGCTAGGTCACCAGCATATTGGTCTGTCAAATGTGCATACTCAGGCATATAGATGCATATATGTTTCAGGTCAAAGGATGTGTACTTGATCATTATGATTCATATCCTAGCTTATCTTTACCTCATCAAGTCAACATTTTGACTTGATTATTCCAGCACTTATGAATATCTATTCCTATGTAGAGGACCTGCATCAAGAAGTCAGTTGGAAATCGATCTTTAGAGAAAGATTGCCATCTCTTTCTCAAACTAGAGATCTATATTGAATATCACATGTTCGAAGCCAATTGTGTCATCCCAGCTCCATGGTATTCAATATGACCATGGTACATAACCATGATTGTACAAAGGAAACTTAATAATAAAGTGCAGTCATTCAATTATTTATATCATTCAGATGGAAATGATAAAAATAATAACTTTTATTGCATTTAATGGGTCACCGAGGGCTTACAAGTCCAACAGTGGGACGACCGTGAGGTGTCCTGGAAAGGAAATGCAAATGCCAGAAACCTTAGGGCTAAAGTTGCAAAATAAACAAAGTTTTTAATACTGCGATAAATATTTACATGAACTAATTGTAAATTCAAAAAATCAGAGGGGTTAAATGCAAAATACCTAGTCCTGGTGCGTGAATGGATGGTTGAGAATGGATCACTTAACGTGATCAACAACCATGGAGTGTTGATACCACTTTGCACCTGTGCAGCTGAATCTAGATCTTACACTCGATCTGACGGTTGGAGAGGGACTCGATCGGACGTCAGCTGTGCAATATTGAGCGATGTTCTTCATAGTGGAGATTGCATCTGGAAAAATCGTCGAAGAACCGTTGTTCAACGACTTTCAATCTCTGCTCCTGAGCAGCTCCGGCCACCTACCGCCTTGTTGATGGTTGGGAAACATTCCTGAGAGGTAACTAATCTTGCTAGTGATCTGAATCAAGTCTAGGATCCAGTGATGGGGTCCTGGAGGTCTAAGACGAGTGTCAGATCTGGACCTCCTTCTTCACCTAGGACCCCTTAAATGGGGCCCTCTATTTATGAGACCTGCACGGTTAGAACCAAGGCATGGGAACGAAGCTTCCATGCCTAAAAATACACAGGAAGGATCGAGAATGAGATGGGTCAGAGGGTCTTCGATGATGGGTTGTGGATGGAGACCCATCAAACCTAATCTTTGTGATATCAGAGGGAAGGGGATGGTCTGGGAGCTGGAGAACTAAGCAGGAAGCTGATGGGTACGAAAGGAATGGCAGAGTCGGAGTTGATTGGCGGAGATAGGCGTTGGAGCTTCAAGATCCAGCGAGAGAATCTTTTTAGGGTTTTACTAAGATTAACGAAATTAAAACAAACAAAAGTAAAGCCTACGCTACTGAGATGATAAAGAACAAAAATGCATGAAGAAAAAGCAGCTCATAAGAGCAGAACACCTGGGATCAGAGCTTCACCGAGAAGGTCTTTGACGAAGTGGATGCAACCTCCTCCCTCCTTTGTCCACACATATGAACTGATGTCCAGCTCTCCTATCACGAAGGTGAAGCGTCTTGGCAGTTCTAAAGGGTTACATGTGTACGAGATGATGAATCTGTGATTCATCACTATAAAAGTTGAAAATAGAGCTTCGTTCCCGAGTAATTAGCTGCATTTTTCCACTTATATTACATAATTATCATTAATGCATGTATAAATAATATCTGCATTTTAGCATTCGTATTGGCATTAAATAAGGAGCCAAAAATCACTTGTACATATTCACATGTATATAGCTAAATTCACCTATTTGTATATATTTTATACTAACTCCAAATCCAATAAAATTAACTCTGTAGTGTATATATTACTAACAATAATAAAAGAAAAATATCAGAAAAATACTAACTTGTAAAATTGATCATTAAAACCCAAATCCAAGTTTGAAATTAAGAACCTTAAAATGCACATATCTCTATCATACAATGTCTGATTTAGGTCTACTCACTTTTAAGTAATATACATTCAAAGACCTTCAAAACAAGACCAATTTCATTAAAATCAAAGATCGTATGTGAAACTTGGGTTTTGGACCCCTATTGTATAATTTACATATTAACTAAAATACCCTTCAATTTATCTTTTTATTTTCTTAATTATTAAAAATCCTGAAAATTAGACTAGGTTGTAAATATTTCTTTCATATTTTTCTAACTTTATTTTGATTTTTTTCTTATTTAAAAATGACAAAAAATGGCAAAATATAAAAATGTGGTATGTTATACCAATAAGATACCACTCAAAAATATTTTTTATACAGATGACTTCCTTTGATTTTCAATCCTTCACAAAAGTTGTAGATCTCATCGAGACGAGCAACCTTCATGTTGATGACTTCTTGATTTAACCTTTTTTGTTATTTCTTTTTTTATTTTTTCTTGTATTTATTTTTTGAATTTTCTAGCAGCGACACTTGGCAGCTGCTGGAGCTTCCACGTTTCACCCCAAATTTTTTTATTATTTTCGGGTTTATTTTATTTATTATTATAATTTATTTTAATTAATTAATTAATTATATTTTTATTTTATTTTTTTAATATTTTCTTCTACCATTATTTTCTCTTCATTATTTTAATAGCCTACTTATATTACTTTATTTATTTATTTTTTTATTTATTTTCCCTTTTACTTCTTCTCCCTTTACTTATTACCTACTCCAAGTCACCAACTTCCCATCTTCCCCTCATCTCCCACCACTCCTCCAACTTCCACCCCACTTCCTTTCAAACTTCCTCCTTCTATTTATTCCTCTCACCCCTCTTCATTCATCCATATCCGCTGATTCAAGAGAAGTGAGGACGAGCCCCTTTAACCTTCAGGTGACAGTTGCAGGAGACGAGTTGAGTGACGACAAACTCAAGGTGAGATCCGATGGTCTGCACCACCATTACGAGTTCTTCGAAGCTCATTTAACTTCTATGCTCCGATTCTGCCCGGAGCTGATTGAGGCGACAACCGAAGGCCGCACACCATAGCTCCTCAAAAAATATGGTGATCCACCACAAGTAAGTAACCCCTCTCTTTTTCCTTGTCATTTTATTTTTATCTAACAATTTTTTTCTTGTTGATTCATATCACAATCACCACATTCATCATTGCACACACCACCTTAGTTATTTTTTTACATAGGCATCTTCATTGCATTTACACACATCAACACAATCACCATCATACTATCTTAATCTATTATCATCACTAAACACTCTTCATCACATCGCCACATCTCCATATATTTTTACCATTTCATTATTGTTCTCTGTTTGAGAAAAAATATAAAATTTTTAAAAAAAATGCAGTCTCGGTCGTCGACCTCCGAAGCCCTCCGCCTCCACGCACCAGGCTGCCGCCCCCCATCCGCCGCACCACTTGCCACCACGTCCAACCATGCCGCCCTCCAACGTTGCGCCCCTTCGCTGCGCGACCAACCACCAACTTTGCCCCTTCCTCCCTGCTAGCAGGCCCTCTAACCGCGCCCGCCTGCCCCCCCCGACTGCGCACACCAACAACCCCTCTTCCTGGTCGCGTCCCCTTCCCCACGCGTGGGCCCGCTGCTAGAAGATCTCCTGCCCGCCACTCACCGTGCAACTCCAGGTCGCACACGGCCGTGCGTCCTTCGTGACCTCTAGTTGCTGCCCCGCAGGTCGACCCCTCCACCTCTTCACAGCCGCACACAGCCGGTGCGGGCTTCGCGCGCAACTCTCTTCACGGCCGGCCCGCCTCATGCCGACCTCGCGCGCTCGTGCTGCCCAGGCCGCTCGCCACCTCACCGCGCACGTTCACGTTGCCCCAGCTACGCCCGTGCGTCTCCTCAGGATCGTGCCCTAGACATGGGTGTTAGAAGGTCTTTTCATTTTCTTTTTTTTGAGAAAAATGCATCTTCAGTCTGTTAGTTTTCTTATTTGCAAAAGCATCCTTGTGCACATTTCTATTACTTTCATTAATTTCTGTATTGCAAAGATACCCCTACAGTTACGTATTAATTTGGACATTCATTTTGCATTATTTATTTTAATAAAAATAGAATCTCGTTGAGAACTTAATTCAGTACATTTAGGATATTTAATTAGATTTTTTAAGCATTGGGTAATTAACTAAAACTAGTTTGGTCAAAAAATTGAATATTTTCCCATCATGTGG
Organism: Ottelia alismoides; assembly: GCA_037367405.1. Lineage (NCBI taxonomy): Eukaryota > Viridiplantae > Streptophyta > Magnoliopsida > Alismatales > Hydrocharitaceae > Ottelia > Ottelia alismoides. The sequence continues at coordinate 132,470 of JAZKJV010009367.1, read as the reverse complement.
TATGCAATTCATATTTAATTAAATATTGCTTCAAAAATTATGCGAAAATTGTGGATGATGCCTTTAAGTGTCGTTTATTTGCTTTCCAAATTTCATCTAAATTGGAGTTATATTGTGCACAAAATAAATCATAGAGTGATTTTTGTAATTGATTTTTACTTAAATCCATGAATAACATTTTTGTGAATTTTTAACTCTCATGTACTGTTCACTAAAATATCTATTTGAGATAATTTTTCTTCTAGATAAATTAATTTTGTGGATTAGTTAGGAATTGAATACTCTCAATCACTCTTTTTCCTTAAAAAATTTATAAAAAATCATATATTTCAGAATATTCCAAATAGTGTAGCTTCACTTCATCATATTTCACTTCCACTAAAAATTCCATAATTTTTGCATTTTGTTTGTACGAACAATTGCATAAAAAATCCTAAAAGTTCACATTTTTCTTTGTTGCATCTTAAATTCACAAATTCCAATAAAACACATTTTGCATTCAACATTAGATTAGGATTTTAGGAAAAATATAACTTAGCTATCTTGACTTAATTTCATATTAAAAATTAATTTGGCTAAGTGGCTTGTTTTCTTAATAACCTAGTGATGAATCTGCGATTCGTCATCTTTATTCATTTATTTTAGCTTAAAATCTCTTATAAAACACCTGCATATAACACTAACTCCATATTCTTACTAACTTGCATCTGTGTAAATATTGTACACTTCTTACTAATTTTAACCTAAAATAAATAAAGAAAGAAAGAAAGGAAAAATAAAGAAAAGAAAATAAAAAAAGAAGGAAGACTGTATACAGGCTAACCCGAACCCCGAGAGAAGGTCAAGACTTGACCTGATCGATCAAGAATAAAGTAGGGGGAGATAAGGGTCCTTAAGCAGAAAATAAAAAAAAAATTGTGTGTGTTGTTGTAAATACTTATCACTTATTTTGTGTATATCTCTATAAAACTAACACTAATTTACTTGTGCCTTAATTTACCTCAAATCAAATAACTTTCAAAACCAAAGTTGTAAATAAAAATGTGTCCTAATTAATAAAATAATTACACAATTAAATCATGTACAGAATAAAAGTATCCACACTTGGAAAAAGCCACTATGCACTAATTGAAAAATCAATTCTGCCTCCATATGACCTCAAATTAAACAATCTCACGTCCATTGGACTCTAAATTAAATTATCTTTAAAATGGATGTGATTTCATAATTTTTGGAGTTACGAGTAAAAAGTTGGTTTTTCGAGGTGGTTTGTGCAATTTTCCCATGTATATTGTAAATATTGTATTTTTATATATTTGTAAATTATTCTTACCAATTATTTAAAATAAATATATTTTTTTTTTCAAAAAAGAGCTAATTTCCTTATTTACCCTTGTATATAATGTCATATATGTATATAGTATATGTATATAGTTGCTGTTTTTAATTAACCATCATAAAAAAATAAAAAAATAACATTTTTTAATTCAAATAAATAAAGTGACGAAAATTCAAAAAAATTAGATAAATTTTGTAAATAGTTTTATCTCTTTTACTTTATCTCATGTCATCTCTTCCACAATAAAATTCAAAAATTAATTTCAATTTTCATCTCTCATCTCTTTATCTAAAAAATTCAAAAATCAAATTTCATTCCATCTTTTCTATTTATATCGCTCCTTCTCCCTCATTCCAACTTGATCAATCTTTGGTGAGAGGAGCCTGATCTCCGAGAGTCTTCTTGTCGAGAAAAGGTGCCTAGCCTCCGAGTCGTCCTGTGACAGCGAGTTGGCCTTCGTCGAGGTGATCACGATCATTTTCCGCTCTTAAGGTGAGATCCGTCATCATTTTCTTCTTATTTTTATCTAGGTTAATCGTAATTCTTCTCGCACTTTTATCTCGTTGTCATTTTTATCTAGATCTTAAAGAATCCATCTTGATTTGATCCGCCACCGACCCGATTTTTCATCTCACTTTCTCGATCTCCATGCGTTCTATTTCTATCGTCCACAATCTCTCAACTCCGACCGCGTACGGTGGCCAGAGATCGGATTCAATTCTTTCATTTTTCGCCAAATCCCTGTTCATTTTTCCGAGTTGTAAATAAAAAACAATAAAAAACCATTTGTTTTCTTTATCCTCTAACGTCTGTTTTGCAGGGTCATAAATAAATAAAAAATTTCTGTTTACATTTCCTTTTTTAAAAAAATTAATAATAAAACATAAAAAAAATCTTTTTTTAACTCTGCTTGCAGTTTACAGTAAAAAATAAAAAAACATAATAAATAAAAAAGGTGGGGCGGCAGCACTTCAGCTGCCGTCGCCCACCTCCGCGCCACCGCGGCGCATGGCCGCTTCAGCCGCATCTGCCACCGACCGCCGCCCACCTCCATTGTTGTCGCCACCCGTATCTTGAAGCATCCCTACACCCGGAGCACAAACCTCCATCGAAGATCCTCCTGCATATGCTCCTCTGCCGACGCGCGAGGCCCGCTCCACCGCGCGACCTTGCACACGCGTCTCCCTCCGAACACCGCCAGCAACCGACGCTGTGCACCGCCTTCCCACACTAGACCCCAGGCCCCCAAGCCGCCTAACCCACGTCGCCGTAGCGGCATGCCTCTGCCGCTGAAGCCGCATCTCCGCAGCGATTCGCCATCCGCCGCTCTAGCACACCACCTCACCACCGAAGAATAGTTCCTGCGCGGAAGAGAAGAAAGAGGGGCGGCGCCCCCTCTTGTTGCCTTGTAATCGAAGAAAGAAGAAAAGCCTTAGGGCTTCTTCAATTAAAAATTGGAAAGATTGCACACAGCTCTCTGAAAGTCTCGCAAATTTCGAAGAAGCCCCTGCCAGAGCCTCAAGCACATGATATGTGGTAAAATTGCGCTTTCTTCCTTGTGATTTATTTTTATTATTTATTTGAGGCAAGAACAAAACTTATTTACATTTTTGTCCATGTTCTCAGACATTGCATGATTCTTCTATTGAAATAAATGTTTTTATTAGTCCAAACATTCTGAGAAAATTGTGCTATGCTCCTGATGTGATTATCTTCTTAGCATAAATTTTCATTGTATTTTGCCTTATTTATTATTATTTAAAAAATCAAAAACATGTCATTTTCCCTATTTGAAATTTAAAAATTCATAAAAATTCAAATATTGTTCCAAAAATTCCAAAAAATAGAGTAGTTGTATTTCATTGTCTTTTAATTTCTCACCAATTTTCACGCATTAATTATTTATAAAACTCAAAAAAATGGAAAACATAAAAAATCTTATAAAAAATCTACAAATATTCAAAAATTTTGATTTTAGTTCCTATTTGTAGATATTTTCATGTAGTTTGTCTTAAAAATAGTTGTTAGGAGTTTTGGTTACTAAAATATTTTTAAGTTGTAAATTACTCCAGGCTGTGCATATTTTCATATTTTCTCACTGTTTGATTTTTAGAAAAATACAAAAACATCTGAAAATTCCACAAAAATTCTCAAAAACATTTCAAAAGTTTTAAAATCCAAAAATATTTTTTCTGGATTTTTCTGAGCATTTTTGACAAATTAAAAAATTACAAAAAGAGTTGGTATGCTTACTTTTGATCTTGTGAATATTGCTTCGTGTTTTTTTTTGAAAATTAAAAAAAAATAAATAAATCACAAAAATCAAGGATAGTTGTCCTTTGAGATTCCTATTTTCCCCTTAATTAGTTCCTGGTTAATTGAATAACCCTCGAGAATTGTTGCCTCCTTGAGTTCGACCCTGTCTGCTATACAGGTTAATAAGTAGCAAAAATAAAAAAATTATTTGTTTGTAACGAGATTTTGGGGATAGCAGCAACGACAACATCATTTACCATTATGTTTCGACCCACAAGATTTCGTGCCCAACACCTAGTTCAATCGCATTTGTGTTTTTGCATTACATGAAATTAATTATAAAAAAAATTCGCTTGAAAAATTGTGAGCTAATTCGTATAATCTGATCCGAAGTTGTTCCTTTGCCTCCTTGAGTCGACCCTAAAGCTTGCCCAGGTTAAAAATACATCAAACCGTGAATTATTTAATTCATTGATTCGTGTGGTTAATTTTTCATCTATCCTGATTGCCCGACTACAACAAACACGACAACATATTTTTATTAAATAAACAAGCTCACTTCAGCGGTCAATCAGTATACGATCAACTTATCAAAGGAGGAGGTGGGGATTATTTTATACATGCAAGAAAAAGAAAAAAAGGTAATGAGGGTTTCAGCCTGATCGAGCGACAAAAATTGAATCAAAATAATCCGCATGAGAGAGCATGATCCCATCTTCAACTTTGGAACAGATATCGAGCCAAAATGGGTTGGACATCACATGAAAAATTAGAGAACTTAGTACCCTAACCATTTCTGACAAACAACATAGAGAGGAGAGGGTGTTGACTTGGACTCAACACTCCCAGGCTCGTAATTGGGCCACGTAGGCACCACACAAGTCACAAAACGACAAAACCAAAAATAAAACAAAAGGAACTAAAAATTAAAATAGAAAATGATTTTATTTAAATAAACGTAAAACATTAAAGATGTTCCATATTTAGTCATATATTTTAGTGATTTTTATTTTATTTTTATTACTTTATTTGTTAGGTTTTAATTTTTAATGTAATATTATTGTATAAATACCTATATATACTATATGTAATTTTTATTTTATATTTTATTATCTTATATACATAATTAATTTTTATATTTATACTATATTTGCATACATAAGTACATATTTTCTTCTATTTTTTTGAAGTTATTTATATACTTAAATAATTAGGTATGTATTAGATAGGTATATTATAGATATGTTTATCTATGTAAGAAAGTACATTAATTATTTTAATTAATTTTTAATGATTTTATTTTATATTTATTATGTACAGGCCATTTAACTAATATTTAAATATTTATAAAAATGTAATAAGGTGAAAAATATAAAAAGAAAATATTGAATATTATATACATGTATATTACACAACGAGGACCCAAAATCCAACTTTTGCATCTTAACTCCAAATTGCATAAAACCACCTTAATTAAATAGATATTTTAATTTTATGAACACCAAAGATGAGTTTGGTGAATTTTGATTTGGTATGGAGAAGATAGATGTCTGAGAAGTTCTCTTTGCAGTTTTTATTTCGTGTATACCAGTCACACTATGCATATTTTTTAATGAAATATTTTTTTTATTTTTCTTTGTGTTTTAATACAATGTTCGTGTTCAAAGTTTATTGATTTGAGGTACAAAAATATGGAAATAAGTTAGGTCCCAAATGTATATATTGAAGAAAGAATTCGGGCTTTAATTCTAATTTTTGTGTAGTTTTTCTGCCCTATCTCCACATACTTTATTCCTTGTCGACCAAGTCAATGCTTGACTTAGTCTCGGGGGTCAGGGTCAGTAAATATCTATGATACCTCCTTTATTTTTCTTTTCTTTTATTTATTCCTTCATTTTAGGGTTTAAGTGCATGTATTTATACACACTATATATGTATATACAAGCATTAATTCTGGTGTGTTATTGATATTTACATGCATTTATCTAGGGATTAAAAGCCTAAAATGAATGAATGAATATGTATGAATGGAATTCATCACCCCTCTTCGCATAGACATCTACTCGGTTCTGATTAGTCGATAATTGATCGTTTTACAACGAGATCAAATGAAGTTAGCAAATAATGGTTCATCGGAATGATATAGTTCGCAACGACTTCTATTGTATAATAACTCACTGTGAGCTGAGAGGTAGGGCGTAAAGGCGCTCCTCAACTTCAAGAGCCACATCCAATAAAAAACATTAACGAAGCTATCTACCACAGATAGATGTCACATCCCCTACCACAACCAACACCCTGGGAAAGACAAAAAATATATCCCACCATCAAAGGGGGCTCATTTGATTCTCAACAATAAATGATGGTTAAAAATATGGTCATTTTTAAAGTTAAGTTTGATGATGTTACTAATTGCACATTAATTGAAAAGATATTTTTGTAATCGAGGGACTTTCAAGGGTTATTTGTGAAAATAAGAACTTTACTAGAATATTATTTGAAAAATACACATACGTATCCCCTATCAAATTAAAAATCAGGATCAAAAGTTCAAGAATGTATTCATAAAGAGACTCTTTACCCCCGTAACTCTGCATAGTTTCATTATTACTTGCATAAGCCTCCATAATTGCAAATTAAATGGAGAACATTGAATAATTGTTAACCATTACATTACATAACCACGTATTAAGTTCCATTAATTCTGCCATTACTTCTAACCGAATCCTTTAAAATCATGACATATTTTCCCTTTAACATGCATCAAATTTATAAAAATATTGCCCATATTTTTTCAATCTTTATCCACTCATCTCCTCTCGATTTCACACATAAGAATCACACACGAACTTGATTGTAACCAAGAGCACCATATATTAAAAAAAGAAAAGATCAAAACTTTCTTGATCATAGCCAACAACCGTCATCGCGTGTGAGAAGGTGTGGTAGTGATGGCGGAGGTCGAGAGAGGACGTCGAGGAGGATGATAGGGAAACAATTATGACGACGACATCTCTGAGGAGGGGAACAAGCTCTGCAGATAGTGATCTCAAGCAACAATAACAAGATACCATCTCCATTGTTGATATACTCCGCTTGATCAGGGATCCTCGAATCTGGATATGGTCAGAGGGAAGGAGCCATACTACATTTCCAACGAGGTTGGGGTATGACTGTGAATGAAGGAGGCCTCCCCGGGTGCATGCCACCTGTGGGGGCAGCTTGAACATCCCATCATCGGGGTCTTCTTTGAGCTAAAGGAGGTAATTGGAGTCGACAACATACTTCAGGTGGAAGAGGGAGCATCGTCATTATTAGACGTCATATTTAGATTCATGAAGAAGTAGTGGAAACAAAGAACAATTATAGTTCTTGATCATATTCATTGAAGGAGATATGAATTCCTCCGTTCTTAACCCAATATAGAGAAGGATCTCAAGAGCAGCATACACTTGCACTTCTTTCGAGAGAGGATCAACATTATCATGTTCGTCGCCCGAACCTACATTTGTAGCATTACCATCACCTACATTTTTTTGTCAATACATAGCACCGATGCATCCATACCATCTTTTTGATCAGTGCAACACATTGCAACCAAGTTTCGACCGTTATCTAACAACTTCAGGTCCGTTTCTATTCACGCAAGCAAGAAGAATAAACCCAAAATTCAAACATCATTGAGATCCATTGCTTGGAATGTAACAACCCTCTAAGTCACACATCGACCTTCGAAGAACATGCCTTTAGGTGAGTCCAGATCCAGATCTATTCCGATCGACTTGTGCTCTGAAGCAGCAACTTCGTGCGAAGGACATCGTTTCAAGAACAACCCACTCGAGGATTAACCACCACCACCTTGAGTATACCTATGACGACCACTCAAATCTCCATAAACCATCGCACGAACGCCGTCATCACTAGGAGGGGATGTGAGGAATTGAGTCAGATGGCTAAAATGGGTCCTTCTTTAAAGCTCCCCTCGTGATGTTCTCGTCCCTGAAACCACACTTGGTGGTGATTACAGAGAAGGCCAAGGTGGCTATGTGGTTCTAAAAGGCGACATTCGACGTTGAAGGGCTTCACATGAATGGGGAGGTGGTGGAAGAGGAGGGAGGGGGAAGGACAATGTGGGATGGGGGTAAGCGAGGTTGATATTGGGAGGTGGATGTGGAATCGCATGTAAATAATATAAAGAAAATAAATAAATATTAGCTATTAAATTTAATATAGTAAGAATAACTCACAAGAATGGTTGAGGTTTCTACATGAAAATGTACTTCACGATTATAAAAAGTTATATACTTCACGATTATAAAAAGTTATATACTGAAACTATTCATGGTTATAGTAAAAGTCCCATTCCTAAAATTATAAAAAAACTTTCTTAATTTCAACCGCTTTACTCTAGTCGATTATAAAGCATTTTACTCTGCGGCAGCGGGGAAGAAATGAGTTCCTCCGATGTCGCGAAGGCCTCGTCAGGCTGCTGGAAATGGCCTCCGTGGGATCTCCACCGCCGTAACACCGAAAACGTTAACCCTAGTCCTTGTGGCGCAATCGGACTCCCATGGGCATTCCGACCTTTTCAGAGCCTCGGAGCCATAGCCCTCGATCTACTCTCCGCTGCCTCCAAAACAATAAACCCGGCTGCCGGAGTCCGGATCCACGCGACTTCAGGCAGCGGTGGAAGGGCGAGCCTGTCGAAGGAGGAGCAGGGAGAGGCGGAACATCGTGCACTCGCATCTGCTTTGGCGAGTGGGAAGGAGGCGACAGTGATCGGGTTCTACTCCCCCAAGTGCCACCTGTGCAGCTCCCTCCTTGAATTCGTACTTACTCTGGAGGAAAGGAACATGGAGTGGGTTAGCTTCGTGCTGGCGGATGCGGAGAATGAGAAATGGCTTCCCGAGGTAACGAATCGAGAACTGTTTTAATGAACATCCAGCTTGTTTGGAGTTGTGGTGGTTCAAATTGCAATACTTCGGTCAATTGCTGCTGAGATTGTTGATAATAGCATGTTACTGAATTTGTATATCATGTTTGAATTTTGAGTTGGATTTAAAGCTAGAATGCAAGTTCGGGGTAACTACAACATGGTGGCTTAAGTAAAGTGACATCTTCGCTGAAATACGTGGAATTTGAGTATACACCGGATTCACACTTCGAATGAAATGCAGGCACCCGGTTGAAGTGCGCGCATCTCCCGGAATACTTCCGGGAGGATCATATTTTACGCCATTGATGCCAATTCTCTGTATTCACAATTACGCTTCCCATTGGCATCTTGAGGATTGCCGATTTGAAAGGACTTTTTTTTGGCTCTAATTCAAATTCTGCGTGAGGACAATAATCATAATCTCAAAATTTAGGGGATGGGGGTATTGTAGACTGAAACAACATGAATATACAACAACAACAACAAAGCCTTTTCCCACAATTAAGCAGAGTCGGCTACATGGATTCTTCGCCTCCATTCAGATCTATTTTGCGTCAATCCCGGGCTTATATCCACAAAACTAAGATCCCTTTGTATGGTCTCTTTCCAACACTTCTTGGGCCGTCCTCACCCTCTCTTAGCCGGCTCAACATCCCAACACTCGCATCTCCTGAGTGGTGCATCAGCTGATCTTCTTTGCAAATGTCCAAACCATCTTAAGCGGTTTTCTTGCATCTTATCCTCGATCAGAGCTACACCAACTTTCTTTCTGATTGCATTATTGAATCCGATCTTTACGTGTGTGTCCACACATCCACCTTAGCATTTTCATTTCTGCTACATTCATTCTCTGCACATGTCTATAGTTCACAGGCAACATTTAGATCCATAAAGCATAGCGGGTCTCACAGCTGCTTTGTAAAACTTTCCTTTAATTTTTAAAGGAATTTTCTTATCATAGAGAACAACAGAAGCTCCTCTCCACTTTAGCCAGCCTGTATTTATTCTATTAGTAACATCTCCATCAATTTCCCCATCATGTTGCAGAATAGATCCGAAATATCTAAAGGAATCTCTCTTCTGAATGTTACTGTCACCAATCTTCACCTCGATTTCTTCACCATTGCTTCCATCAAAGGTGCACTCCATATATTCCATCTTAGCCCTACTCATACGAAATCCTTTAGTCTCCAACTCATGTCTCTAGACCTCAAGCTTCTCATTTACTCCATCTCTAGTCTCGCTAATTAACACAATATCATCAACAAATAACATATACCAAGGTAACTCATCTTGAGTGTGACTTATCAACTCGTCCATAATCAAAGTAAAAAGAAATGGACTCAAAGCAGAACCTTGATGTAAATCAATGTTAATGTCAAAATATCCAGTCTTTCCAGACGGGGTCTTTACACAAGATAAAGCCCTATCATACATGTCCTTTATGAAGTTAATATATAGAACATGTACTTGTCTCTTCTCTAAAACTCTCCACAATATCTCTCGTGGGACAGAATCATAAGCCTTCTCCAAATCAATAAAGATCATATGGAGGTTCTTCCTTTTAGCTCTATAAATTTCCATTGTTCTCCTCAGCAAATGGATGGCTTCAATCGTTGAGCGACCTGGCATGAATCCGAATTGGTTTTCTTTTACGTTGGAAACTTGCCTCAACCTTCTTTCGATCACACGTTCCCAAATTTTTATAGTGTGACTTATCAACTTGATACCTCTATAATTTGGACAATTTTGAATGTCTCCTTTATTCTTATAAAGAGGCACTACGATACTCCTCCAATCTTTATGCATTTTCTTGATTCGCCAAATAACATTGAATAGATTCGTAAGCCAAGTCAAACCATGCTCACCTAAAACTCTCCATACTTCTACAGGGATGTCATCCGATCCTACACCTTTCCCGGGTCTCATAACCTTCAAAGCCTCCTCTACTTCCTTTCTTTGTATCCGTCTATAGCTTGTACGATTCAAGTAACTTTCACTACTAGCTAGATCACCCAAAGTGATCTCTCTATTTCCTTCCCCAATGAAAAGTTTATGGAGGTACTCCTCCCATCTAGTCTTTATATCCCTCTGAGTATCTTTCTTTCTCTTGCCTTGGCCAACCTGAATATATCCTTCTGTCCCCCCTTAGAGTCGAGATTTTTATACAAAACTTCATAAGCTTCTGACTTAGCTTCGCTTACAGCATTCTTTGCTTCCTTCTTCGCTATTTTGTAGTTTGTGACAGTTTCCTCTGTTCTATCCTTAAGCATAGCTTTAAAGCAAGCTCTTTTTATTTTTAATTTCTTTTGCACCCCTTCACCCCACCACCAAGCTTCCTTTTGACCTGGAGCTCCTCCCTTTGACTCGCGTAACATTTCTTTAGCTACCTTTCGGATACAAGATGCTATTGCCTTCCACATCTCGTTTGCACGACCGCTACAATCCCAAGATAAGTCTTTTAAAACCTTCTCCCTGAAGCTCGCTTGCTTCAGTGGAAGATTCGACCATCTAGTTCTAGTTATATTAGAAACCCTCCTTTTCTTTACCAACCCTTTCATTTGTACATCCAAGAGTAACAAACGATGTTGGGTTGTCAAACTCTCTCCTGGGATTACTTTGCAGTCTTTACAACACAACCGATCTCTTCTCTTCAACGCAAGTAATCTATCTGTGTTCTAGTTGGCCCACTCTTATAAGTAATTAAATGTTCCTCCCTCTTCTTGAAGAGAGTATTTGCTATGAAAAGATCATATGCTGTTACAAAATCCAGGATAGCTTTTCCCTCTTCATATCTATCCCCAAAACCATGTCCTCCATGAACACTAGCATGCCCTGAAGCATCTTTTCCCACATGTCCATTAAGATCTCCACCGATGCAAATCATCTCTCTTTGTGGGATTCCTTATAGACTCTTATCCAAATCCTCCCTAAAAGCTTGTTTAGTCCTTTCATCTAAACCAATTTGCGGTGCATAAACTGAGATGATATTCAGAATTTCTTCTTCAAGCACCAATTTTAGCAAAATAATTCGATCTCCAAATCTTTTCACCTCAACCACACAATCCTTCAAATCCTTATGAACAACCACTCCAACGTCGATTCTACCCTTATCTTTAATGAATACCAAGGTTGCAGAAAGCGGTAGTCGGTACTCGGTCGGTAGGGTCACTGACTAAGGATTAATCGGCAGTCGGGCGACTAATCAGATTTAGTCGGCCATTAGTCGGTTTTGAATTTTTAAATTATTTTATATATATAAATCAATTTTTATACACACATTCTTATATATTTACATTGACTTATACATTTTCTATACTATCATAATGAAATAAAAGAAGTAATTGTCTTTAAATATAACACTAAGCATGTTAGAATTAGTTTGCTTTTACAAATATCGAAAAACTAAAAAAAATAAAAAATCTTTATGTAAAAGTCAGCCTTGGAGTCGGCCGACTAGGTCGATTAGTCGGCCCGATTAGTCGGGTTGACCGACTAATGACCGACTAGGCCTAGTCGAGTCGGCTGCCCCACCTACTCGACTAGTCGGACCGACTAATTGGCCTAGTCGACTGACTTTTACAACAATGATGAATACCAAAGTTTAAAGCCTGTCTTCTCAATCTTCCTTGCTTTCTCTCCAACCCATTTAGTCTCTTGAAGACATAGTATATGAATCTTCCTTCTTTCCATCGTATCCACTATCTCCATCAACTTTCCAGTTAAAGTGCCAATATTCCAACTACCAATCCGTAACTTCCATTGCAATCTCTTTTGGATTAACTTCTTTACTCGCATGCGTCCATTATGCGAGAACCCTTGTAAATTTTGGACTGCATCGTGGCGGTGATGCAACAGAATTAGCTTAATTACCCGCATGCGTTCCTCATGCGAGAACCCTTGCAAATTTTGAACTACATCCAAGCTGCGATGTAGCGGCCCTTGTCAATTTTTCATTGCATTCGGGCGATGCAACGCGCCGCAAGTAGGGAACGCCCTAACGAAATCTGTAATTTGCTTAAATCCATGTTGAAAAGATCCGACTGTCATGAGGCAACTTCTTAAATAGTATTTTTTTTAGAAAAAAGTACTATTTAGGAAGTTGTCTCCGACTGTTTTACGCTGGCTGTCGGCTACCTAACGCAACCCTCCTCATTTACCCGGGCTTGGGACCGACCATGGTTGAGTTGAAACAACATGAATATAAGTAAATAATAATATTTCAGTTTCGCATGATTTAGTTCAATGACATTACCCTATTAAAATGAAGATAATAAACTATTTACAAATCATAATTCTATTACACATAATAAACATGAACCGGTTAATAACCATTAGATAAAACAAATCACGACAAGATCTGGATAAAGCAGATGAATTAAAAAAGTGCGACAAATACATAACAAAATAGATTAGATCAAAGATCATCGAAGCGCCTATGGTTGAACTGTCTTTAGAGAAGATATTGTCCCCGCAATACATGTATGTAGGGTGTCTGGCAAAGCTCCCAAGATATGACGGCATCACGGTTATTGTTGTCACACTCCGACATGGCCGTCCTTTAAAGTACCTCACAGAACAATAGCAACATAGAGACGTAAGAGAGATGATGGTTCGTGGTGAAGAACAGAGAAAACGAGAATGCGTAAAAACAAAAGAACATATATGGGGATATGTATAACTGTCATGCCTTGTTGGATCCGTAAGTGCCCACAAAAAGAGCATCTCCTCGGATCTCCATTGTTTGAAATGACTGGAATCTGAGCATCCAAGCCAAATCAATTCACAACATCTGGATTTTAAATTAATCCAATGAATTAATTTATCTGTCATGTTTAATGAAAGCTATAGCAAAGCATCGAGATCCGAGGTTCGAATGGACACCCTGAACTGGAGCCTGAGCCGGAGATGGAATAGTAAGCAGTAAGAACCACATCACCCCAGAAAGAGTGAGGAGCACTACTCTAGATCAAAAAAAGTTCGGGTTACATCAAGTAAATAACGGTGTTTGCGATCGGCAGCATCGTTCTGTTGGGATGTGTAGGCATACGATGTCTGGTATACAATGCCTAGAGATCTGAGAAACTTGAATAACTGTAAAGCCTGTAATATGTAGAACTCTAAAGTATTGTCAAAGAATAAAAAACTTGATGGTAGCAGAGAAAATAAATTTAATTTTATTAATAAAAGTTTTAATGATCGACCCATCTTCATAATTGTTTTTCAATAGAAAGACCCAAAAAGTCTAGAGTAGTCATCCACATCAACAAGATAAGAATGATATCCCTAGTGATTAGGAACACGATCGGGACCCCAAATAACTAAGTGAAGGAGTTCAAATAACTGAGTACTACTACGACACTGACAACCATGTGAAGAAGAGCAGTGATGCTTCCTAAGCTAGTAAGCCTAGCAGTAGCACTGGTAGGAAGATCGCGGAGATATCTGTAGGACATGATAACTTTTGCAGAAGAGGGAGACCAAATCGAAGATGCCATAAGTATGGAGAGACTGGTCTAGCGAGACATGAGAAGGCTGGACCAAGGTTCGAAATCTCGATTTTGATTTCATTTCAGTCCCCCCTCCCCTGAAAATGGAAATTCCGATGATTTTGGTGATCTCAGAATTGGCTCAAAAACATTTTTCTACCAGTTTTTTTTTGCAAATTAAGATCATACAAGTTATTTGAACAATAAATAACTTACAAATACCCATCTATATCACACATATAACTCATTTATACCCTTTATATCACACATGTTAGCCATATCACTGTTTATTCTGATTGCTGACTGATAGATATTGGAAATGTAGTTAATCCAAGTTCTTAAAACAATAAATAACTTACAAATACATTTATATAATACATATCCATTTAGTGCATTGTTGTAAAAGTCGATCGACGAGTGAGGGGGGTTGCCAACTCGACTAGGCCTAGTCGACCAACCCGACTAAATCCAACTAATCGACTTACTTTTACATAGGGATTTTTTTTATTTTTTAAAAGCTAACTTATTCCAATATGCATAATGTTTTATGTAAGATCAATTAGAGTACGAGAGCCGGAGGTTGTTGCATGGGCCGGTGTCTGGGTGCTTGCAGTTGAGGCAGCGGAGGCCGAGAGACTGGGTGTTGCCGTGCAGCCTGGCAGCGTGGAGAGGGTTGTTGTCCGGGGGTTTTTGATGGGGGTGAGGACGAGGGAGCGCATTTCAGAGCTGCTGCGTGGCGTTATTGTGGTTGTCTCAGTCGAGAGTTCGGGGTGTCAACCCGGGCAGCCTTTGGAGGTGATCCTTCGGGTGAGGCCGGTTGGTGTCGAGAAGATGTGTTGGTGGGAGGTTCGACTGGCTGGTAGGCGGCTTCTTCTTGAGCTGGTGGCTGCAGATGTGTGGGCGACTATTCTGGCTGCTGGGCCTGGGTGCCGCAAGAAGGAGGTCCCGGTGGCCGAGGTCGCGGTGGTGGATGGTGAGGTGGAGCAGCGATCTGATGCGAAGGTGGGGGCTTGGCGGCCAGAGGAGGGGCGGCTTTCGGTGGGGGGGCGGCTTCCGAGTGTGGCCCGCGCCCCGGGGGAGGGTCTTCGGTTCAGTTCCATTTCGACGGTGGATTTTCTGAGGTTGGCGGCTGTTTCTTTGCCTTGGTTTCTGGCGTCTTCGACGCGATCTGCTGGCGGAGGGGAGGCTCTGGGAGGGGGTGGGGCTCGGTTAGCATCGGCTGCTTGTCTGGTGGAGGAGGTTGAGGGGGGGGGGAGGGGTTTGGCCCGAGGTGTGGAGGGGGTTGCTTTGGGCGCCGTTTCGGAGAGGGGGGGGGAGCTACGACCTCTCCGCGGGTGGACGTATCTATGGGGGAGTGGGCTGTTGTTCTGGGGGGACGGGAATTTCAGCTGGAAGGGGTGGCTGCTGTGGTTGGGGTGGTTGGGTCGTCTGAGGGTGCGTTGGGTGGGGAGGTTCCAGCTGGGGGTGGGGCCGATCCGACTGGGGTGGGGCAGGTGGGAGGATCTTTGCAGCTTTTGGGCGGGGAGATGCCGCGGCGCTTTGGTGTGGCATATGAAAGGGGGAGAGGGGAGCGAAGGAGGGCTGAGAAGGAGGCGAGGGCTGCTTAAGGGCATCTCTGGCATCGGGGGCAGATGCTGAGGTTGTGAGCGTGAGGGCGGCCAGCCTGTTGGTGGTGCGGAACCGTTTTGCGGCTCTCGACAGGGACATGGCACGGCGCTTGGGGGTTATTCCCCCAAAGAAGAGAGAAGCTTTGGTCGCCAGATGAAACTGCTATCATTGAATGTGAGGGGCCTGGGACAGCCCGAAAAGAGGCTCGGGGTGCAGAATCTGCTGAGAGAGGCTGATGCAGATATTTTCTTGCTTCAGGAGACTAAGTTGCAGTCTTTGGATGATCAGTTGCGGCGGGAGATGAGTAGGGGGAGGGGTTTCTCGTTGGCAGATAAGGGGGCTGCTGGGGCTTCAGGGGGGTTGCTCTCCGGTTGGCGATCTGATTCTTTCGATTTGCTGGGGATGTCCGCCTCCCAGTTCTCTTTGTCTGTTCGGCTGCGGCGAAGGGCAGATGGGATCTGTCTGTGCGTTACTAATGTCTATGGCCCGTGTCGGCGGCAGGATGGTAGCTTGGCTGGGGATCTGGAGAGTGCTGGGCCTGAGGCTGGCGACGGTATTTGGATCATCTGTGGCGACTTCAATGTCACGTTGCTACCGGATGACAGGCCGGGGGGGAGCGGAGGCTCTGATCCTGGATCAGCAGATATGAGGCAGGTGGTTCGGTCTCTGGGATTGTCTGTTGTGGATGCGGCTGGGTGCAAGTACACTTGGAGCAACGCGAGGGCGAGGTCCAGACTCGACAGATTCCTGATGTCGGTTGAGGTCGGGGAGGTCTTCCCTTTGGCGAGGGCTTGGGCTCTTCCGAGGACTATATCTTATCACACTCCTGTCCTATGGTTTTCTGGTGAGGAGCGCTTGGCTCGGTTCTCCTTTCGCTTTGAGAAGAAGTGGCTGTTGGAGGATGGTTTCCGGGACATGGTGCACGAACATTGGCAGAATGTGGTGGTGGCGGGCCCGGCAGTGTCGCGGTTTGCGGCCAAGCTCGAGTCACTGAGGCGGTTGCTGTTGAGTTATGGGAAGGATGTCGCCAGGAGGCGACGGGCCGTCAGGGCAGAGGCTGGGATCAGCAGGTTAGACGGGCTTGATGATGATCGGGGGCTGTCTCCGGAGGAGGTGGAGGAGAGGGCAGCATGGCTTGAGACTGTGCTTCGGGAGGACAGAAAAGAGGAGGTTCATTGGCAGCAGAGGGCCAGGTAGAAGTGGCTAAGGGAAGGGGACGCCAACACGCGGTTCTTCCATTCTGTGGCATCCGAGAGGAGGAGAAGGAGCTTCTTGCATGAGATGGAGGTAGGGGGCCAAAGAGTTTCAGGCGAAAGGGAGATTGGGATCGTTTTGCGGGGTTATTTTGTGAGTACCTCGAGGAGGGTGCTGGTGGAAGATGGCTGGGGTTTGTCGGGTCTGGGGGTGAGGCCCTTGAGTGGTGCCCAGGTTGATTCGTTAGTGGTCGAATTCACGGAGGATGAGGTGCGCAGGGCGGTTTGGGAGCTGAATGCGGACGGGGCTCCGGGTCCGGATGGCTTCTCCATATCATTCTACAGGGAGTTCTGCGATCTGCTGAAGGGGGACATCTTGGAGGTTCTGACTGAGTTCAGGGGGGGCAACATGGGTTTTGAGAAAGTTAACAGGGCTTTGATTTTTTTGCTGCCGAAAAAAGATACCCCAGTGGGGGTGGGGGACTACAGGCCGATATCTATCTCCAATGGCATTTATCTTATTGTCGCCAAGGTGTTGGCGAGCAGACTTAGAGGGGTCCTATCCTCTGTGGTTTTGCCGACCCAATCCGCCTTCATTCCGAGTTGGTCTATGGCGGATGGAATCGTGACCGCTTCGGAGATATGTCGTGAGTGGAAGAGGTCTAAAAAAAGGGGCAGTTTGGAAGATTGACTACACCAAGGCTTATGACTGTGTCAGTTGGAGATTCCTTTGATTAGCTCTGCAGAAAAGGGGTTTCCCGAAAGATTGGATTGCTTGGGTTAAGAGATGCGTCACCACTAGCTCATGCTTGGTGCTGGTAAATGGGAGGCCTGAGGCAGGATGGTTCCAACCGTGGAGGGGGGTGCGTCAGGGCTGCCCCCTTGCTCCCCTGCTTTTTGTGTTGGTTGCAGATTGTCTTGCGCTTTTGTTTGAGCGGGCAGTGGAAGAAAACTGGTGCGAGGGCTTCCGAAAGGGGGACATCTCAGTCCCGGTGTTGCAATATGCGGATGACACGCTGATATTCCTGGGAGGGACGGAGGGGCAGAACCGCAATGCAGCTGTGCTGGTGGATGTTTTTGGGTGCCTCTCTGGGTTGCAGATTAACAGGCAGAAGTCGGTCCTTGTTCCAATGGGTTTGGGTGGCGAGTAGAGCATCAGGCTGGCGGAGTGGGCAGGATGCCCCTTGGGGAGACTGCCGATAACCTATCTGGGATTGCCTCTGGTTGAGTACAGGCTGAGGAAGTTCGATTGGGATTGTGTACTGCGCAGAATGGAGGAGCGGCTGGAAGGTTGGAAGGCTGTCACTCTGTCCAAAGGTGGGAAGCTTACATTGTTGAAGCATGTTCTTTCGGCCATCCCGACTTTTTTCTTTTCGACGAGATTAATGCCTGTTGGTGTTAGAAGGAGGATTGAGACCTTGATGAGATCCTTTTTCTGGTCTGATGGAAGACAGGCAAAGAGGGGGTTGCACCTGGTGGCTTGGAAGGACTTGGCTGTTCCTGTTGCAGAGGGGGGCCTTGGCGTTAGGGACATGGAATCTATGAACAAAGCTCTGTTAGCCAAGTGGGTGGTGCGCATTTGGGGTTCGTCCGATTCGCCGGTCTTGCAGCTGCTGAGAAAGTTATATGGTGTTACTGGGGAGTTGGTGGCAGAAAGGAAGCGTCATGAGTTCTTCCTTGTGGAATGGGATCCGTGCCGTACTTCCGGTGCTACGGCCGCTTCTTAGGCCGATTTTGGGGGATGGGCTCCGTTTCCGTTTTTGGCTGGATGACTGGACGGGGGATGGGGCCTTGGCCTCCCGCTTCGCTCGGTTTATGGCGTTGGCCATGGATAGGGGGGCGCGGGTGGCGGAGGTCGTCGAAGCTGGGACATGGGCGTCGAGGTTCCTTGCGGATCTCTCGGATCAGAGGTTGGAGGAGTTTTTGAGGATGTTGTCTGAGATTCCCCCTGCTGGGGAGCTGTCGGGGGACCCGGACCGTTTTGAGTGGACTGGTGGTAAGTTCTCGGTGAAGGCGGCCTATCGGAAGGTTACTGCGGCTTTGGTGGAGCGTGATGAAGAGCTGTGTGCTGACGTGAAGATGATTTGGGCAGCTAAGATTCCTACGCGGGTTAAGGTCTTCCTTTGGTGTATGAGGAGAGGTCGTATTTGTGACAAAGTGAGAAGAGGCAGACTGCTGGGTGGGACGGATCTAAAGTGTGACAGATGCGAGGACGAGTTGGAGGATGTGGACCACATCTTCTTTGGTTGCAGGTCTTCCGCAGAGGTTTGGGAGTCATTGGGGCTCACGTGGGTCCGGGCCTTTGATGCTGATTAGTTTTGGAGGTCGATTCGTCGGGTAGGCCATGGGTCTTCCGATGATGTCTCCAAGCCTTTTGCCGCACTGTGGGCTATTTGGCTTGGTAGGAATGATACAATTTTCAAGGGGCAGCAGTTTTACTCTGATTGTAGCCCACTGTAATGTTTTGTACAATTTCTGGTTATCAAACTGATGTATCCTATACTTTATTAATGAATGCTTTGGTGTGGTGACTCCCGCCTCGGGAGGGCTCCCCCGTGCTTTTACTCAAAAAAAAAATACTTCTTTTATCTCATTATGTTAATATAGAAAATGCACACATCTATGTATATATAAGAATATATGTATAAAAATGATTTATATATTTAAAATAATTTAAAGAAAATCAAAATCAACTACATCTGATTAGTCGCCCGACTGCCGATTAATCCTTAGTTAGTGACCCCGCCGATCGAGTACCGACTATCGATTTCTGCAACCTTGATTTAGTGTTTGAAATACCATGCTATGAAGATATTGATTGTTTATATCATGCTTATGTCAGCAAATACACATACCCACACACATAAATATATATATATCTTTATATGACACCGATATTCGAAATGGAGTTCCAATACTTAATATGCATAAAATCATGTATATTTAGTGTTTAAAGTAGTATATAGATTTCTATGTTTCGATTTGGAAGCAAAACATCTTTAGATCTAGATGTTGAGACGAACAATTTCGATAAAAAATATGTAAGAGACAAAATATGAAAATCATACATAGATCTAAGGTTTAATCCTCAGAAATAATCAAGTATTAAATTTTAATTAAAAAAAAATTCTCAAAATCTTGTTTTTTAAGTGTCAAATATGGGATCCAAGACTCTCCTTTGAAAAATCATCTTGATTCCAAAGTAAAACACAAAAACCTCGAATTTATCTTCCATATATCTCACAAAATAATCCAATCTACCCAGAAAACCTCCATAATATGCAATACCAACACGACATAAACAAAAATCAAATTTTCCTCATATATCAACAAATTTGGCAAGATTAGGAGTAACCTGCCTCAAGCTCATGGAGGAAGAACCCCAAAGGAAAAAACAAAGCAGAGAAATCAATCATTTCATTGATATTTCGATCATTTTGTTGATATTTCAGTCATTTCGTCGAAATACGGGAAATATGAGATATCGGGTAGTTTTGGTGCCCCGATACCCTCGAAATCAAAATTCGACGAAATTTAAGACCATCAAGACAAGTTTGTAGAGACCATGCTGCTCACGGCCACATCTAATCACCTTTCTCGTGAGTATGTTCTGAAGCATGATAATGCAGGCCCTTCGTAATCTGACAAGTTCATCTAAAAGTCAGGAGCATATAAGACATTATGCAGATGCATGGATGGCGTCCAATGCATCTCCCGATGTTCTGTGATGGATAAGTAAACCCCATTCGCAATAACGACCCATCTACCAAGAGGTATGGATCTGTAAGAATTGAATTGTGCTTTGTTGTCACACAGATGGTGAGAAGCACTTGAATCCATAATCCACTCTGTCATATCGACCTGCTACAACTGGTAAAAGCATACGCTATACCTGAGGAGCTTGAAGAATCTCTAGCTGCTATTGCAACGTTTGAGGAACCTATAGTAGTGCTGGCAACGGGATTGTCATTATCTCCCTCAGCGGGGAGAGACATTATTAGCAATGCATGGATTTGCCTGAGGGACCGAAGTGTCGGGAGGCTCATTCCGCTCTGCTACACAAGCAGATGCTGGGTATCCATGCTTTTGATAGCATGTGCCGTTAGAGTGACCTATATGATGACAATTGGTGTAAGGGCTATGCTGACGTCCACCTCCTCTGCTACATGGCCCACACCCTCTAAACTGAGTAGAACCTCCTCTGCCTAATTTCGCAATAACATTCATAACCCCGCATAATTGTGAATTACATGAGGAACCCTGGATAGTTCCTCGGTCTCACACCTATAACCCTCTGTTAAAGGGATAGTTAACTCAACCATATCATGAGTTAATCTAACCCATAGTCTATCCAAAGGCTATTAAAAATTTATCAAAAAAATAAAAAACCCTCCAAACCCCACCCAAGGAGGTTCTGCCATCGGGTGGAGGGCGGGCGGCAGAGGGGGTAACCAACACCAAGGATCCATTCACCACAACAGGCATCATGGCGTACAACGGCCTCGACCTCGACAGCGGTTTCGATAGCGCTGCGCCAACGGATTCGCTGAACGGGGATGCGTCTAGTTGCTCCTCCTCCAGCAAGGAGGCCTCCGGTAGCTCCACTTCCTTCTCCTCGCGATGGCTGCTCCGCAGGAGAGACCCCAAACATGCCAAGTAGACACCACCCACGTACACGATGCGGCATTCGGACGTGGACACGATGAAGGAGTGGTTTGCGAACCTGCTGCTCGGCGAGGAGGGTTGGCGACGGGGGCGGGGGGTCTCTGCCATCGGGTCGGCGCACGGGGGGGGGGGGGTCTCTGCCATCGGGTCGGCGCCCCACCCCTTTCCACCTCCACCTCCCTACCCCTCTCCTCCGCCTCCCCGCCCCTCGTCTCCGCCCTTCCTCTGCTACCGCCTGACAGCCAGGGGGGGGGGTCTCTGCCATCGGGTTGGCACCCCACCCCTCTTTACCTCCGCCCTTCCTCTGCTACCATCTGGCAACCCCATGCCTTCTTGAGGCTCCGCAGAGAGCACCTCCCGCCCGTCCACGGGGGGGTCCTCTCCGCCCTCGGCTGCAGGGGTTGGGGTTGGGCGGCGCAGGGCTGAGGTCGGTGCCAGCCTGCAGGAGGTCAGCTGGGGGAGGGAGGGGGTCCTGCAGGAGGTGGGCTAGGGGGAGTTTACGACGGGATTTGGAGGAGGTCGGGGCTCAGCTTGGGGATGGTAGTGGAATTAATGGCATACTTTATAAATATGTTATGGTTTTAGTGATAAAATTGGCAACATTTAACTTTTTCCGTAAGAGTTAACGGATAAAATAGATGCCAACTAACACATGGTTATGCCATGTAAGAGTTAAGTATTTTTCAGGGTCCTTGGTGTAATTCGCGATTATTCGGGGTTATGAATGTTATTGCGAAACTACTCAGGGTTATGGGTTTAGAAATCCCTATTGACAATCTCTGTACTGACAGTCTCAGAGAGCTAAACACGTGCATGCATGTCATCTTGCTTCCACGAAGCATTGTCCACAGTCTTGTCCGTCGGCTCTGGATCTGCTAGAATGTGCTCCTTGTTATTACACTACATAGGGTCATAAACCGCATGGATCACAACTCGTAGTTGGTCCCATCCATCTTCATGATGGGAGCCAGACCCTTGAAGGCATCAGATGAAGAAAAGACGCCACCCTTGTTTTCTGACATGATAAAAAAAACTCCGAAACATAAGTCAACTGGGGAAGTAAACTAATCTGAGCGAGTCTACATGATCATATAGAGGATTGGTTGTACGTGTAGACTCATACAACCATCTTTATCAATCAGGCCAGAAAACATGATTTGCAACTATGAAACCATGTTTTCCTATCAAAATCAGATCGTTTAAGAGTGCTGAACGTGACCAAAACAGACTAGGAGAGCCATGAATGGCTAGTAGAGTGGCTAGTGGTAGTTGATGACACAAACATAGGTCTGCATGTGGCCGGCGACGATCGACAGCGGTAGGCTAGGACCAACAGAAGTCCGCAGTGGTGCAGGGGTCCTCTATCGAGGCTGCTGCAACGTGCAGGGGGCCTTTCGGGGTGGGGATTGCTGCTAGGTGGCTGTCAAGGATCCTTCGACGAATGCAACTACGCATAAGGAGAGAGAGGGATGCGAGTAGGGTTAGAGTTTTGGGGCACAAGAACTCCAGTTTAGGACCGTCACTCTGATACATGTTGGGAAAAATGATAAGTTGTTTATTCACGAGGCCCTAAGGTTCTCATATATAAAGGAAATACGTGGGGTTTAGATGAAGATAAGGGAGATGGGTGTGTGTGTGGGGGGGGGGGGTTGGTCTGTGGTGGGTGTCAGCATTGGTTCTCGAGGCCAGTACCTGGGCCTTCCGTGATCATGGGTGCGGTTCGAGGCTCATGGTTTGAGGGGATCTGCCTCTGCCACAGGTGTCTTAGACATCGAGCTCAAATGTACAAAGACCCCGTAATGTGCTTTGCTTGCAGAAGGAGCGACCATCAGAGTTTCTAGTGCAACTGTCCTCGTATTTGGAAACCTAGGCCTTCCCGGAGTGGTGCGGAAGGGAAGGCTGCGCCTCGTGTGCTTGTTGGTGTCGACAGAGGAATGGGTGGAGGTCTGGCAGATGCAATGGAGGGTGTTGGATGTGCTATTGGGTGTGACTTTTCGAGAGATGTGGTCCTTCTTGGTGGCTTTATTGTTTGTTTACGCGACCTTACAGAGGAGGAAGCCTCGAAGCCGCTTGACCTCACGAAGCGGACGTCTGGGAGGATGCATGGCGAGCTTCTAGGTTGCATGATGGAGTTTATGATTTGCAAGCGGCAAGGGTGGTGTCTGTTAAGGGCGTCCCTCTGATTGAAAGGAGGCTCGAAGTGGTTAGAGTAGAGTAGTGTTGGCCCTGGTGATGCGTGTGGGGGCGATTGTTTCTGATGGGCTGCACCAGGGTCAGCAGCTCAGGATGCTGGTGGAGGTGGCAGAGCTCTCGTGGCCATCGTCCTTCTGCTTCGACGCAAATTTTGGCGGCTGCACGTCACGCCTAGAGATCTGGAAGGTTGTGTCGTAGTCATCAGATCCTTGGACTTGACAGCTGGGGAGGTCTGATGCATCGCTGGAGCGGGGAGGGTTGAAAAAAGGGAAAAGTGCTTTTCCCTTTGGTGGAGTGCCCCTTTCCACTTCGGGTAAAGGGGGAGAAGACTTGGAAGGGGGAAGGGCACTGCTCTTGAGAGGTATATGGGCATATCTTCTGTTGGGAAGCAATCCTTTATTGCAGTGTTTGTCAGGCGGTTGGATTCAGAAATTTGGGATCAGGTTTCAGGTGGATACGAACCTCATGCGGACCGAGATTTCATTTGCAGTGGCTTTTGAGCGGGTCCTGGAATCGGCTCGAATGGGTGTTCCATGTTGGCAAGTACGAATCTGGTTCCGTATCCTTTGGCGGATATGGGCTGTAACATGGCTTTTCCCATGTTGTGGAATTTTAACCTGATTCCTGAAGCGTGGGAATGCCTGTGGCTTCCTGCAGTACTGTCGGTATTCTCGGGGCTGACCGAGGGCCCTTTTATGTCATACTCTGCTCCTCCACAGCTCAATGGGGTCATTTTGGTAGTGGCCTCCGCCCTTGCATCGTGATTTTCTGCTGAATCTCGGGTGGATGATGGGGGATGGTAGAGGCGGGTTGTTGATGGGGAGTCGAGGGAGCGTCGCGACAATGTAACTCAATGATGCAGGGACACTTTGGGTGGGGATATTCTCACTGTACCTTGAAGGAATGAAGGAGGCAGAGGCGGTTTTGTATAGTAAACTGGGATTGATTGACCTCGATCAGGGTTGGAGCTCGATGCTTGGAGGCTTGGGTGTGGGTGGTGCGATTGTTGGCGGGGGTGAGGCTTTGGGCAGTGACTCTGAAGGCGGGTTGGGGTGACAGAGGGGAAGGACTTCCTGGGCGAGCTTGATGGGTGTGGTGACTGTTGGGAGGAGGTATTGTTGGGGATGTTTCGAGGGTTGCTGGGGACATGGTAACAAGGGAGGGTCTCAAGGAGGAGGTCTTGGATAGCCTTGGCTTGGTACCACCGACTAGGTTGGCTGTGGATTCCAAATGAATATGTTCACCTGGAATGTTAGAGCATGGTGCAACCTACTAGTCGACTAGGGTTGCTTGGTGCAGCCTGAAAAGAGGCGTGTAGTACAGAACCTCGTGTCAGAACGAAGGGCAGATGTAGTGTTCCTACAAGAAACAAAGGTGTCGAGGGATTTTGATGCAATTTGGAAGGATATTGGAGGCTCTAACTTGCTGGAGTATATGATGATTAAGTCGGATGGGGCCTCTGGGGGCCTTGTGACGGGGTGGTGTGGTGAGAAATTCTCCCAGGAGGGGCAGGAGATGTTGGGCATGCATTCCATCACCATTTTATTGAGGCAGAAGACGGATGGAATGAGGGTTGTTGTTTCCAATGTTTATGGGCCGTGCAATGATGAAAACATCTAGCAACTGCTGGACGAATTGCTCTTGGCGCAAAAGTGTTTCCCTTTGACGGCCTGGATTATAGCGGGTGATTTCAATGTCACACTGCGTCTGGAGGACTGCCCTGGAAACCATGGTGGTTGTGACTTCGGGTTAGAGGATTTCCTATCCTAAGCACGGTGGATGATTTGGGCCTTCATGTCTTGGACATTGTAGGCTGTCTTTATACTTGGCAGAATTCGAGATCTTGGTCGCGTATTGACAGATTCATGATCTCCTACGGGTGATGGGTGTTTTTCTGCTGGCGAGGGCCTGGGCACTGCCAATGGCGCATTCAGATCATACGTCGTTGCTGTGGTCTTCATGGGAGGACATGCACCCTAGATCTTTCTTTTGGTTCGAGTGTATGTGGTTATTGGAGGCTGGTTTTAAGGAGTCAGTGGAAGTGTTTTGGAGGGAATGCTGTCTCTCGGGGTCGGCTGCGGTCCATTTTCCGACCAAGTTGGTAGAGCTCATGAGACATCTGATGGAGTTTAATAGAAACAACCGGCTGCAACGACGATCTAGACGATTACAGGCACATGTTGAGGCGTGCAGATTCGATAAGCTTAAGGAGGAGAGGATGCTATCCGCGAAAGAGGTGGCTTTGAGAAGTTCTCATCTGGATGAGATCCACTTAGAGGACAAAAAGAACGAAGCGGCTTGGCAACAAAGGTCCATGCAGCGGTGGCTAAAAGAGGGAGTTGCTAATACTCGTTTTTTTCAATGCCATGGCGAGTGGGCGAAGGGGGCATAATTTCATACACCAGATTGAGGTCGGGGGAACATTGGTACATGGTGATCAGACGGTGGGTGTCGCGCTTCGAGCTCATTTCCATGTGTTCAGCAGGTGACGTGCTCAAGCTGGTTGGGGTTTACAGGGGTGAGGAGTGTCCAGGATTTCTGACTGTCAGGCCGATCTTTTGATTCGGGCGTTTTATGAGGTGGAAGTCAGACCAGCGTTGTGGCAACTCAATGCAGATGGGGCTCCGGGTCGAGATGGATTTTCTGTATTTTTCTACTAAGAGTTATGGGATGCGGTTAAGATGGATGTACTGGACGTTCTTCAAGAGTTTCGTATTGAGAATAAAGGTTTGAGAGACTGAATAAGGCTTTCCTCTTTTTACTACCTAAGAAAGAGGTCCCATGCCATGTGGAGGACTACTGGCCTATTGCACTTTCCAAAGCGATCTACCTCCTTATTGTAAAGATTCTTACCAACCGCCTCAAGGGGGCCCTACCTAGTATTATTGCATATGAGAAGACAACCTTTGTGCTGGGGAGACTCATGAGGGATGGACTTGGGATGGCGTTCGAGATGGTGACTGATTGGAAGAGATGTAAGGCTAAGGGCTTGCTTTGAAAGGTTGATTTCTCCAAAGAGTACGATTGTGTTGATTGGTGCTTCCTTTGGGCCTCGCTACAGAAGAGGGATTTCCCTCCTGTTTGGATCTCGTGGATGAAGCGGTGTGTAACGATGACTTCCTCGACTATGCTCACTAATGGCAAAATTGATGGGGTTTCTTTCTGCCACAGCGGGGAATCTGACATGGATGCCCGTTGGAGCCTCTTCTTTTTATCATTGTGGCGGATGTGCTTGCAGTTATGATGCGGTTGACGGTGGAAGTGAGACAAAAGAAATCAATCAGAATCATACTTAATATATCTCGGTGAAGAGAACATTGCTTAAATTCAATGTTGTAAAAGTCACCAGACTAACCCGAGTAGTAGGTCCGACTAGTCTAGTTAGTGGGGTGGTCGACTGAGTACTGACTAGGTCCACTAGTCAACCAATTTTTACTTGAAGATGCCATATTTTTTTTACCTTTTTAAAAGCAAACTTATTCTAATATGCTTAACGTTTTATTTAAATTCAATTACTTCTTTTGATTCATTATGATATGAAAAATATATATAAATCTACATAAATATATAATGATATATGTGTAAAAATGATTTATGTATTTAAAAAATCAAAGCCGATTAAAGTCCGACTAAATCTGATTAATCACCCGACTGGCAATGTTGTAAAAGTCACCCGACTAGTATGTCCGAGTAGTCTAGTCAGTGGGGTGGCCGACCGAGTATCGACTAATTCCGACTAGGACCACTAGTCAATCAATTTTTGCTTGGAGATACCATATTTTCTTACTTTTTTAAAAGCAAACTTATTTTAGTACGCTTAATGTTTTATTTGAATTCAATTACTTCTTTTGATTCATTATATTATGATAGTAAAAAATATATAAATCTATGTAAATATATTATAATATATGTATAAAAATGAGTTTTATATGTAAAAAATCAAAGCCGGACTAAATCTGATTAATCGTCCGACTACCGATTAATCCTTAGTCAGTGACCCGACCGACCGAGTACCGACTACCGACTTTTGCAACCTTACCGACTGATGATTAATCCTTAGTCAGTGACCTGACCGATCGAGCACCGACTACCGACTTTTGCAACCTTGCTTAAATTTATACTTGGATAAGTACATGGCCGAATACAAGGACACGAGCGATTAAGTTATCTAATGTAGGGTTTAAATATCTAAACTATTTGATTTAATGGGATCTAGGTCAAGATGAAAATGTATGCTTGATTTTTTTATCTTTTTATTACTGCACCACATTTATGCTGGTAGAGGAAAGGGTGGGGCGCTGCACCGCATGTGGGGTAGAGGAACGGGAGGGTCAGGTGATGGATAGGGAAAACAACAACAGAGTAGCGGGTCCGGAGCCCTATATGGTGGGGGTGGGGTGTCGGTCAGTTTTCATCATTTTTCTTTCTTTTTATCCTGTTCGCACCCGGGGAAAGTAGTGAAGTCTCATACCGGGGAAGTGCAAAGGTAATATGATGCAACAAAGTGAATTAGAATGTAACACTAAACAAGCATGCAAGTCACATAAAGTGGTCCTGAATTATTTACATAAATATGATAGATTGGTCTACAAAAGTTTAATCAACAATTAATGCTCATCTAAGATGCTTAAGTAAGTGATGAATCTAGTTAAGAATGAAGCATCTATGTCTCTATTCATAAAGTCATCTATTCCCTTGTCCACGAAGACATCTATTTCTATTTAATTAGAGCTACAAAATGATTCAAAATATCACAAAGCTCATTTAAACATGAAGTATGTGAACCAAGGATTAATTTACCTACTTGTATGTCCTTTTTTAGAGTTAAAAATAATTTAATGGAAAATAATACATTTAAAAAAAATCAAGGACCTTGTTTTGTAAAATCATTAATATGAGTACTTCAAATCAGAACAATTAGAGCATCAATAGATAGAACATAAAAATACGATTCAAACAAGACCAATTACATTAAAATTGAAATCCATATGCAAAAGTCATTAAGCAATCAATCCAAGGGCTTATTTACAATAAAAACATACAAAATAAATAACAAAACAATACAAATAGGTCCAAACAAGGGCTAAAATGCAAATAAATAAAGGTGGAGGTGCTTATCTATAAAATTGTAGGTGCGGGGGGTCTAAATGGCAATACTGAGAAACTAACAGGGCTTGATTGTAAAGGACCCATAGCGGCACACACTTAAACACGTGAGGGCGGAGGCTCATGCATAGCTTAGGTCTGGACAACGGTTCGGTCCATGTGGCAAGCAGGTGAAGCTCGATTTGACCCGAAGCTACAGGCATGGCCGGTGGCTTGGATCATGAATTTGAACTGTTGGATTAATGGGACCCAAGGGATCAAAGAGATCCGGAGGTGGATGGCTGTGATGCTCCTACTGTTGGATTAGACGGTGATGAAGTCTCAAGAGGAGGATTGTCGGATGAGCTCGGGCATCGATCCAACGAAGACTGTACCTCCTCCCTCCGTGCACGGTGGAGGTCATGCAAAGTTCTCTGGTGAAGGCTATATAGATCCTCCGTTGATCTCTGTCCTCTCTAAATGTTGGAGAAGCTTCATAGATAGTTGAAGAAGGAGGTGGAGGTCATAAAATGATGTTGCGGGCACTGGAGCTTGAGGTCGATGAAGCTTCATCGGAGGAGAAAATGGAGAATGGTGAGGCATCAAAGCATCTGACCATTGATGCCTCAAGACACATGCAATGGCTAGTTTGATAGCCGAAGCAAAGGGGATTTGACTGGAGTGGAATGGATGGCTAGTTGAAGGTGGGGGAATGTAAGACCTAGTGGGTTCTTCATCTGAGCAATGTGAAGAAGGGATCGAAGTGAAAGGGGTCCTGGAGGAGGAGGAAGGTGAAATCGAAGTGTGCGTGAAGGTGAAGTTTATATGGCAAAGGTGTGAAGCTATTCCGATTGAAGTGAAGATGTGTGCGCTCGTGTAGAGAAATTGGAGAAAACAAGACGGGGGAAATACTAGGCTTTACCTGGAGATGGCGAAGATGAACATAGGATGAATTGAAGCCTGGGCTAGAGCTTTGGAAGTTCCTGGTCTTTGATTGGCTCGCATGGCAAGGGCGTGGATCTCGAGCAAGTGTGGAAGGTGCTGCGACATGGTGTAGTCATTGTGGATCTCATCGGAGAAGATGCTCGTCTTAGATCGACCGCTCTCTCTCTATCACTGAGGGCAAGTAGGGAGCTCGTATGCTTCTCGCGTACAGGCGGATAGGGTCAATTGCCATCCTCCATCGAGGTTTTGATCAAGGAACAATTATGTGGAGATGGTGGTTTCAACTGATGCTAGGTGGTTATGTTGATGTGGGAGGCCATGGAGAGGGAGGGAGTTGGCAACGAAGAGGAACGAAGGAGCTGTCGCATACCATCGGAATCGAGGCATGAGGACCTACTGAGGTGATGTGGTTATTCGGTGAAGATACACTTGTAAGAACCACCTGGAGGTTGACGAAGCATTGAGGCCATTGGATCTGGGGATCCAATGACTTTGATTTGGGCACGGATGAGAGGAGGAGAGTCGTCTGATCATTTGATCAAATGCTCCAGATGAGAGCAGAGCTGAAAAGTTGTGGACCGTCTGATTAAGATATCATACAATGGAGATTGGAAGCGAGGTTGAATAAAGATCCGTCCACGTGGATAGCCCAAAAGAGACCACTTGGTCCAATCATTAAATAGATAAATATAAAATTAAAGTTAAATAGAAATAAAACAGTAAACGAAGTCAAAATAAAAAGTGTTCAACATGAATGTTGTGTAATTTTTTAAGATCTACAACTTTCATGTAGAACCCAAAATCAAAATACATTACATATACATAGTAATATTTTGTTAGTTTTTTATAGATATATAAAAATACCAATTTTGATCATTTTGTATAATTTTTTTGTATTTTTGAATATGAATTATTATACAATCTATTATTTACAAAATTACTCTAATTTTGATGGGTTTTTAAATATAAAGGAAATACAGAAAACACAGAGAATATATACACACATATATAATAAATTTAGACGTTATTTATTTACATAAATTAGCATTAATTATCTATAACGTATATAATGTTAAATATATTTAATTCATTGTTTAATCAATGGATTAGGTTAAGATAGAGGGTTCAAAACTCAATATAATGTTGATGAATATGAGATTCATCAATAGGCAAGGTAACAATGGTAATCTCACTGGAAGAAGAAGCAGGTCCATGAGTTTCGAGAGTATGCATCAAATCTCGTCCATGGCCTCAACCAAAGTCGCGTCCATGACCTCTTTGAAAGCTATGTCATCCTCTCCTAAATGATGCGACACGTGCAGAACTCTCTACAAGAGGAAAGGTAAGAGGCCGTGCAGCACGTCTCCAGTTCCTTAAGATGTCTAAAGATGACCTTCATCATTGTTAGTGCATCATATATCAGAAATTTTTCCTTCACTGCCTGATATCTGAGATGCATGCCATCAAGAAAGCGACACACCTGCCAATTTGAACGCTTTTGTACTTATTTCGTACAACATGAGGGCTAAAAGATCGCAAGCTCCTCGTACAGGCTAGTGAGATGCCTGTAGTACTCAACAAGGGTAAAACCATCATGTGATGCATACCAGATCCGCCTATAGGTGATAACAAGTTGGGTCTTCATCATTTGTGAGAATATATCTGCTCAAGGTCATCCCCCATCTCCTTGACTGTATCTATGAAAAGCAAGTTTGAGGCGATGTGTGCCTTAACGTTGTTGGTCATCCAGTTGATAACCTGGTAGTTGTTTGCGAGCCAGTTATCATATGCTTTATCTTTCTCATCTAGAGGATCCCTAGTCAGGATATAGACCTTTCGCTGACCACCAATGAACACCTTAAAGGAGTGAGACTAGAGCATATATTTTTTGTTAGCGCTTTAGATTTTGCTAATGACCTTACTGTATATTTGTTTTGTAACTTGATCAACTTTTCAGGTAAAAGCTCGTATAAGGTCTTTGATGAAACATGTAGAAAAGCGAGAAGCCGACTCAAAGCCTAAAGTGACTCAGAAAGACTCTACTTGAAGGCTCAAGGCTTAGAATCAAATTGATGAAATAATCAAAGAAAGACACAATTCCAAAAGCTTAAGTTTTAAAGACTTCAGATGCAGATGTGACTTATTATATAGTTTTTATTTTATACTGAAAAATAATCTTATAGTTTTTGCATATTCTTGATCAGCAAGCAAACTTAAGCCATAATCATCAATTTCACAAAATTGATTTTCGCAGTATTTGAAAATGCGGTCCGAGTAATCCGCATATGTGGTCGTATATTAAATAGGATTAATACCTATCCTTCATCATCTCCGACTATGCATCGTAAGGAACAATATTTTTTAAAGCTTTATACATCTGTATTTTTTTTTGAATTCTCATCTATTTTAGAACCTTAGATTCTGATGTCATAAATATAAATCATTTGGTATTAAGCTTTATCCATTGACTTAGAAATCTTGATGATGGTCTATGTTACTATTAGTAATATGTATTCTTAAGGTGCTATTTTATTCATTGTAATCCCTTCAAGGATACTTATGTATTTTTCCCAGTATTGAGCTCTCTAGGGTTTCATCCTATATAAGGATCCTTAGACCTCCAGAATAAAATATACTATTTCCTTATCTCATTGTTTTTCCTAGTGGTATCAGAGCAGCGGTCCTAGATCGGTGTTCTGACCTAAAATCCTGCCGCCATCAACTAACCCTAACCAGCAAAGCCCCGTGCGAGGGCTCTCCGTGCTGCCACTGCCTATTGTGGCGCTTTAGCCCTCGCCAGGGCCTGCTGCTTGCTGCGGCCCTCTGTATTAGGGCATCGGTTGTCCTTTATCGAGGGATGGAGCACTTGGGTCCATCGCCTAGAGACCTAAGCCTCGTCGCTAGGCCTTGTTGGCCATCTTAGCGATGCCGTCAACGCATGTGAAGACTCCTGCAACACCTACGATGACGCCGCCCGTAGACCACACCTGGGCATCCCGATCCATTGCTAGGCACCCAGACCGTAGAAGGCTTCTGCTAGTGCCTATGAAGGCTCACAGACCCGCCTGAACTTACCGCTAACAGCACAAGGATCCTTCGATCCATCGCCTGGACCCTAAAAGGCTTGAAATCATCTCCGACAGTAAGTGGACTCATCGCCAAGGGCCCTAACAACCTTGAGTGTTGCTACCAGTCGACACCATAGGCTCGTTGCTCGGCCTCATATCAACTTAATGGTTGTCTAAGTTTCTTTTAATGCACAACTAAGACTACTACTGCTTCCTAGGTCATTTTTCTTTTGACCGACATGATCACCATGGCATCCATACAGTCCAAGCCCGTGTACCCGACTTCTTTTATGATGGTACACGATACTTCTATCAAATTGAAGGGCTCCGAGAATTATGTACTTTGGTCGAGATCATTCAAGATGTTCATTGGTGGTCAGCGCAAGAACTATGTTCTGGCTACAGATTCGCAAGGAGACGGACAAGGACCATGAACATGGTATGTGGACAACTGTCAGGTCATCACTTGGATGACAAACAACGTGAAGACTCCTGCAACACCTACGATGACGCTGCCCGTAGACCACACCTGGGCATCCTGATCCATTGCTAGGCATCCAGACGTAGAAGGCTTCTGCTAGTGCCTATGAAGGCTCACAAACCCGCCTGAACTTACCGCTAACAGCACAAGGATCCTTCGATCCATCGCCTGGACCCTAAAAGGCTTGAAATCATCTGCGGCAGTAAGTGGACTCATCGCCAAGGGCCCTAACAACCTTGAGTGTTGCTACCAGTCGACACCATAGGCTCGTTGCTCGGCCTTATATCAACTTAGTGGTTGTCTAAGTTCCTTTTGATGCACAACTAAGACTACTACTGCTTCCTAGGTCATTTTTCTTTTGACCGACATGATCACCATGGCATCCATACAGTCCAAGCCCGTGTACCCGACTTCTTCTATGATGGTACACGATACTTCTATCAAATTGAAGGGCTTCGAGAATTATGTACTCTGGTCGAGATCATTCAATATGTTCATTGGTGGTCAGCGCAAGAACTATGTTCTGACTACAGATTTGCCCAAGGAGACGGACAAGGACCATGAACATGGTATGTGGACAACTACCAGGTCATCACTTGGATGACAAACAATGTTGATATGAATATCGCATCTAATCTTCTTTACATGGAACTACAAAAGCAATGTGGAAGAGTCTTGAGCATACCTATTCCCAGAAGACTACCAAGTCAAGACTCTCTGACATATATACACGGATTTGGTTTGCCAATTAGGGAGATACTACCCTGACTGAGTACTACAGGCTTCTCACAAGCCTAACTTCTCATCTTTCAGCCTGCTTGCTGCGACAAGCAAATATGTGAACGTGCAGAATGGCAGGTGTATCGTTTTCTGTCCGAATTACATCCACGATACATGCATGTGATGGACCAATTTCTGATCGCTGATACACTACCCACTCTTGAGACTATCTTTGGTCGCCTACAAGAACTTGATGCCCTAACTGAGTGCTCCCCTGCTACTCCATCTGTAGAGACTACTGCTCACTATGCTCGAGGACGACCCAACTACCAGGGATGACGTGGCTGTGGGCAAGTGTGTGATGCTGGTCGTGGATGAGATTTTGGTCGCGGACGAGGACGCGATCCTACTACTGCTCACTATCCACCATGCACACATTGTATCTATCTGAACGTTGCTGGACAAAGTTTGGCATGCCTCCTAATTCCAACGGTGCATATGAAACCACTTCATATGAGGGCACTTATGATACTGCTGATGCCGCACATAATCAACCTTCTGGTGATAGTCAGACTCCATTTATGGCTTCAGAATATGCTCGTCTACACCAGCTTCTACAGAATTCCTCAACCACTGACACTAGTACTTCTGCTTCTACTGCTAGTCTGGCCATTGCTTCAGGTATAATTGCCAACTCTACTTCTGCATCCAGCCCTGCATGGATTATTGATTTTGGACTCATATGACGGGAGAAGGTAGGCTTCTCACCTCTTCACAACCGTCCTCTGTGAAGACTGTTCGTATTGCCAATGGGGCACATTTGCCTGTTACTGCTGTGGGCACTTTGGAGTTTTCCTCAAAACTCCAACTCACTGGAGTTCACTGCGCACCGACCTTTCCACTTAGTCTTTTATCTGTTCAAAAGCTATGTACGGAGCTTAACAATCGAGTTATTTTTGATGAGTTCTATTGTTATTTTCAGGACATCCAGACGAGACAGCTTTTTGGTAGGGGACATAAGAAGAACAGTCTTTATTGTCTTGATATCCCCTCCCACTCTAGTTTTGCTGGTGCTGCGTCACTTTGAAGATCCTCTTCTCTGGCATCTTTGCCTCGGTCATAAATCTTCCAAAGACATCTCCTTGATGATCCCCGAACTTTCTATACTAAAACCCTTTGAGTGTGAGGCATATCAGTTCAGGAAACATCATCGAGCATCTTTCCTCGCTCGAACTGAGCCACGTTGCGATGCTCCTTTCTCTTTAGTCCATTGTGATATTTGGGGACCCTGTCCGGTCCGTACTCTGAGTGGACACAAGTATTTTGTAGTTTTTGTTGATGATTACAACATGTCATATTGCGTCTATTTATTAAAAGAGCATTCAAAGATTAATAATATTTGTCAAGAATTTCTTTCATTATGTCAAGAATATTTTCTCACATGGTTTTCAAGGTTTTCACTCTTATAATGCCTTGGAATTTACCCAACATAATCTATCAAACTTCTTTGCATTTTAAGGTACTATTCATCAAACCTCTTGTCTCGATAGTTCCCAACAAAACGAGATAGCAGAAAGGAAGCTCAAACATCTATTAAATATTGCATGTTCCCTCCTCACTCAGATGAAGTTCCTAAAACCCATTGGGGGGATGTTGTGCTTACAACCGTCCATCTTATCAATAGAGCCCCATCCACTTTCCTACTTGGCTCCACCTCGTTCTCCCTGCTATACCCAACTGAATCACCCTTTCCTCTACCTCTGAGGTTCTTTGGATGTGTCGTCTTTGTCTATAATTTTCACACTGCAGATAGGCAATTTCCTTGTGCAATCAAATGTGTTTTCTTAGGATATTCTCGTACTAAAAAAGGTTACAAGTATTATCATCCGACTGGGCATCGCTATTCGCTATTATATCTCTGCAAATGTAACCTTCTTTGAGTATAGCAACTTCTTCACTCAATATGTTACAGATATTCCTCTCGATCTCCCACCTCCACCCATTGTTTATAAGTGCAAGCAAATGGCTCCACCACCAGATGTTCCTTTACCTATGTCTTTATTGCAGGATGATATTCCTTCTTCAAGTGTTCCCTCCAATGCTGTCCCGGATGGTCCTCAAGAGCTTCCCATTGCTCTCCGAAGAACAAAAAGGCAACACATTTTTCATCCCATGTCTCATTTCACTTTTGTTAGTTTATCATCCATTGACAGAAGATGTGCAGATGCTCTCACGACTATTTCTATTCCAAGAGACCATCATAGTGCCTTGCAGGATTCAGGATGGTGACATGCCATGAGTGCCGAGATGGATGCTCTAACTTTCCGAGGGACATGAGATCTGGTGAAATGTCCAAAGGGGACCAGACATGTGGCGTGCAGATGGATCTTCACAACCAAGCAGTCACCAGACGGGTCCATTGACAGATTGAAAGCACGTCTTGTGGCCAAGGATTTTACACAGACATACGAGGTGGATTACTTTGAGACATTCTCACCAGTTGCACGAATGAGATCTATTATGACAATCCTTTCCGTGGCAGCTGACAAGGCATAGCCTATTATTTAACTAGATGTGAAAACACCTTTTATATGGGTATCTCGATGAGGAGGTGTGCATGATGCAACCTCCAGGTTATGAAGTCAAGGGGGAGCGCGTATGTCGACTTCGTAATATATGGTCTGAAACAGAGCCCAAGTGCGTAGTTTGACAGACTTACTACAAAAAATCATCGCCATTGGCTTTCAGAGAACAACCTCTGACTATTCTGTGTTTAGCAGAAGACGAACAACTGGTACTGTTATACTCGTTTATGTGGATGATATGGTTGTTACACGTGACGATAATAATGGGATACTAGAGACCAAGGCCTTTCTCCAGAAGGTGTTTGTCACGAAGGACCTTGTTCCTCTTCGTTATTTCTTATGCATAGAAATACTACACACTACAAAGGGACTTCATCTCCCACAGAGGAAACACCGTCTAGATATCCTTACCGAAGTCAGATTACTTCGATGCAAACCATTGGTATTCCTGCAGATTTGAAGAAACACTCCACGTCCTCTGATCCTGTCTTCGAAGATGTTACTCGATATAAAAGCTTAGTGGGCAAACTTCTTTATCTCACAGTCACCAGACCAGATATATCTTATGCAGTGAGTAGAGCGAGCCAACACATGAAGCAACCTTGTTACAGTCACTGGCAGGATGCACTCCAGATTCTACGATACTTGAAGGAATCACTAGGGCGCGGCCTTTGTTATGGGGCAAACGGCTACACTGATATTATCGCCTATCCTGATTATGCAAGTTCACCAGAGGATCGTCGCTCCACCACATGATACACTATGATGGTTAGAGGAAACCTTGTTACTTGGAGAAGGAAGAAATAGACTGTTGTATCTAGATCCAGTACAGAAGCAGAGGGACATGGTAGTGGTGCAGGCTACCTGTGAGATCACGTTGCTATTGGCATTTCTACAAGAACTTGACATTGGTGTCACCACTCCTATACCACTATAATGCGACAATAAATCTGCTACGTACATTGCCACAAATCCTATGTTCCATGAGCAAACCAAGCATATAGTGATTGACTGTCATTTTGTTTATGATGCAATCCCGATTGGAAAGATTACTACTCCTCACATCAACATAGATCTTCAGCTTGCAGATGTATTCACAAAGGCCTTACCCAAGAAACACTTCTCATGGATAGTTTCCAAGTTTGGCATGATTGATAGATATGCTCCAACTTGAGGGGGAGTGTTAACAATATGTATTCTTATGGTGCTATTTTATTCATTGTAATCCCTTCAGGGATACTTATGTATTTTTTCCAGTATTGAGCTCTCTAGGGTTTCATCCTATATAAGGATCCCTAGACCTCCAGAATAAAATATACAATTTCCTTCTATCATTCTTTTCCACAATTATCAATGTCAATAATGTATTTGCATGTCTTATGCATAAATTGAATAATCATCACCGATGTTTCAATGGACCATTCTGTTCTTTTCTAATTTATTGTATTTATATGATTCAATTTAATGAATTGTGTGGGTGTCAAGAATCGAATACGCTTTCGCTTTATTTTTTTGTAGAAAGCTCGACCAACGAGTAAAAGTGTTTGGCCCATGGCAAAATTCCATTTTTAATGAAATGAATCATGTAATATAATTTTTTGTCAACTATTTTTATTATATTTTTAAATAATTTTATTATTTTAATTTAAAATAATACAAACCACATAATCCACATGTACTTCTGCATATCCGCTTAGTCAATGCAAACCACCTGACCGAACGAATATCGCATAGTGTCTTTCTGAACCATGGATTTTTTGACATGTGATCGATCACCTTGACAACCCCTGATCGATCACCCTTGATCGGCTATCTTGTTATTCATGACAAGGTTCGAAATATTGATATCGATATCGTATCATTTTGTCCAGAAAAGGTTATATTGAGGATATATCGGGATATATCGACTATATCAATGGAAATGACAAAAATGGTTCAAAAAGCCATTTTTACCGTTTTTACAAATTAAGACCATACAAGTTATTAAAATAATAAATAACCTACAAATACACTTTTATCACATATATTAGTCATTTATACCCCATATATCGCACATATCAAATATATTGCTGTTAATGTTGATTGCTAACTTATAGATATTGGGAATGGAGTTCATCCAAGTTCTTAGAGGACTACATAACTTAGAAATATACACTTAGATCTCACATATCGATCATCTATGACCTTTATATCGTACATATCGATCATATTAGACATATCATTGTTAAAGTTGATTGACGACTAATAAACATCGGAATTGGAAACAAAATGGCCAAGTTAACCACACACTTAGAACACATGTTTTGTTCATGAATGACAGTGAATGGCATTGAGATGAATCATTTGATTCAATAAATGTAGGTAATGTTTAATGAGACGATGTTCCTTTCGCATAAATAGCTTTTGGCGATGGACAAGGTTCTGGTGAATTAAAAAATTAATTACAAACTTACGACAACTAAAGATTTATCTATTCACAAAAAATGAAAAATATAAATTAAAGCAATATTATAAAAGATATTACCCGATTATTAGGAGTTTAGAACCAAGAGTTATGTGGTGGATCCGTATGGACGTCCTTGCCCTGTTGTCTCTCATAGCACGTCGTGGACTCAGGGACTCACAGTAGTTCTTCCATGTCATGGACGAGTACATGGCCTTGTAAATTCATCATATACTGCATGTATTGTTGGTCATCGACGCCTACGAGTATCCCAAGATGAGGATAAGCAGCACTAGATTCGATATCACGAGGGGCATGACGAGGCTGTGAAAATACTAGCTTGTGATCCTTGGGATGTTGACGAGTGACGATAAAATAGTAGAAGATATCTACGGAGGAGGCACGACCTTGTAGTAGTCGGGGAAGATAACATAACTTTCACCACCAAAATAGTTGCCCTGACTCTGCTAGGGCTGGTTACCTTGATAGTTTTCACCACTGTAGCTGCCGTATCTATACTGTTGTACCCATATGATGGAGGTGTATGTGCATGAGGAGGAGGTCCAGGAGGGTGAGTATGAAAGTATTCCAGGAAGACGTCAAATGATCTCTCATCGTGTGATGATCCATATCTACTCAGGGGACTTGATGTTACTCTACGATAAGGATTGCCAATGTCCATGCAACTCAAGGAACCTGTAGATGATATCAAATCATCCATGTAGCTGTCCGCAGGACGATGACCACGCCTGTATGCTTCGTAGTCCATAGGTTCCAGATGACCCTTCTTTGAATCTTGTATCATGTGGTCCACAACCACCCCCTGCTGACCCTAACCCCTGGAATACGTTTCCCCATCATTGAATCCATCACGACCGCCAACTACATCATCATCATCACTTCCACTATCATCCTTTGATTTGGATTTGATTTTGGAACTAGTAGAGAGAATGCCATCAACAATTGCATCAAGTTACAACTCCCCAAGAGGGTCTGTAATTCGCCTGGTCTAGCCATGTAGTCACCAAGATCTGCTCCCATTTTCTGGCTTATATTCAGATTTGGTTTTCCTCCTGGTTGATCAGGCATTGGAGCATCATTGGAGTCCATCCACCTCTGGAAAATATCTTCATCTGCATCATCATCATGCAGTTTGAAAATGTATGCAAGATCGATGTGGTCTGCATAGGCCTCTTTGTCGTGCCCCACCCTTGCTTGCTTCATCTTTAGCCTCAAGTTTTAGTGCACGTGGACAAGATCATGGAGCTTCTGTTCTCCCAATATGTTCTGTCTCTTCGAATGAATCAGGTTGAACGTACCTTGTGAAGAGGATGCGAGAGTATCTTGGTCCAATGTTTGTCAATGATGTCCAACCCTACTTTGTATCCTTTCTTTCCAACTGCTTCTCAGACCTTCACTCTTATGCACAATATTGCCTCGTAGATCACTCTCATGGTCGGCTTTTTGTCTCCATCCATGATTCGTAATGCGAACACAAGCGAATCCATAATCTTCGTGACTCGTGTCACGTCATCTCAAAAATGAAGATCATTGATCAATGTCTCCTTTTCCTCCTTCCTGTTCGAGATTCGGGTACTTAGAACCATTCCCCTTGCTAACACATGGTTTTCATACCCATCATGTGTTGTTTTAAGGCTCTGCAATATTGTAAAATTGGTTGCAAAGCGTATGATGCCAGGTTGTTCACCATTGCACATCTACCTCATCAAAGCCAACACTTTGGAATAATTGTAAATGAATGTGGTGATCATTCGTACTTGCTCTGCCGCCTTTGAGATCACCTTCCTCTTGCTGAAGTCCTTCAATATCAAATCGATACAATGTGCAACATGAAGGATATGGGAAGGTCCTTAAGCGCATCACAAAAGCGTGAAGATTGCATCGTATGCGATCGAGAGAGACTAGTCACACTAGTTGCTCGAGGCTGCAGAATTTAAAAAAATTAATGTGATGAAACCACATTATCCAAGAACACTTCTCGGATCATTTCATCTAAACCACAAACAAGTATTAGGGTTATCTCTTGAATCGTGGTTGCGATCGAGCCTCTAAACGAAGAGACCTCCTGTTTCAAGTCTAATCCGACGGAGGAGACGCTTGCGAACGTGTCGATGAAATGCGTGCTTCTTGCAATTTATGTTGATGATCTAAGCGGTGAATCTCCTGATCTCATTACATGAGATTTGACGTCTTCTTCACGAGCGATGCACACCGAAGGAGATGGAGATTCACGAGTAAACAATTCGGCAGCATAACAACGACGCTGCGGCGATGACGACTCTCTTTAGGGCTCCATGGTGGACGATCACGATGAGAGAGAGAGGATTGGCGTGTAGAGAGAGAGAGAGAGCATATGGATGTTGTCTCTTAATGTTGTAACTTGAAGAACAAGGGGTGTCTCTTCTTATATAGGGTTTGGGAGTACATGGATCACAATCCATGGACTACACAAAATCAAGGGATGAGATTGATT
Source organism: Ottelia alismoides (assembly GCA_037367405.1). NCBI lineage: Eukaryota > Viridiplantae > Streptophyta > Magnoliopsida > Alismatales > Hydrocharitaceae > Ottelia > Ottelia alismoides. The sequence continues at coordinate 90,970 of JAZKJV010009367.1, read as the reverse complement.
TGCATTTTTTTCAATGACCAAGATTTTGTTATAAAAACACAACAACAATTAATTTAATTTAGATTAAATATATATCAATATAATTAAATGTGAATCCAATCAAGCATGGGGATACATGGAAGGAAGATTGCCTCCTTCCATTAAGAGGGGGGGACGATCACACTTTCCTAATGGGATTTGGTGGCCTTCCACCCTCTTAATAGGAAGGTGCAATCTCCATGTAATCTCATGAGCTTGCATTATTCCATGGAAATCTCCAATATTTACAATAACACTTGTTGTAAATTAATCTACAAAAATAATTCATAATTATTTTGTGAATATGCAATCTTGCTATTGGAAAATTGTGAATCACATTCACACCTCAAAATAGAATGTGATTTACATTTTAATTAATTATCAAATGTGAATCCAATTCACATCAATAATTAATCAACAAATATAAATCATAATATGCTCTCTCCAATACATTATAAATAACATTTATAATATGTGTGAATAATTTGGATAGTGCTATCTACATTATTTATATCCATGATAATTAAATCACATTTAATCATCTTGGATCTTTATTCTCATGTGGCCAAATAATAGATATTCTCATGTGGCCAAATAACAGGAATCACATTCACATTATTCACATCTTTGATGATTAAATCACATTTAATTATCAAAGATAACTCTCCTTATAATATAAATCAAATTCATATTATTTATGATAATTAAATCACATTTAATTATCAATTTTCTCAATGCTCGGATACATATATCAACAATGAAATTATCCTGAACTCTTTCTTGGATAATGCGTTTTCTCCGCGGATACTTAGAGATAAGGACAAGGCGATTGTATTGTTCCACGTATAGTGACTTGGATATTGAGATCACATCTCAAATCCAGATCTTGCGGACCTCCCATATATGCTTGATTAAATCAAGAATGCAAATCTAATCCTTCATTGCATCTGAATCACATTCAGATATGTTAGAGTTCTAATATTTACATTTATGCGTGTGACCCTTTGGGTTCCGTAAACCCCTGTGACCGTTCAGGTTCCGTAACCCTTTGTGATCCTTCGAGTTCCATAACCTCCTGTGGCTGTGACCCTTCGGGTCTCGTAACTCTTGTACTCTCTAGGGCTTTCTCTCTATATAAGAGATCCTAGCTCTAAATATCTCATTCGTTCATCTTCTCAACATGGTTCAGAGCGACGATCCTAGACCGGTGCCTAATACCCTAAATCTGCCACCACTACCATCCCTCTCTCCATCGATAAGGAGAGAGAGATGGACCTCTTGTGTCACTCGTGGATTCGATGGTCCGCGTAAGGCAGTCCGAGTCCCCAACAACACCAGTTGCTACGTCCAGCGGCACCTAAAGCACCGCCCTAGGCTCCAACAGCTTCAGCTGCACCTCCTACGTCGTCGTCACCGCATGGAGCCCCGCTCCAACTGCCCTTGCTTCACGACTTGTTCCTCCCAACTTTTTGTTTCTCCTAACTTGATGTTCTGTACTCTTTGATTTATCAAGTATGGGAGAAAGGAGGAGTCAGAGATGATTCTTCAGGATGCCCGCTGCCCTATCACGAATGACAGACCGACCGACGCTCTGGATTACTACTCAGATCATCCGTCACCGATCATCGACTTCTTCGTCAGGGCGTATACTTCTTCTTTTACGACCCGACTACTACTCCATGTTGGACTTCTTCTACAATGATTCTTCTCCAGACATGACAGAGATATGTTCCGGTGACCTACAAGCATGACAGAGATACGTTTCAGTGACCTGATATCGCAACGACTCTATAGGCATGGCAGAGATACGTTTCAGTGACCTGAAAGCCGCAGACCCATCTTCGAGCGAGGTCTTCTACTAGTAGCAGACATGTTCTTATGATGCATCGTGTGAAATGTGGTGCACTTTTTTTTCTTACAAGCTGCAGCTTTCTCAGCTGCAGCTTGAGGGGGAGTGTTAGAGTTATTATATTTACATTTATGCGTGTGACCCTTCGGTTTCCGTAACCCTTTGTTACCCTTTGATTTCCATAACCTCCTGTGACCCTTCGAGTCCCGTAACCCTTGTACTCTCTAGGATTTTCTCTCTATATAAGAGACCCTAGCTCTATGGAATAAATATCTCATTCGTTCATCTTCTTAACAAGATCCATGTCCAATATTTGGACCAATATCAGATCACTTCTCTACTGAGAGGAGTCACTAAAATCCAGAGCTGTTTCATCACTCCCTAAGAATGGAAGCGTCATGGTTATACAATCGTTTATGATCACATCACCCTCTGGTATTTTTAATACCTGTACATAATGCATACTGGAAGATCAAGAATAAACCAGAAGTTTTAGATCTATTTTACACTGTCTACTTCAGGGTTTTATTGTTAAGTTTCTCATTCATCTACTTTCCAAAAGCATATATCACACCCATATGTTGATCATATACTTTCCGAAAGTATATATCAAACCTACAAATTTAGTCAAGCTTCAAAAGCGAGATGACCGTGCACGAAATTTGATTTTTTCCCAATATCTCGTGAGTGATCTCATGTCTTCCGGTTGAGCAATGAACCTGTATGATCCCTTTTGAGAGATCATATTACTCATATACCCTTGAATACACACCAGTGCACCGCTGTATAGACCTTGGTTAGGTCATCAACCTATCGGTCTGCCAAATATACATACTCAGACATATAGTAACACATCTGTCTCCGGTCAGAGGATGCATGCCTATATCGTGACAACATAAGACATAGGTCTTTGGTTATCTCGATCTCGTTAAGTCAACTCTTTGACCTAACTTACTTAACATCTTCGAATCTCTATTCCTATACAGAGGACCTGCACCAAGAGGTCGGTTAGATATCAACCTTTAGAGAAGGATTGCCATCTCCTTCTCAAGCTGGAGATCCTCTCTCAATAATAATTTGACAGTGCTTGATGAGTCCTCAGTCTAACTCTTTAGATAGTTACCCAAGCACTAGCCTCTATGATTCAATAATTGAATCAACAGCTGTATGATCATTAAGATGTCCATGGTACATAACCCTAATTGTACTAAGGGACCTATTATGCAAATTAGTTACTCTTTATTTCAGATTAGGGAATGATATTCGTAATAATATTTATTGCATAATGTCTCGTCATGGGTTCGTATGTCCAACAATCTCCCACTAGACCAAAGAGCCATTAATGAGCTAATCTTTAAACCCACACTCATGTGACAATCATAAGCTATTTAGAAAAATAGCTAGGTAAGCTGATCAGTCACTGTTCTCGAGAGACTATGCCAAGTCCTTGTATGACACTTGCATATCTCCTAATAACAGTGCTCGCATCCAATGCGAATGCTGCATTTTATGCAACCAATACTGAATATTGTTAGTTATAGTGTCCTTGACACTGTAGCTCAATAATTGTTATAACCAGTATGTATTTTCTACAATCCTTATTAGAATATCTTTATTCCCGAAGATATCTATCTCCTAAGGTATCTACAATTAAGATCTTTTAGATCACTATATATAAAGTCTTAATTCCTGATGATACGACTTAGAGATCACTATCTCTAAAGTCTTGTCATCTTTGAAGATATTGTTATTACTGCAATCAAGTGTTTTATTTTCATAGCAGGATTAGTAACAGTTTACTACTCCCGCAGCATTGCAGACATCTGGCTTTTGTACACATATTACATACACTCGGATTTTCGTAACTGATGCACAAGGGCAACCGGTTTTAGCATTCACTTCTTCAACTTTTTGTGGTGCTATCCCTTTGGATAGGCCACTGCCATATCTAAAGGGATGGAAGCCTTTCTTGGAATTTTTCAGAAAATGGAACATGTCCAAGGTGTACAACTAATGTCACGGTCCTAATACCCTCTTCTCTATGCTTCTGAACATCTTTAAAATTAAGGTTTAAGAGGTATTCTTGAGATCATATCTCAAGGTATGGAACAACCAGATTATAAAACACTTATTACTATCCATATATCATTCCAAATGATTAGGATATCATCTACATTTAGCATTATGAACACATTGGTACTCCCACTAAGCTTTACATGGTTCGTGATGTTCATCAAGATTTTATATGAAATCATAACATTTATATTTTCATCAAATCTAATGTTCCAACGACAATAAGCTTATTTGAGTCCATAGATGGAGTTGTTGAGCTTGCACACCTTGCTTTCCTCAATCATGAAGCCATGGGGCTATTTCATGTGAATATCCTTGTCAAGGTATTCATAGAGGAATGTATATTGACTTCCAGCTTGAAGATGTCAAAGTCAAGTTGCATAGCCATAGTTAGCAATATTCTAATGGGTTTAAGCATGGTCACTGGAGAGTAAGTCTCATCGCCAGCGATGTCTTCTCTTCGGTGTGTATCTTGAGGATACGAGCCATGCTTTGAAGGTCACTACCTTCTCATCAGGTTCCCTCTTTCTCTTGAAAATCCATTTACACCTTAACGGGTCTTACTCATATAGGTCGATCCTCGAGGGTCCATATACAACACTTGTATATGAAGTCTACTTTAGACTTTATTGCTAACATCTATCTTTCCATGTCATGATCCTTAGAAGCTTTATGATATGAAGTTTGATCATTGTCAGATTTCTCTGACACATGGAATCCATCCTCAAACTCATTTGAAGAGGTATAAGTGTTTCATCTTTAATTGTCTTTTTAGTTTCCCATTTCAGGAGCCTCGCTATCTTCTCAAGATTCAATGAGATCCTTTACTTCATTTTCATCTTGATTATCAATAGTCTCATCCTCTAAGAATCACATTCTCAGAGATGAGATCTTTTAGGAATATCATGGTCATAAAGTAGGTATCTAATACCATCCTTTATTTTCCTAATGAAGCAGCACTCTCTTGTGCTCGATTCCAGCTTACTTGCATTTATGACAAAGTTATGGACCAAGCAAGCCTAAATCCTCAAGTGTCCAACACTATGCTAGATTCCAAATCATAACTAACGAGGGTAGATCCGCATGGAATCTTATTAATGATATATAATGTAGTCTCTCCTACATATATATGGAAACTAAGAGGCAATTATGTTAAGATTAATCATTGATCAAATCATGTCACACATGATCCAATTGTATCTCCCTACAACTCCATTGAGTTTAGGTATATTAGGAGAAGTGAGATATGAATGATATTCCTTTCTCCATAAGGCATTCCTTGAATTCATCTAATAGGTATTGACTACCTTGATTAGATCAAATTCATTTCATCTTCCTTCAAACTTCGGTTCTAAACCAAAATTGTGAAATCTTTGAACATTTCAAAGTTTTATAAGGTGAAGGGAAGGAATCATATATCATAAATAATCATCGAACAATATCATATATCATCAATGTTTATTATGATACAGATGATCGACATATATCATTATGTACGAGATCTTGAATACCTTGGCATCTAACACCATTCACAGAGAAGGGTGCATTGGACATTTTCTACTTTGAATACAATATTCACAAGCATGTAAGATCTGAAATTCCAGACATTCTGAAGCTCCATATCTTACGAGTCTATTGATCTCATTAACAGACATATGCCCAAGGCTTGATGCCAGATCATTGTCAAATGATCTTCATCCTCTTATTAATCTTTAAAGGTTTAATGTTCAATATTAGAAAAGTTAATGAACCATTCATTAATTTTATAATTTAGTAGAGTCCTTCAGATGTCGGATTACTATATGAAATATATCCATCACAACTCTTTATGATAGGTCTATTCCAAAATTCATGTTTATTTCCAACATTTAGAAATAAACAATGACTGTATTCTAAAATTTGTATCATAGAGAAATTCTCCAAGACTAAAGGGCTCTCCCATTGAAAATATGAAGTCTATCAATCCAATAGAGATTGTTGTAACAATTGCATCAATATTCATGTGAATGACTATTAAACCTTAAGATCAAATTTCTAGTCTTTAAAAACATATGCAACCAATTGCAAGTGTTATTAGAAGAATGAGATACAATTAATTGACTTTGATCTTATCAAATAAGAAAGTCAATTTCAATGATCACATGTAAATTATTCTGATGCACTATCCGAGTCCTCAAAGGACTTTAGATAGTCTAGATAGTCACACTATCACTACATCGAGTTATTGCAGTATTGGCATTTGTCCAACTCTTTGGATGTCGTACATAAGTCATAGAAGTACAATCAACTCTTTGACTTTCCTTCTCACATGGGTCAGACCCATGCTTCCATTATGCTCTCTTCATCTATGAACAACCATTGCTTAAGACAAAGTATCTCTTATGTTGAACTCAAAAGAATTCAATGTAAGAGTATTTCAACATTTATACATGCTTCATTCAATTAATTCAATATGAAAATCATGAAGTTTCATGAATGACTAGAGTATAGATAGTAGAATGATGACACTCATCATATTTACATACATTTTAACTCTTAAAAGACTTTGGTTCTGGTAGGTACAAAACATTTTGAGTACATCTCTTATCGAGCCACTATTCTGCACAATGCAGTGAACCATTTCATTCATGATTAAATGTCGAGAGCACATATGTATGCCAAAACATCTTCTTAGATTTTATAAGGATTATTTGACAATTATGATCATCATCGACATGCCACTTCAAAAATACATTCGATGAGAGATCTGGACTATAGAGACACACAAATCATAGGTTGTTGTTCTATTGTCAATTTAGTTGTCATTCCTCATTATTATGAGGAAATTTGCACTTTGCAACCACATACTTTATGTGTCCAATTGCAAGTACAATATCTTGATCATGAATATAATCCATGATATTTTAGTGGTCATTATTGAGTATAGTATTGAGTGTGTTTAATGAAGATTATCTAAAATAAGATAATTTGCATGAATATATATTTTACGTTGATTTAGGATTTTTTATATCAAGTTGTCTTGCCTTGTCAACTCTGAAAGTTCATTCCCTTAATAACTTTCAATGTAAGAGATATACATACCATTATATCTGAACCAAGATCTGAGATCTTCTTCCTTATCTTTGTCACATCCTAATAATATGAGAACCTGCAACTTAGATAAAAAGAGGCGGGAACACATTCCGCCTTGCAAGTCCAACTTGCATTCTCAATTCGATCTTTAACACCCGGACCCACCACCCCCTAAGGTGATGTTGACTCGTCATTAATTGAACCAATCGTTAACATGATTAGTACTCTTTATGCGCAATCCAATATCGCCCCAATAATACGAGGACCCAATATTAGGGTCACGACGCATACGGTCTTACTTTTTCGAGAAGCAAAGAGCTCTATCCAGATGCGCTTGTATGCAGGAGCTATCACTTCGAACATGCATCTCCTACATATAATCCATGACGACAGAACCATTCGTCTTGACGGGAGACCATGGATATCACTTATATGATCCTCCATATCATGTTCAAATTCCAATTAATTAAATTGAATCATATTTACATAATTAATTTTTTCAAGGGAAATAACACATCTATTCATAACATAGTGTTTTTAATTAGATATAATTAATTTAGTCACATTAAATCAATTATCAATCCAATTCAATCAACAAACTTGTTTGTTATTTGAAAGGATGGTATTATCTCCAAGTACATATTATTCAAATTTTAATAATTAGAAAAATACATCATGACCCCTCATGCATTATCCCTTCCCTCCCATTGTCATGGCCAGTATCGACAGGAGTGGGACATACCGCTCACGGAGCAACTTACTACCCCAACGATCCCTAACTAGATACCATATCCACCTCAGGTTAGGATAATGCCGATTGATCTCTTTGTACTTGAGATGATAATCAGGTTTTCAAACGAAGTTATATCATATAATAATAATCAAAATCATTTATGTTATAAGGAAAATTGTTAAATAAATTCCCAATCCTATTCAAGCAAGTTTGTTGGAAAAAAGATCATATAACCAATTTGTGATCTAGATGATATCTGATCAATTATTGGTTAAGGCAATGTCATTTAAGGAAATAATCATGATCAAATATTTCGCAAAATATTTATCAATAATTATTCTAGGAAATTAACCATTAATTTCACTAATTGATTAAATGACAATCACGAGGTTCTTGATTAGGAATGTAATTTCCACCAGGGACCCTCACTTACTAAAATTAGCATATCTCAATCAATTTAAATCCAAATTATGCAAAATAAGTTTCCAAAGTTTGATAATTTGATTTATAACAGAATCCAAGTGATTTAAACGCATTTTTAGACGTTTCAAAACCGTAATTAACTCCGTAATTACACCAAGATTCACAATCTCCGAAACAATAGATACATGTTCACTAAAATGATCATAACTTGAGTAATTGGAGTCCAAATCATGCAAACCAAAATCCCACGGTTTCCTTATTTAATGTTGAACATAATCCAAATGATAATTTCGTGTTTAAACAATTTAAATAGGGTCGAAAATATTCACAAAACAGGACTGCATGAACCAAATACGATAAAATTTTCACAAACCCTAATGAGCACAAGTCGTCTTAGGTTTATGGATCTTATCTGAAATTTCCAACCTGACTTTGATACCACTTGAAGGATATGGGAAGATCCTTAAAGCGCATCACGGAATTGTGAGGATCGCATCGTATGCGATCGGGAGCGACTAGTCGCACTAGTTGCCCGAGGCAACATAATTTAAAAAAAAAATTAATGTGATGAAGCCGTATGATCCAAGAACACTTCTCGGATCGTTTCATCGAAACCACAAACAATGATTTAAACGTATTTCTAGACGTTTCAAAACCATAATTAACTCCGTAATTACGCTAAGATTCATAATCCCCGAAACAGTAGATACATGTTCACTAAAATGATCATAACTTGAGCAATTGGAGCCCAAATCATGCAAACCAAAATCCCATGGTTTCCTTATTTAATGTGGAATATAATCCAAATGATAATTTCGTGTTTAAACAATTTAAATAGGGTCGAAAATATTCACAAAACAGGACTGCGTGAACCTAATACGATAAAATTTTCACAAACCCTAATGAGCACAAGTTGTCTTAGGTTTATGGATCTTATCTGAAATTTCCAACCTGGCTTTGATACCACTTGAAGGATATGGGAAGATCCTTAAAGCGCATCACTGAATTGTGAGGATCGCATCGTATGCGATCGGGAGCGACTAGTCGCACTAGTTGCCCGAGGCAACAGAATTTAAAAAAAATTTAATGTGATGAAACCGTATGATCCAAGAACACTTCTCGAATCGTTTCATCTAAATCACAAACAATTATTAAGGTTACCTCTTGAAGCGTGGTTACGATCAAGCCTCTAAACGAAGAAACCTCATGTTTCAAGTCCAATCTAACGGAGGAGATGCTTGCGAGCGTGTGATGAAACACGTGCTTCTCGCAGTTCATGTTGATGATCCAAGCGGTGAATCTCCTGATCTCGTCACGCGAAGGCACACAGAAGGAGACAGAGATTCACGAGCAACCGATCCGGCAGTATAACAACAATGCTGCAACGATGGCGACTCTCTAAGGCTCCATGGTGGATGACCACAATGAGAGAGAGAGAGAGGGTTGGCGTGTAGAGAGAGAGAGAGAGTATATTGATGTTGTCTTTTATTGTTGTTACTTGAAGAGCAAGGAGTGCCTCTTCTTATATAGGGTTCGGGAGTCCATGAATCACAATCCATGGACTACACAAAATTAATGGATGAGATTGATTTGTGCTTCTTTTAATGACCAAGATTTTGTTGTAAAAAGAAAACAACAATTAATTTAATTTAGATTAAATATATATCAATATAATTAATCCTAAATTAAATCAATCAAGTATGGAGATGCATGGAAGGGAGATTGCCTCCTTCCATTAAGGGGGGGACGGCCACCCTTTCCCAATGGAATTTAGTGGCCATCTACCCTCCTAATAGGAAGGAGCAATTTCCATGTAATCTCATGAGGTTACATTATCCCACAGAAATCTCCAATATTTACAACAACAATTGTTGTAAATTATTCTAAAAAATAATTCATAATTATTGTGTGAATATCGCAATCTTGTTATTGGAAAATTGTGAATCACATTCACAATCCAAAATAAAATGTGATCTACATTTTCAATTAATTATCCAATGTGAATCTAATTCACATCAATAATTAATCAACACCTATAAATCATAATGTGCTCTCTCAATACTTTATAAATCACATTTATAATATATGTGATTAATTTGGATAATGCTATCCACATTATTCATACCGATGATAATTAAATCACATTTAATCATCTTGGATCTCTATTCTCATGTGCCCAATATCTAAGATAACTCGCCTTATAATATGAACCAAATTCATATTATTTATGATAATTAAATCATATTTAATTATCAATTTTATCAATGCTCAGCTACATATTTCAACAATGAAATTATCCTGAACTCTTTCTAGGGCAATGTGCTTTCTCCACAGATACTTGGAGATAAGGATATGGCGATTGTATTGTTACTTGTATAGTAACTTCGATATTGAGATCACATCTTAAATCCAGATTTTGCGTACCTCTCATAGATGATTAAATCAAGACCGCAAACCTAATCTTCTCATTGCTTTTGAATCACATTTAGATCAATGTCCAACATTTGGATCAAGATCAGATCACTTCTCTGCTGAGAGAAGTCACTAAAATCCAGATCCGTTTCATCACTTCCTAGGAATGGAAGCGTTATGGTTATACTATCGTTTATGATCACATCACCCTCAGGTATTATTAATACCTGCACATCATGCGTACTGGAAGACCAAGAATAAATCCGAAGTTTTAGATCTATTTTACATTGTTTACTTCAGGGTTTTATCATTAAGTTTCTCATTTGATCATTGGGAGTTGGTATCGATCATATACTTTCCAAAAGCATATATCATACCCATGTGTTGATCATATACTTTCCAAAAGTTTATATCAAACCTACAAATTCAGTCAAGCTTCCAAAGCAAGACGACCGTGTACGGAATTTGATTCTTCCCAATATCTTATAAGTGAACTCATATCTTCTGGTTCAATAATAAACCTGTATAATCCCTTTGAGAGATCGTATTGCTCACATACCCTTGAATGCAAACCAACGTGCCAGTGTATAGACCTTGGTTAGGTCATCAATGTATTGCTCTGCCAAATGTACATACTCAGACATATAGTAACACATCTGTCTCCGATCAGAGGATGCGTGCCTATATCGTGACAACATACGACACAGGTCTTTGGTTATCTCGATCTCATTAAGTTAACTCTTTGACCTAACTTATCTAAATGCAGAGGACCTGCATCAAGAGGTCGGTTCGATATCAACCTTTAGAGAAAGGATTGCCATCTCCTTTTCATGCTGGAGATCCTCTCTTAATAATCATTTGACAGTGCTTGATGAGTCCTTAATCTAACTCTTTAGATATTTACCCAAGCACCACCCTCTATGATTCAATAATTGAATCAACAGTTGTATGGTCATTAAGATGATCATGATACATAACCCTAATTGTACTAAGGGACCTATTATACAAATTATTTACTCTGCATTTTAGATCAGAGAATGATATTCACGATAATATATATTGCATAATGGCTCGTCGTGGGCTCGTATGTCCAACACAACACACATTGTCCAAAAAATATCGTAGTTGCTAAAATTCATTATTGTCACCACCTTTCTTGACGTTGCTTCTATTCTCTGTAACAATGTGGACAATGTTCTCCTTTCCAACATCCTTGATGATGTCCTTCATCAACTTCAATATGTACTTATGGTCCTTCACATGATCAGATACACCAACGAACTTAAAAAAATGGACTTTCCATTGCAGTAAATGAAGAAGTTGACCTGCTTCCTCGTATAGCTCATCCACCCATCGCACATCACCGTCACCCTGTACTTCGGCCATCTCCTCCTCACCTCAATGACGTACTCGTTCATCTCCTTTTTCTCTATCCTGAGATATCTGTTCATTATCTCATAGGATGTGAGAGCCTTCACTCCCTTTCTCGCGGCCTTGATCTCGTCGATGGAATGATGCAAAAATGGTCCACTAACAATGTTCGCTGGAATGCTTTCCCAAAAAAGAGTTTGCAGATGGCCTTTCCCATTCTCCTTAGCATTTGTGAACATGCCGTTCACTGTCTTTTGCATCAGATCCTTGCTTGGCTTGTATTGTATGGATCCACTCCTCATCAAGAAGTGTTCAACTCTCTTCCCCTTGTGTGTTTGATGCATCTCCAGAACCCCTCCCACTTCCACTTGCACCATAGAAGCCGCCTCGTGCATGATAACCTGAAAATCACCCTTCTTAATTAGTGTCGATGTTGTTGTAGTCAGGTAATTAAAGGTTTATCAAAGATGATGACCATACCGAGAGATAATACTGAAGATTAAATCTCACCGCGGTTAAATATTTATTTTACTTGAGTAAGTCCCAAGATCGAACTCAGGGAAGTAATACGAGGATTTAGAGTAATTCTCAAATAATTCAGAAAATAAGATTTTCTAAAGAAAACTATTTTTAAGTATTTTTGTATTTTTACAAAGATTTTTATGGGTTTTAAATTTAAGAGATGTAATTAATTAATTAAATATGATGCATGAGACTATACGAAAGGATCTTAGTTTTTTGGATCTAAACCCAAGAATGACCCAAAATAGATCTGATTGGAGGCAAAGAATCCATGTAGCTGACTCTACTTAATGCGGGAAAATGCTTTGTTGTGAACTATGATGCATGAAATTTTCAAATAATTTTATACAAGAAAATAATGATATGCTATGTAAACAATAAATAAATGTAATGTTTTTTTAGATTTTTTTAAATGATGAATGAGATGCAATATGATTAATGCAAGATGTACAGGTGCAAGCAAGCCAAGTCAATCAAATCTTGGAGCAAGCTATTCAGTTAATACACTCAGTCCCTTTTATTCCAGACCATTAATGTCAAATGAGTCCCAAGTTAATTGTCAATCAATACCTTAATTTATTTAGCAAAACATAATTAATGGAAGAGAATAAATGTGCTCATGATATCAAAGAATACCTTAATAACATTTATAGCTAAAAGGTATCCAAAATTAATGTTTCAGTGTATCATCTTCTAGATGATAGAGACAAAAATAGGGTTCAAAATGACAGAAAGAACATCAAAATCTGACAAATAATGCTTAAGAAATAATTAAATGAAGTTTAGAGGCCAAATTGTAAATAAAATAAATGAATATATATCAAATTGGACTTTCTTGCAATTTGTAAAGTTGCTTAGGTATCCTGTGCAAATTTCCCCAGGCGGGGGTCTTCTTGTAATATTCAGAAGGTGTTGGGGGTTCGGTGCAATTTCTCGCAGTCCACGTACACGATAGGAAGGGCCAAAATCGTAAAAAGTCCCCTCCAACACGTGAGGGGCTCTTGGCGGTGGGCGGCTTAGGTGGCATCGTAGGCTCTGATCCATGAGCCTATACGTGGACGTGCTTAGAAGCTTCAAGTCATCCGAAGCAAGAGGTTCGAATATCTTGTTGATGAGAGGCTTTGATGCACGCGAACGAGGTTGATCCATGGACTGTCGATGTGGTAGATTTGGACAACTGAGATGAAACATTGCTCCTTGAATCGATGACAACTGTAGTGTGTGAGCAACCTCGTCTTCTACTCCGATGAATCGAGTCTTGATGTCCCTCCTCTCTAGTAGGATCGAGAGGACACTTCTAGTCGAGTTGTGGTGGCCGACACACGGTCGTGGGTCATCAAGACGGAGGTGTCTTGTGTGACTCCGGTGAAGGGCACCTGCAAGAGATGATAGCTCAAGCCTGTAAGCTTGGCTTCTTTTGTTACATCACAAAGAAAGAAGGTGGGCGACACTTCGGGCATGGGTGAAAGAGAGAAGCAAGTCGGTAAAGGGTTGCAAGGGGACAAAGGTGAACATGAGGGTGTACTAATAGGTGATGGCATTGATGGTCGGAGGGGGATGATTGAAATATAAAGGCACGATTAGAACATGGGAATAAGAAGAAGGGAAGTGAACTATGGAACGAAGGTAAGTGTAAAAGAAGAACAATGCGAAGAAACCAATTAGACGTGAAGGAAGGTGAGATAAGGGGGTGATACCTGATCGTCTGGGATGTTGGAGGATCGAGGGAGCTCTCTCCTAAGCTTCGACTCGAGCTGCAACGACGACGAGTCTTGGCCGACTCCAGGGTATGGAGCAGTGACACTTGAGCAGATACTCCTGTGGATCGCGCCTGATAGCGGAGGACATTGTCGGAGATAGAGGTGTGCTTTCACCAGATGCCTCTTTCCCCTGCTCTCTCTCTTGTTCGATTAAGGTCGACGACGACTGATGACTTGTCAGAGGGAGTTGTTGAGTTTAAATAAGGGGGAAGAGATGTTAGGAGATATGATGATGGGTTGGGTTCGTTCCACAATTAAGGGATAATGAGATCAAAGAGGATTGGGTTCATTAATGTTTCGATCCTTTCTAGACTGTTGAGTCAATCTGGATGTTAAGGACAGAGATGGGAAATGATCTTGGGTAGGATTAGGATCATGTTGGTTTTAGGTGAAGAAGATAAGGCAGAGGAGGAGAGCATTGTTGGATGGTTAGAAGGATAGGATTGGGATAGAGATGTTGGGTTATGATGGTTAGAGCTGTAGAAAGATAGGATAGAGGGGGTTGGTTGAAGGCCGAAGGTTGATGGGTTTCGATTGAAGGGATAATTGAGGTTGGTGTAAGGAGAAAGGTAGTTTCGGAGGGGGTATGATGCAAATCGAAATTTGGCGCATCGATCAGATGTTTTTTTAACGGTGAAAATTATTTGGTAGGAGAAAGAGAAGGGTTGAGAAGAAGAAAACTCGTCGGTAACGAGGGGTTGAAGAAGAAGAACCGTGAAGATCACGCGGGGAAGGAGAGGAGATAGAGAGGGAGATAAAATCTTAATTTTAATTATCACTGAACTGAATAAAACATTGGACCCTCATCCCTTTATATAGGAGGGATGTCATTACAAAAATGGAAACTAATTTAAATTGACAACCAATTTATCCTAAAATGACTCTAACTAATTTGAAATTCAAAATCGACAACTAATTGATTGAGATTACATGCAATCTCAATTATTTGATTAGAGATACGATAATTAAAAAAACGTAAATAAAATTGACCACTAAATTAATTAAAAGTTCGGCCCTATAATTTGAGATCGCGTTGCATCAACTCTCCTCCGCTTTAAAAATTCGTCTCCCGACGAATTGCTGGATCTGCAGGCTTGGAGACAGAGTCGGCGTGCTCAGTCATCTTCTGGAAGAACTGGTGTGGAGCGAAAGGCAGAGTCCATACGCGGGCGTGGGTGACGCGGCCTTCGTGGTTGAAGAACATGTGTGGTGCGAACGTCGGCGTCGTCTTGAATGCTGCTTCCTTGTTGTGATTGAAAAATTGATGAGGCATGAACAACATGACCGTTGGAGAATCCTTAGCAAAGTGATGACACAAGGAGAGGAGAGAAGGAGATGTGTCCAAGGAATGAAGCCATGGGGTCCTTATATGGGAAGCCCAAGGCTCTAGTCCTATTTGGATAAGGAGGGTCCCCAGATTTCTTATTTACAACCCTTTTCTTTAAATACTTTCGTCGTCCGGGGTATGGATGCAAATCTCGCACCCCTTCAACTAAAGGGACTCCATGGTATATTTTATCCTTACAACATATTTGTTGAGATAAAAGTTTGGGCCAGGGGGTTTTCACGCATATGTTCCGAATTAACTTCCATCCCCTTGCTTTCAGGGATTTGAACCCCCGTAGACTCGGGTTCCTGGTTAGGGCACGGGGCCTCTGTTGCGCGCGAGGGCGGCGATCACGCAAGGGCGACGCAACTACTGTTGGTCGGGCGGGGCGGAGGGCGCACGACGCTCGTAGATGCGCTCGGGGATGCTGTTGGTGCGCGGGGCGGCTGGCGCTCAGCCGCGCGCTGCTGCGCTGTGCGGCTGGGTGGACAGGCGCGCGGAGGCGGGGTGGCGGTGTGCGCGTTGGGGAGGGGCGCGCGGTGGAGAGATGGGGTTGGCGGTTGGGCGCTGGGCGCTGTTGAGGCGAGGGGTGGGAGGCGGTGAAGCCGGGGCGAGCGGAGAGGCGCAGAGGAAGGCGGCGATATCATGATGCAACCTAATGGAATAATGACCTAAATGGTGTTCCTAACAATTGAAAACTACGAACTAGATGACGAACACAAATGAGAAGATATGCGAAGCGCGAAAATCAGCAACAAACGATCGCGACAACTCGAATTTTAGCACCGGTTTCTTCCACAATTTTAGGGCAAAGCAATTAGCTAACGAATAATGGAAATAAATAACGATGTTGCAGTCTTAGAACCTCAATAAATCACCAAACTAAATAGTAATGTAACAACCCACAAATCTAGCTTTATAAAGTGGAATAATATGCGGAAGAAACACTCATACCACAACCCGCAAGGGGTTTGTTAGGCGCGCTTCAGATCTGGTCGGGTCAGTGGGAAGGCGAACTGGCGGGGCTAGGACCACGGCACTCGCTAACCGGCTCGGGTTGCGGGTGGGGTCACTGGGGTCGGGCGTTACCGGCGCGGGAACAAGGCTGCTGGGTAGGAGGGGCTAAGGCGGGGTATCGCGAGGTCGGGGAAGGCGGTGGCGTGGGGCGGCGCAGTGGCGGGCTGGCGATCGCGGGATGGTAATGGAGAGCCTCGTGGAGGTGGCGGCGTTGGGAGGAGGCGCAGGCGGAGGGATGGGTTGGCGGTTGGGCGCTGGGCGCTGTTGAGGCGAGGGGTGGGAGGCGGTGAAGCCGGGGCGAGCGGAGAGGCGCAGAGGAAGGCGGCGAGGCTGGGAGGTCGCGGGGAGCACGGGTGCAGAGTGTAGGAGGCGGCGGGAGAGACTAGGGTTTGGGAGAAAAGAAAACACGGGGAGGAGAGGGAACGATGGATTCGAGAGAGAGAGGGAGAGAGAGATAAGTGAGGGGGAAAATAACTTGTATTCCAACTTAATTAACCCTAATAGAAAGGGGGCCTTTTATAGAGGCTATTTCCCCTCAAAATAAGCAACAACTCCCTAAAATTAGGGAAAGAAGAAAATAAAAAAAAGGATAAAAAGGCCTTTTATAATGAGCCTTTTACATGGGAAATAAATTAATAAAATAATAAAAAACAAATGATAAATAAAATAACAAAACAAATGTTCCTAAAGTTGATATCATGCTGCATCAACTCCCCCCTGCTGAAAAGAATCTCGCTCCGTCGAGATGGCATCGTGGAAGTTCTGAAGGATATCGGGGCGGAGTTGTTGGAGTTCATCCTCGTCAATCCATGTGCAATCGGTAAGAGGTCGTCCCTTCCATTTGACTAGATATCGTCGGAAGAGACCACGTCTAGTCGTCATATCTCGGATGTCTGCAATATCTTCAATTTGATTGGCGTCAGTTGCGGCTGGCGATTGGCGCATATCATCATCAGGAACTGCTGGCGTAGTAGCATCTGTCTGTTCATCTCCATGATATAAGAAAAGATCTGATACGTTAAATACTGGTGATGTCTGGACGTCTGGCGGCAGATCGAGTAGATAAGCATTGGGCCCAATCTTCTTGATGACTCGGAATGGACCAATCTTTCGTTCACTCAATTTTTGGTGGACTCTCAAAGGAAACCTCTCTTTTTTAAGGTGGACCATCACTAATTATCCAACTCTGAACTCGCTCTCTCTTCGGTGTAGGTTGGCTTGGGCTTGATATTTTTGGGTCATGGTTTGGAGTTTGGCTCGGATTTCAGTATGGATGTGGGTTAGGTGTTCGACCAGATCCTCAGCAGCTGCACTACTTCTCCCTTGCATGGTTGTGGGTTTTAGGTCTAGAAATTGAGTAAGTGGAAAGCCGTACACACTCTCAAAGGACGATTTTCCGGTGGACCTATTCGTGGAACTGTTACACGCAAATTCAGATTGGGGAAGAATTAGATCCCATTTGGACGGAGAGTCCCCTGCAAGACATCGCAATAAATTTCCTAATGATCTGTTAACTACTTCGGTTTGCCCATCTGTTTGTGGATGATAAGCGATGCTATATTGCAAACGAGTACCAAGACGGGACAAAGCGTGTGCCAAAAGTGACTCAAAAATCGGGTATCACGATCCGAAGTAAAAGAACGAGGGACACCATGCAAACAGACGACATCACGAAAAAACAGATCAGCGACATGAGATGCATCTGATGTTTTTCTACATGCAATGAAATGTGCCATTTTTGAAAATCTATCCACAACCACAAAAATAGAGTCAACTTTCTGCACAGTGAGAGGTAAACCTGGCACAAAATCCATGGTGATGTCTTCCCAGGGTCGCAGAGGAATAGGCAGAGGTGTATACAGTCCAGTGTTCTGCCGGTGGCCTTTGAATCTCTGACATGTTTGGCATTTCTGTACGAATTTTGTAACATCCTTTCGCATCTGCGGCCAATAAAATCGCTCTTGGAGAAGAGCCAAGGTCTTGTCTCTTCCAAAGTGTCCAGCTAAACCACCGTTATGTAGTTCTGAGATTAAGCTCTCATGGAGTGATGTGGCAGGGATGCACAGTTGGTGGCCTTTGAATAGGAAACCCTCATGAAGAACATAAGTGGCTGTCGGATCCTGCCCAGTATCACCACATTCTGCATAAACTTGTCCGAAGTCAGGATCAGTGGGGTAGAGGTCCTTGAGTGTGTCAAATCCTGTCGTGCTAATGGTCATGGTGGTCAGGGCATGTGCTCGTCGGCTTAACGCGTCAGCCACACGGTTCAGGGTACCAACTTTGTGTTTGAGATGGAAGGTGTATTCTTGGAGAAAACTAACCCATTTGGCATGATGCTTGTTAAGGGTCTTCTGAGAGTTCAGGTATCGTAAAGCTTCATGATCAGAGTTAAGGACAAATTCTCGTTGGATCAGGTAATGTCTCCAATGTTTAAGGGCTTGTACCACGGCATAAAATTCGACATCATAAGTGGAGTACCGTGATCTGGCTTCATTCAATTTCTCACTGTAGAAAGCGACAGGTCGCCCTTCTTGACTTAGGACAACACCAATCCCGACATGTGAGGCGTCGCAATCGACTACAAAAACCTTGGTGAAGTCGGGAAGTGCCAAAACAGGGGCATGTGTCAATTGGTGTTTTAGGTTTTGAAAGTTGGTTTCTGCTTCAAGAGTCCAAGTGGTGCACCTTTACGCGTGTAATCTACCAACGGAGCTGCACAAGTGCTGAAGTTCCGGATGAAGCGTCGGTAGAAAGAAGCCAATCCCAGAAAGCTGCGAATTTCAGTGAGGGTTTTGGGTATGGGCCAGCTCTGAATGGCCCGAATCTTGGAGGGGTCAACCTTAAGTCCATCAACGGTGACAATGTATCCCAGGAAGAGGACCGTGTCAGACATGAAGGAGCATTTCTTGAGGTGGACATACAGTTTTTGGGCCCTCAGGGTTTCCAGGACTTGTCGCAAGTGAGATAAGTGGTCTTCTTTGGTCAAGCTATAGATCAGGATGTCGTCGAAGTACACAACCACAAACTTACCAATGAAGGATCGCAATACATGATTCATGGTTCGCATGAAGGTGCTGGGGGCATTCGACAAGCCGAAGGGCATTACCGTCCATTCATACATGCCCTCTTTGGTCTTAAAAGCAGTTTTCCACTCGTCTCCAGGTCGGAGGCGAATCTGATGGTAGCCACTGCGAAGATCCATCTTGGAGAATAATTTGGCACCCGATAGCATATCAAGCATATCGTCAAGGCGCGGAATGGAAAAACGATACTTAATCGTTATTTTGTTGATAGCGCGGCTATCCACGCACATTCTCCATGTGCCATCTTTCTTCGGGGTAAGCAGAGCAGGAACCGCTACGGGGCTCATACTCTCTCGAACATATCCACGTCGTAGCAGATCAGTAACCTGCCGGTTCATCTCTTCATGCTCACTTGGGCTCATTCGGTAATGTGGCAAGTGGGGTAGGCTGGCTCCAGGGACTAGGTCAATGTGGTGTTGAATGTCTCGCAACGGTGGTAGTCCTTCAGGCAACTCTTCGGGCATAATGTCAGCAAACTCTTGGATGATGGGCTTTATCTCAGGCGGGACTTCAGGTGTAGTTGTCTCTTGATTGACCACTTCACGTCCCATTAAAGCATAGATGGTGGAACTCTCTTGAATCTCACGTTGGAATGTCTGGGCTTCCATTAACAACACGGGGCCCGTGGTTGAAGTCTTTGACGGTGTAGTTTTGTTACCAGTTTGGGCGGTCGCAGCACGAAGTGTAGCCACTTGGCGAGGGCTAAGGGCTTCACGTTGTGGTCTAAGGGTCACGCGCACTTTGTCTATGAGAAAGGTGTAAGTGTTCAATTTTCCTCTGTGCTCAGTGTCTCGATCGAATTGCCAAGGTCTCCCTAGAAGTATGTGACAGACATCCATAGGGGCTACGTGGCACCATACCTCGTCTTTATATGAAGGTCCAATGGAGAAGCTAACGAGGCTGTAACGGTGGATCGGGAGTTGGGTACCACCTCGAAACCATGCCACACTGTACGGTTTCTCGAGTGGTTGAGTTGGCAGACCCAACTTATCGACCATTTCTTGTGAAACGAAGTTCTCAACGCTTCCTCCATCAATGATCAGCGAACAGCGACGTCCTCCTGAGGTGCAGGTGGTTCGGAAGATGCTGCGTCGCAACCAACTATCAGCATCATGGGCAACATGTGTAAGCAAGATGTTTGTAGGTGCGCTGTCAGGAGCGATAAATTTCTCGTGTTCAATTACCAGGAACGGACTGGATTCGTCTCCATCCACTCCTAGAGGTCAAAGTAGTCGGTTCCTCTTCAGGTGATTCCTGTGGTTCAGGGTCAGGGTCTTCAGGGTCGTCGGTGGTGCACAAATGGACGGGTCTAGCCTTAGGGTTTGGGCACTGTGCTGCTCGATGTCCCTTTTGATAACATCGGAAGCAAGCATCATGTCCTACAATAGGTCGACTTCCCAAGATGACGGGGCTGGGGTTTCCAGTAGGTGGCCGGGCGACGGGAGGAGTTGATGGTTTGGCTTGGGGTTTACCCGCAACGATGGATGGGGAACCTAGTGGTTTGGAGGTCGTCATCGGGGTACTGGTGTGAGGTACGGAGTTCGCAGAGAAAGACATCTTCCTTGTTTGGGCTTTAGCAAGCTTGGTCTCAGCCCGTTCAGCCTGCTTGTAGGCTTCGTCGACGTCTCGACAGTTGTGGAGGTAGAGTTCATCCTGGATGACTTGGCGGAGGCCTTGCATGTAGCGGGTGGCTTCCTGAGTAGGAGTCTCCTGCAAACGGTTGCGATGGACTAGGGATTGGAACCCTTCAGTGTATTCCTTCACGCTCATGGTACCTTGTCTCCATGATTGCAGTCGCGCATACAGATCGCGTCTGTAATCTTCAAGCACGAACTTGGTCTTCAACTTGGCTTTCATTTTGCTCCAGCTGCGGATTTTACTTTTTCCTTTTCGTTTGCGTTCAGACTGCAAACGGTCTCACCATAGCAGAGCATGTCCCTTTAGTTTGATGGTGACAAATTGAACTTTTCGCTCACTAGGCATAGATTTCCACACAAAGAAGTGTTCGACGGTTTGGAGCCAATCCAAAAAGACATCAGGGTCTCTTCCTCCGTCAAATTCTGGGACATCGAGACGGATGCCTCGATCCCATCCATCATCGGACCTGGGTCCATTTCGTGGTGGGAATTGATATTCACCATTAGGTTGTGGAGTATAGCCGGAGGTGTGTGGATCTTGAATCTTGGGGACGAAAGGGGTGTAGTTTCCTGGTTCTTCCTCTTCACTTTCTTGTGAATGATATTCGCTAACATGTCCGTCGGAAGTAGAAGAGCTAGAGTCACGGGAAATGCTAGTCCGGGAGTGTGGTCTCCGTCTAGTACGTCGACCTTTGTTGGGTGTTTCATCACTATTCTTTTTTTCTAGCATCTGACAAGTTAGGGTGGCGATTTGCCCGCACAGGCTTTCGAACATTCGTTCTACTTTAGCATCCAAGGATTGTAGCGTTAGCTCAGGGTGTGCGGTGTAGCCGATTTTAGAAGTAGACGATTTTTCGGTCATGGGAACCCTAGGTTTTCTGCTCTCTTTGTTTTTTTGGTTGTGGTTTTGTTTTGTGGTTTTTTTATATGTAATGAATGAATGGGATGTAGACGAAGTGCAGAATCGTTATGCTCTGATACCAAATTATGCAAATCGAAATTTGGCGCGTCGATCAGATGTTTTTTTAACGGTGGAAATTATTTGGTAGGAGAAAGAGAAGGGTTGAGAAGAAGAAAACTCGTCAGTAATGAGGGGTTGAAGAAGAAGAACCGTGAAGACCACATGGGGAAGGAGAAGGAGAGGAGATAGAGAGGGAGATAAAATCTCAATTTTAATTATCACTGAACTGAATAAAACATTGGACCCTCATCCCTTTATATAGGAGGGATGACATTACAAAAATGGAAACTAATTTAAATTGACAACCAATTTATCCTAAAATAACTCTAACTAATTTGAAATTCAAAATCGACAACTAATTGATTGAGATTACATGCAATCTCAATTATTTGATTAGAGATACGATAATTAAAAAAAATGTAAATAAAATTGACCACTAAATTAATTAAAAGTTCGGCCCTATAATTTGAGATCACGCTGCATCAAGGTAGGTCGCCGGGGATTGGTTGATGAGAGGAAAGGCGGTGGTTCGGTCAGAGCGAGGCGAAGTCAGGAGAGGCGTAGTAGAGGGGGATGGAGGTAGGAGGAGAGTCATGGACCGTTGGATCACCCATGATCCAACGATCGTGATGGGTCACATGTGATGCATGTGAGGCTAAGAGATGGGTCGGAAAAAGGATGGCCGTTGGATCTGGGAAGATCCAACTATCAGGATTGGAAGCGCTAAGGACAAATTAGGTTGATTGGGTGAATGAGGTTTGACTAGGAGATTGAGGGGGACCCAGTAGAGTGGCAACGCGTGAACTTTGACCAACTTGACTATGCATGAAGGATGAAAGATAGTAAATAAGAAATAGCAAATGACCTTAGATGCAAAGATGTTCAACATGAAAAATGTTCGTCTAAATGTAGTCTATAATGTTCATGAAGGACTAGAATGCGAATGGATTATGGAATGGAAGATATGTTTTTTTGGTGATATTTTATGTATAAATATCAATTTTTTAGCTTTATAATTTTATTTTTTGTAGATGAATAATGCATGTAAAATATCAAATATGATGTGAAATAATGTAATGGGCTCAAATGTAATTTTCTTGGATTTTATGAGTTGAGTTATTGTCAGAATAAATTAGGCAAGTAAAATATATATAAGTGAATTATGTTTGTGAGCTCAAGTCGTCTTTTATTTGCATTTCTATTTTTTTGAATTTTGGCTTTTATGTAATTAGTTAGATCATGAAATGAAATAATAAATGAAAAAGAAATAAATAAAAAAGAGTCAACTATGCACATGAAATAATCCATAAAAATGTATAATTTATAGTTGTTCGAAAATATAATTTTCACAAATGAACTCTGATTCTTTTGAATTTGGTCTTGGTTTGTAGATATTTCAATGTGCATTAATTCAAAATGAGCAGAGTAAAAGTGGACATTGCATGAGAGAGATATCAACATTTACGCCTTTTTGTCCTGAAATTAGGGTTTGAGTTTATTTCAAATGTGTACTAGTAATATTTTTTAGGATTTTTTGTTGGTTAATATTGATGATATGTACACAATGGAGTCAGTTTCATGTCAATTAGAGTTAGCATGAATTAATTAAAAACAAGTGAATTTAGGTAAAAATTTACGTATGAATATGAATGCTGAATGGAATGCTACTTTGTGCAAATTATTTACAAGTGCATGAATGTTAATTTTGAGATATAAACAAGTGAATGCACCTAATTATTCGGGATAAAGCTCTATTTTCAGCTAATGAGAGTGATGAATCACATATTCATCAATGCACCACAGAGTTCTCTCCTCTCGAACTCACTCCTCATAGATTCCTTTGTTGCCATTCTATATACCCTCTCAACTGCGGTCTGAATATCAGCGGGGTATACAAAGGGGAGCAAGGGGAGTGTTGTGGAAGGTTGATTTTTCAAATGATAGTGTTGATTGGAGCTTCTTGTGCGTTTCTCTGTTTCAGAGAGGCTTTTCAAATCGGTGGATCATTTGGATGAAAAGGTGTGTCATGACTGCCTCCTATACGGTTCTTGTGAATATGTAGTCGCGGGAGGGGGGGAGGGATTTTTTTCAGCCGCGGTAAGCCATTCGTTAGGGTTGCCTGTTGGCCCCCATGTTATTTGTTCTCTCGATAGATGCCTTGTCAGTAATGGTGGACTGGGTGGTGTCTAGAGGTTCCTGTAGCAGTTACGGTTGAGAGGAGATCTTAGTGCCTATTCTTCACTATGCAGACGACACCATCTTTTCTGCAGAAGGAGACTTTGAGAGTTGCAGAGGTTTGTCTGTGCTGCTTGATATTTTTAGTGCAGCATCTGCTTGAGGCTTAATAGGGATAAGTCGAAGTGGGTGCCTTTCGGCCTGGAGGAGGATGAGGTTAGGCGGTGTGCAGGTTTGTTGAGGTCCCCTCGTAGGGACCTACCTTTGCGATACCTTGGTGTACCTCTAGTTGTTGGGAGGATGCGTATGATGAATTGGTTGATTGCGATCAAGAAGGAGTAGAGGTTGTTGAGTTAGAGGTCTGCTTGTTTATCTCATGGTGGTAGATTGGGACTGCTGAGATCAACTCTCTTTGTTATTCTATTTTCTTCTGTCATCTAGGCTTTTCTCGGTTGGAGTGCGGAAGAGGCTTGAGAACATCATGAGACATTTATTCTGGTCGTATTTCGGGTGCTTGAATGGGTTGTCATTAGATGATTGGGCGATGGTCTCGTGTTCGATGGATGATGGCGGCCTTGAGATGCGTAGCTAGGAGGAGATGAACACAGCCCTTCTCACTAAGTGGATCTCTTGTATTTAAGGAGAGCGTGATAGTTTGATGTGCATGCTGATCAGGAAAATTTATGGTTCGTCCTGTTCCTTGTCGAGTCCGGGGGTTTTTGGACCTGCCCCCTCTTATTTTTTGAGAGGGATTTGCAGCTTGGTGCAGGTGATTCGCCATTTCTTGAGGCTGGTCGTGGGCGATGGTACATACTTCAAGTTTTAGGCTGATGATTGGAGTGAGGCTGGGGGATTGGTTCGCGCTTCCCATGGCTGATGGCGTTGGCAGTTGATTCGAACTGTTCTGTTGCGGATGTCTGGGATTGGCACTCATTTTCCCCTCGGTTCAAATCGAAGTTGTCGGATCAACGAATGAGCAAGCTTTTGGTGATGTTGCAGGAGCTGGAGAGCACTTAGGGGCCCATATATAGGTGGGATTGTTGGAGCTGGTGTGATGGTTCTTTCATTGTGAGGAAGGTGTACAACTCCCAGAAGTGCCCCATGGTTTTTGATCCTGGAGGGTGCATGGCCAACTGCAGAAGAATCCGGAGGCAGAAAATTTCAGCATGCTGAAGGTCTTTATGTGGATGTTTAGGATGGGAGATTGCTGACATTTGATAGATTTGCTCGGTTTGTTTAGGTGGTTGATCCGACTTGTTGTCATTGTCAGGATGATACTGAAAGTGCGGGCCACCTTTTCTTCAAATGTAGAAGCTTCGTGGATGCTTGGAAGTTATTTGGGAATACCATGGTCTCTACTGATGGGGTCCGAGGTTTTGGGAGTCGATTGGTGCGGATTGGCATGGTATTGAAAAGGAGCATGCGAGTTGTGTGGCAATGATTTGGGCTCTTTGGTTGACGAAAAATGGGGTGATCTTTCACCAAGATCGTCTTTATGGTGAAAATATGGTGGCACATGCTAAGGCACTAGTAGAGAGATGTAGTGCGTAACACGTGCTTTTTTTATTTTTCCTTGTAAATGGTCTGTAATTATTTTTTGGTGACTAAATGGTGAAGTTATTGGACATGCAACTAATACGTGGAGGCTCTTTTTTTCTTTAAAAAAATATTAATTATTTTTTGGTGATTAAATGGTGAAGTTATTGGGCGTACGGGAGGCTTTTTTTTCTTTAAAAAAAGTTTATTTGGACATTCACGTGTAAAATCTCTTTATTAAAGCTATTCCCAAGAGCTAATTTGAACAGTATTCCAACTTGAGCTTGATTGATCTATATGATCCTGCCTTCTCAATTTGTTTATTTTTTGTTTGATTAATATCTATGATCAGTTTGAGCTGGAGTATTGGAAATTCCTCTCTTCTTCATATGTTAATTTTGCTATTAAAATTTCTGTTTGATTAATATCTATGATCAGATTGAGCGGGAGTGCTGGAAATTCCTGTCTTCTTCATATGTTATTTTTGCTATTTTCTGTTCTAATGAATGGTCCGCTTGTATCTTTCCCACTAGCGTCTCATTGTATAGATGATTAGGATTTTCAATGAGATAGTCATTCCTTTGTTCTCAGCTAGCCTATCACCTAAAATCTATTTGTGATATTGAATTTGTTCTCTTTTCATTCTCAAATCTCAATATCTCATAATAATGCCTCCATGTATCTAGATTGAATTATGTCTGATTGTGGAAGTTACCATTCTTAGAGATTATTTGTTCAGAGAGGCAATCAGTAGTCTACACCAAATTATCGAATGTTACTTAACGGGGAAACTTAATTCTTTTTGGATGTGGGCATTGGGTTGATTGGTTGCTTATTAAATGATGGATATATCGCCGTGGTAGATAGAAAAAGTTATGGAAAAAAGCTAAATGACCCTTCAAGCAGATGGGCTAATTATGTCGGTGCCATCTTTAGATCTAGCTATCCGTGCGGAAAATGCTCTCCATTATCTTTCTTGTTATTGGGGATTCTGGAGGGTTGATTTTATTGTTTTTCAGTGCTAGTGTACTTCTAAGTTAGCTTTTGATGAAGTGTTGGATGGCCATTAGCCTCTAATATTCATCTTTTGGCCTTACATATGAAAGTTGGTACTCTCTTGAGAACGATGTCCATTGCACGTTCATGTGATCGGGTTCTGTTTAAGCAACTTTTTGAAGAATTTTTGGCAATATGTTCTCTCCCCAAACCACATGCTTTCGAGAGCCATTAAAAATGAAAGATACCCAAATATTAGTTTGTGTAGGATAGCCAAGTATTAGTTTGTGTAGTATAGTTACAAAATTCTAGAAGGGAAAGTGTGATTCATATTTTTTCCGAAGCATGAATTATTATTCAATTTTCGGAATTTATATTAGATATGCTTTTATGGGACTTCAGATTTCAGCTTAAGATTACATATTTCTTTTGTCTGACTGCAAAATTTTCCTTTGAGAATAGTAGTTATCAATGTCAGATTCTCTCCCTATTGGCATTTTTCTTGTTGCCTGCAATGAAATTCTACCGTTGAAGATGCTTTTATTTAGCATAATTTTTGTTATTTGTGTTGGTTGCAGCTTCTCCATTATGACATCAAATATGTGCCTTGTTTTGTGCTATTGGATAAGTATGGAAAAGCTTTGGCAAAGACAGGTCCACCAACCAGCAGGTTACATGTCATTGCAGGCCTTTCTCATCTTCTACAGCTTAAACACTCCCATAAAAAAGCAAAGTAAGGATGTTTCCAGACCATCTACTTTCTTTTTTCATCCGGGGGTGAAAAGTTTCTCCGAAGAAAGAAGAAAGCTTTAGCCTGTGGGACTTTTAGAGGCAACTCCTGTTAAGTTGTCCCAGTTGGGAAGGGCTCTGTACATCACGTCTAACTATTTTGAAAACAGGATGTTTAGGTACTTGACCTCCCATGTCTGTGTAAGAAAAGTCGTATTGATTGGCGGTTAAGAAATTATGACCTTCTATCGGGCGACAACTGATGTCATGTTTAGAATGTAATCCGTGAAGCTATGTTATTCAGAGAAATGCAGGTTGTAGGCTTTGTGCTGCTCTTTGCGATTAATTTATAGCGTGGAATTTATACAGATAATCGTGTATTTTGAGCGATATCTTTAAAAAAACATGAATGGGGGTTTGTAAAATGTCCTGCATTTTCAAGTCTGCCACTTTTGCGGATCGTGCGAATATTTTTGATCTAATTACCGGTTTCTTCGTACTTTTCGGAAGTTTGCTGATGCGTCTTTCAGCAAGATCTTATTTAAAGAAGCCAAATTTAAGGGTTATTTTTTGTAGACAACTATTTATTCCAAGGGAAAACTTGATAGTAGTAAGTCATTCCATGATTTCAGATTTATTTTTACAACTCAAGATGTATGGCTGCAATGGTCGTATAAAAGAACATCCAAGGAGGATAAGCTTCTTGGTAATGCACATATGGATCAATGTATTATAAGATCCAAGACTGAAAGTATACACTCTGGACTCTAATATAAGCCATCCCAATTTTGATTGGAAGAAACCGGCATCTCAAATGTCCTTTTGAAGAGAGTTTCTTGAAAACCAGCATTTAATATGCCGGATGTGCATCCTTCGCAAAATATAGTTGGTACCCCTAGTGTACTTCTAGTCTGATTTTAGTTGCTTGCTCATTGGTCTTCCATTGTCTTGCTGTTTGAGATGAGCTGATTGCTATAGTTGCCATAATTAGCCCCCAGTTGAAGCCCAGAAGGGATGGATGGTAGTTCAGCTTCAAGGGACGATCATTAGTAACTGTGCCTTTTGCTTCTAGGAATTCTCCTTTGCATTTAGAACAAACAATCTCACAATTCGAACTGCCTTTTTCACAAGATGATCTACTTCAATTCGAATATCGAATAGTTCATTTTCTTGGAGCAAACTTGCACTTGCACGACTCAAGAGGGGTAAAAACCCAAAATGTTTATGATGTAGTGTGGTTTGATTCAAGACTTGGTCAGCTATAACTTCGGCCATAAAATGTTTACATTTTGCATAGAATCTAACAAGCCAATTTGCTTTTGATGGGGAACATAATGCAAATAGATGCTGAGCGTCTTCATGTTGGACTTGGCAAGGAGTGTAGCTTGCAACATAGTTCTTATGCGTTGGTCTAGTAAGCCAATTAATGCAATATTGTTTGTAAGTCTCCATAGGAACAAATTTATCTTGGAGAAAAATCTTGTGTACGTCATAAAGTTGTGCATCATGCTAAGAACTCGAGAAGAAAGATCTATTGGACATGCGAGTCTTAGACAAACCGTTTCTACAATAAATATTATTGTAATCATTTTATATATCAATAAAAGTCATTGATTTTCACTCCATGTCTGAGACTAATAAGTGCATGCATTTATAAGGTTCTGTAGTACATTAAGATTATGTATTATGACCATCTTAATAATTATACAACTGTTGATCTAATGGTTGGATCGTAGAGGTTGGTGTTGAGAAGATATCTAAAATGTTAGATTGATGACTCATCTATCATTGTCAGGTGATTGTCAAGAGAGGATCTCTATCTTGAGAAGGAGATGACAATCTTTATTCCAAAGGTTGTTACCCGATTGATCTCTTGGTGCAAGTTATCTGCATAGGAATAGAGATTCGGAGGTGTTGGATAAGTTAGGTCAAAGAATTGACTTAACGAGATCGAGATAGCTAAGACCTATGTCTTATGTTGTCACGATGCACA
Organism: Ottelia alismoides; assembly: GCA_037367405.1. Classification (NCBI taxonomy): domain Eukaryota; kingdom Viridiplantae; phylum Streptophyta; class Magnoliopsida; order Alismatales; family Hydrocharitaceae; genus Ottelia; species Ottelia alismoides. The sequence goes on along the minus strand of JAZKJV010009367.1, from coordinate 61,283 downwards.
TATCATCTAATCGGAGATAGATATATTACTATGTGTTTGAGTATGTACATTAGGCAGAGCACCAAATTGATGACCTATTCAAGGTCTATACATCGGTGAGCTGGTGTGCATATAAGGATATATGAGTAGTACGATCTCTCAAAGGGATCATACATATTCACCACGAAATCGGAAGACATGAACTGACTCATGAGATATTGGGATAAACCAAATTCTATTGATAGTCATCTTGCTTTGGAAAGCATGGCATGATCTATAAGTATGGTATATGCTTTTGGAAATCATATGATCGATACGAGTTCTCAATGATCGAATGAGAAATTAATGATAAAACCTTGAAGGAGACATTTAAAAGTGATCAAAACTTCGGGTTAACTCTAGGTATTGCAGTTTGCAGGATATACGCGTGTTAGGAATACACGAGGCTGATGTGGTCTTAAATGATCGTATACCATGACGCTTCCATTCTGAGGGAGTGATGAAATAAGTTTGGATTTTAATGACTCCTCTCAATGGACTACATATCCAATCTTGTCCCAATTGTTGGACATTAATCCGAATACTATTTGGATGCAATGAGAAGATGTGACATGATCAGTCACCTCTGAACGCTCTTAAAGTTTTGGATATGAGATTGGATCTCATTATCCAAATCATTATACATGACATATGCAATCGCCACGACCTTATCTCCAAGTATCTAAGGAGAAGATGCACAATTCTTGAAGGAGTTCGAGAATTATTCCATGAGCAATTCTATCTAAACATTGGAAAATTGGTTGACCCTACTTATAGTGGGAGAAGGCTTCACCATTATTAGAAAACTAGATTATTAAATAGAATTTAACTATCACAATTATGTGGATAGAGACATCCAAGGCAATTAAATTGGATTTGATTATTATGAATAGGGTCAGTATGGATAATACTATCCACAATAATCATGGACAATATTGATATGATCCATAATATCCTAAAGAGAGTGTGAGTTATTGAATGCGATTCACAATTTATATGTTAATGTGAATTGGATTCACATTATACAATTTAATGTAAATATAATTTACATTGAATATTGGATGGAAGAGTTTAATTCTTATTAATCAATGGTATAATTACAATTATCACAAATAATTTAGTGATCATTCAATTAATTAATAAATTAGATATATTAATTTGACTCATTCCACTTTGATTTAGAGTGGATGCACTTGGGTTTTGAACCATGGTGGACGTCCAACCTAAATATAGTGAATGGATGGAGCCTTTTTAATTCAAATTCACTTATTGATTAATAGATTTAATTATTGATTAATCAAAATAATTTGGATTTTTTTTTCAAATTATCTCTTTGTGTTTTCTTTTGTGTTTTTGTGAACTAAAAAGAAACACAAATAAGTATAAACTATTGATTATTGAAATCACACAGATTAGGTGGACTTCCAAAATACTATCAAGGAGAGGCTAATCCTAGCCCTCTTGACAAAAGTTACATGCAATTATTACATAAATTGAAGTCTCTCTCTCTCTCTCTACATGTACAATCTCTCTATCTCTCTACAACCCTAGGCTGTCCCCTTCCCAAGGTTGTTGGAGATCACGATCGTTGTTGTGCTGTCGTCGTGCTATCGGATCGGTTGCTTGAGGAACTCCATTATCTTCTGTGCATCATGCTCGCGAAGAAGACAAGTCATTTCACGAGACAAAATCAGGACATTGCTTGCTATGATTGTCGCTCGGGATTGAGGGAAGTACATGACTCGTCATCACATCCACAAGTGCACTCTTGTCGGATAGAACATGAGTTAGGTGGCGAAGCTTTGAAGATTACAACAATGCTTCAAGAGGTAAGACTAAACTCATATGATCTCGATGAAATGGAATGGGAAAGGTTCTTGTGCCATGTGGTTTCATCTTAAAATTTTTATTTTTTTGCTGCCATGCCAACTAGTATGACTAGTTGACCTTGATCGTATATGATGCGATTTTAACGCTTCCGTGATATGCAAGGTCTAACACTTTGCCTTCAAGTGGTATCAAAGCTATTGTTTAAGGTCTTGGATATAATCCAAAACATTGGAAACAAAGCTTTGGATATTGGATTTGTGAGGACTTATTTATTTCACATAGGATGCATTTTTTGAATAGTTTTTCATGCATACTAAAAGCTAATGTTAGTGCCCTATTTGAAAAAAATTTGGATATTTAAAGTATGTCTAGATGATCTGGACATGTCTCCTAAAGTTGGTGAAAAACGAGAATTGTTTTAAATTCGAAAAGTCTTGACAATGTTATTGTTTTTGCATGTAAACTCAGATATGTAACAAAGCAATATTTGGTTACTATTTTCTATCGCGAAACATATAAAAAAATACAGTAATTAAGTATAGAATTAAATTAGCAAAGCGCTTGAATTTATTTTGCGCGATTCCGATTTCATTTTCTCTAGGTATTCCATATTTAGTGAAGATGGATCGGAAGATGATTATGTCATCTCATAAACTTTCTTAATGTGTTTATCATGCAATATAATCCCGGAATAGAATTTGTCCTTATTAATTGTTATACCATTTATTTAAAAAAATACATGACAAACTACAACCTTGAATGATTGCTTTAGACTTGAAAACCCTATTTTATCCTATAATAGTTGGAGGACACTTTTACATGCAAAATCAAACTTGTTTACTTGACATGACTAGTAATTTAGGGTTATTAAAAATATTTTAAGATGCATAATTTTTTGAGTGTAAACCATGTAATATAATGCCGATCATCAAATGAATGATCGATAAAACAACAAATACATTGATTCAATTGTATTATTCTAAATCGGTATGGTGAAGGTGTCTAGACCGGGTATGATGATGGCTTGTTTCCTTAATTAGTACCTTTCATGTCAAGGAAATGCTCCCTCCTAGCATAACTCGAGCATCTGGTTGGATATATTTTTGAGAAAGGGTAATATGAGTAAGTCAAGTTATATTGTAATTATTAAAATCAGAATAATACGTACTTGTGAGGGGTAATACTATATAGTAATATTTAGCAAACCTAATTATTTGTTAGTTGCATTAAATTATTAATTAAGTTAGTGTTATTAAATTAACTTAATCTAATTAAAATTAACAAAAATAGTATATTATTAATAAGATAGTAATTTCCTTGGAAGAATTAATCATAAGAATTAATTCATAATGGTTAATTAAAATTTAAATAGGATATGGAGATTACAAGATGAAATCTTCGGTCTCTCGTCAAGGAGAAAGGTTTTGTTGCTATAGATTACATATTGGAGATGCTTATGCGAAGTCACAGCTTCAATGTACAAGCATCCATGGATAGAGTCTCTTTGCTTTTTGTAAGAAACATGCCATACGCATAGTGGCCCCAATATTGTTCCTCATATAATTGAGGAAATATTGGATTATGCATGAAGTGGGCTAATTCTATTGACAGTTGCTTCAATCAACAATGAGTCAACATCACCTTAGGGGTGGTGGGATCGGATGTTAAAGACCAAATTGAAAAATGCAAGTTGGACTTGCAAGGCGGAAAAAGTTCCTGCTACCTTCACCTGAGTTGCATTTCTCATAATATTGGAAAGTGACGAAGATGGAAGGGAGATCCCAGATCTTGCTAGAGATATAACTGTAACTATATCTCTTACTTTGAAACTTGGATAAGGGAATCAATTTTCAAAGTATTAAAAAGTAAGACAACTTTGATTTAAGATTCCTTAATCAAAGAAACTTATATACATAAATATTTTTATTGTATATATTCTAGTAAGTGCATCTTTAATCTTAGATGAAATCCATGAACTCTCAGCAAGCTTTTGGATGTCAGCCAGCTGATCGTCTCGAACTATTCGAACTAGCTCAGAAACTTGGAGCTTGTTCTCTATGCAGAGTGCATCGATTATGTGATGACCAAGAATGAGCATACGAACCCTAAGTCAGAAGAAGAAATAAAATTTAATGAAAATTTTGATGAAGACCAATCGCTGGCTCGATATTATATTCCAGGGTCCTTGTCTAATGTGCTTCAGAAGCAACATATAAACGTTGGGAGCACTCGGGATATAATGCTGAATCTTAAGGAGATGTTTGGAAATGTAAACCACACTCAATGTTATAACATAACGAAAGAACTAATTAGCTGCAAGATGCATGAAGGGACATCATTTAGATATCACATAATCTAGATGTTTGGTTATCTATCTGAACCGAGGACCCTCAAGGCAAAGATGGAAGCAAACATGCAGACTGACTTCATTCTGTCGTCTTTGCCCAAGTCTTTCAATAAATATGCGGTATCGTACCATGTGAATAAAATAGGTTTATCTAACATTGATCTCATGATCATTGAAGTCTGCAGAGGGCATCATGAAGAAAGAGAGTCCTACATGCAATGTAATGGTTGCACAAGTCAAGGGTAAGCACGTTCCGAAGCAGGGGTCTCAGAAGGGTCTGACTCATAAGAAGAAAAGTCAAGATGTTGGTTCCTCCTCCTTTCAGACTTCTACTCTCTTGACATCCAAGAAAGTGGATGTCTGTCATCACTGTAAGAAGATGAGGCACTATCCATACTACCTGAAAATCTCTGAAAAGGGTAAAGATATCATTCCAACATGTATAAATCTTCTTTCATCATTGAAATTATATTTCTCGTAGGATGAGAAGGTAGTTGGAATAATGATTCTAGTGCTACTGTTCATGTATGCAATGTGTTGCATCTGTTTCAAAAAACTAGAAAGCTTGAGGATGGAAATATAGTCATCCAGAAGAGATTTGATGCAACTATTGCAATAGTCACCATCATGATTTACAGACTATCTTTAGCTAGTGAGAGAGTCTTATTACTTTGAGAGTGCCTCTATGTACCTAGATTTATAAGGAACTTGTTATGTGTATCTAAATTAGCTGGAAATGGATATGAGTTCCAATTTTACAATAAAGTTGTCATAAGTCATTATGGTAAACATATTGCAGATTGTTTTATAACTTATGGTGGACTCTTTGAATCAGGCATTAATGGATGTGTTATGAATATTACATCCACTCATAATAATAACATTAACAACCTCAAGTGATCCATAGAGGATAATAATCATTTAACCATGATTTGGCATCAAAGGGTTGGTTATTTATCTATTGATAGGATCATAAGTATGGTAAAAGATGGATCTTTAGATTTTTTTAAAGTCCAAAGTTTACCTACGTGTGAACACTATACTCGAGGTAAAATGATCAGATCACCCTTCTTAGGTAAGGATACTGGATGCGAAGGTATACTTGACTTAATACATACGGATGTATGTGGTCCCTTCACTACCACGACTCGAAATAGATATCAATATTACGTGATTTTTATCGATGACCATTCATGATACATGTTTATCTTTCTATTATATCACAAATCGAAACCTTTGAAATGTTCAAAGAGTTCATATCTTTAGTTGAGAACCAAATCGATATAAAGATTAAACGGATTCGATATGATCGAGATAGTGAGTACCTCTCAAATGAATTCAATGAATACATTAAAGAGAGAGGAATTGTATACAATCTCACTCCTGAAACTCCCCAAATAAATGATGTTGCTAAAAGAAGCAACATGACCATCATGGATATCTTCTGTTCATGATGAGTAAAGCACAATTACCTCTTAGTTTCTGGGGGTATACATTAAAGGTTGCAATATTGATGAACCTTGAAATCGCCTATTAATATGTCGCTTAGTAATATAGGAGATGATCTCAGCTTTATGCAGAATACCACACTTTTGAATATTTAGAATATTTATAACTTGGTAAGTGTACCAAGGTCGAACACAAGGACACAAGCCTCCTTATCGATTTATCAGAAATTATTGATTAAATAAGAGCAAATAAATTCATTGATCTAAGTCTTTTTGATGCGGATAGAATGTACACAATAAGATGCACACAATAAATGATACAAGTGATGATGCAACATAATTTAAAAATAGGATGCACAAAAAATGAGAATGTTTTTTTTTATATTTTATTTTATGTAGAATAATGGAGGCATACAATGCAAGAAAATATGATGCAATGAATAGAATGATGATAGATATTTTCTTTTACTTTTTTACAACTAAAATGAGGTACGTTCTAATGCTATACTAAAGAGTTAACCGGATGACACCAAGTATTCCCCTCAGGCGCTTTTAAGTCAACTTCCCAGACATGGTCTTATGGAACCCAAAGATTTAAGTCAAAGATCCAAAAAGTCTAAATTCCATTTCCTAACTAAGTTCCTTACAATGAGAGTTAAAGGCCATAATCAAGCTCCATCCTTTAGACTATTCCCAATTTTTAGTTCTAGAAATCAAGCTTATTCTGAAAAATACTACTACAAATGCAACCATATTTTTGTGAAGCATATTTTCTGAATTTCACTCATTTGTATGGATTTTAAGTATTTTATAATTTTTATGAATTTTATGACTTTACATTTTTATGTATTTTTCAATTTTTATAAACAAGTCTATGTACAAACATTTTATAAAATAAATTACCCATATTTTATTTAGATTAAATAACTAATGTATTTTACAAATTTTATATTCAAAGAATTATATAAGGATTAAATGAATTTTACACATATTTTAATAGATTGGATTTTAAATAAGTATTATACATATTAAATACATATTTTAAATTAAGAATTTTAAACCTATTTTACCTTTTTACAAGGATTTTATAAGTAATAAATAAATGGATTTTAAATTAACCCTTACCCACTTTTTATGGATTTTATAGATATAGAAAATACATAAAAATACAAGTTATGGATGCAAGTATACACACAATTATGGATGCAAGTATACACACAATATATACGCACCCCTTATACTTAGCTTGTGCTATGTCCTCATAGCGTCAAAAGAGAAAAAGGAGGATATAACTCGTGCTAAGTAAAAGTGAGTGAAAAGAATAAAAGAATAGAAGTCAGTCGACCCCCCTATACTTACGATCAAGTTATCGTAAGTATAATGGAAGACAAAAATGAGGTGACTTAGGAAAAGGAATATACTAACGAAGGAACAAAAGAAAGAACGAACAACAAAATCAACAAATCACTTGGCCCCCCTATACTTAGGATAAGGCATCCTAAGTATAAAAACGAATGTGGCCAAAAATAGGGACCGGTGATTAGTATAAAAGAAAGGAAAATAAAAGAAAAGTAAAAAGAACAAAATCGAAAGGCACAAAATCAACGGGCAACCGGTCCCCCTATACTTAAGATCTAATATCCTAAGCATATAAGACGAGGAAAAAATGAGGACAATTGTGGACTATGAAGAATATACAAGTGGTGTACTCCAGAAAATCGAAAGGCTCACAGGACTCTGTACAAGACGAAAAGAAGTGGAATAGTAGTCATACATCCTGTACAAAGTAGATCACTTCAACATGGGTTAGATGATCAGTAGTCTCCACGAAGAGCTTCAACATCTGCCCATTCACCACGAATATCTCTACACTAGGTGACACATCTGATATAGCAATACTTCCATTGTTGTATACCATTCTGACTATGTAAGGTCCTTCCCACTTGCTCTTCAATTTACTAGGAAAAATCCTCAATCGTGCATTGAACAACCATACTTTCTGCCCAAGAATAAATATCTTGTGTTGAATATATCTATCATGCCATCTCTTCACTTTGTCTTAATAAATGAGGGTGTTCTCGTATGTTTGATTTCAAATCTCTACTAGTTCATTCTGATCTATCTTCCTCTTGGTTCCTGCTTTCTGCATATCAAGTTAAATCTCTCTGATAGCCCATTAAGATTTGTACATAATCTCTACAGGCAAATGGCATGGATTCTCATAAACCAGTCGGAAGGGTGAAGTGCCTAAGGGAGTCTTATATGCAGTACGATATGCCCAAAGAACCTGGTCTAGAAGCCGTGACCAGTTCTTCCTATCCGGTCTTACTAATTTCTGAACAATGGATTTTACCTCCCTATTTGAAACTTTAGCCATGTCATTCATCTGTGGGTGGTAATGAGAAGCTACTCTCTGATTAATGTCATAATTCTTCACTAGCTTTTTCACCTCCTTATTAATGAAGTGGCTACCCCCATTGGTGACATTCCTTGACACTCAGGTTAAGGAATATCAAAGGTCATTGCGACCCGAATCACGAAGCACGATCAACAACAAAACAAGAAGCACTCAAAATATAGCAATCAAGCACAAAATCAATGTCCGTGGTCTTCGCTATTTATTTAACCTGGTATAGCAACCAAGGTCGAACTCAAGGAGCACGAAAAATGTACGAAGTAGTCAGAAATCAGATGAATAAAAACATATTTTTGTGGTTTTTAATTTGCAAAATGTTTTATATTTTCAATCGAAGAAGGCCAACGAGAAAACAAGGTCAATACACAAACAAGCAACCTTTTCAATTTTTATTAAGAATAAAACATCCAAAAATAGGAATTTTTTTATATTTTCTAAATATTCAGATGTTTTTAGTTATTTTAAGGGATTTTCCCAATTTTTATTTGATTTTATAAAAATGAAACAAGATCAAAACAATGAAACCATGTACAACTTGGACTAAAAGGCAAGTCTAGAATAATGAAAATGCCTTGATGCCATGGAGATGATTTTTATGAAAAATCAAATGAAAATATATAACTACAACAACTGAAATCATTTTTTTGAATTTTATAGAATTTTTAATGATTTTTATGAGTTTTTTTAGAGTTCTAACTTTTAGGGTTTTTATAAAGATTTTTCAAACAAAAATGCTACTAAATACAAAGCATATGAAAACACACACACACATAAGTTTTTATAGAATTTTTGAGAAAATTTTTCGAATTTTTATGTATTTTATAAAATAGCCAAAGTAGCATTGGGTGTTTTTGATTTTTTAGAAAATATTAATAAAACTAAATTAAGTCACAAAAACTACATAAATATTACGTGTTAGCAGGAGCTAAATGTATTTTTTATGGAAATTTTGGAGTTGATTTAGTAATTATTTGATTAAAAACAACACACACACAACATATAGGGACCTACTTGCAATTATTTGAAAGTTTCAGGGTTAAATAATAACAGACGTAAAATGTTAAGGGCTAGACTGTCAATTTGTCCAATTCATTCACGCACATGCTCAATAAACCACGCATAGGGGCATAACTGCAAATACCCAAAAGTTTCTATTCAAAGCATAACAATCAAAAGCATATGGGCATAAGATGCAAATGCACCATTCAAGCACGTGAGACAGCACACGAGTTCGGTGGAGCAGTACTAAAATGCAAATACTAAAAGTTTGAGGTTCAAAATATAAATTAATTAAACTACAACTTTATTTAATGGACTAAATAGCTACACATGAAAGTGCAAGGGTAAAAAATGAAATATACCCCTTCCAGGGTACGTGGCACACACATAAGACGTCGTGGACATACGGTTCTGATACTTTGATGGTGGCAGATCTGGCGGCCTAGATGATGTCGAGGAAGTGCGACCTGATGCGTCAGAAGGCGTCAGATCTAATGGCCAAAAAGGCTGTTGTTGTCGGCGGCTGGGATGTAATCTAGTAACTGGGGGCCGATCCTATGGTAGACGAGGGCTCTGTAAGAACAACTCCTGGGCGATCTTCAATTGGCCGCTGGAGGCGATCCACTAGCCAGATGAACCAACCGAAGGGGTCTATAGCGTTGAGGAGGTGCTCTATGTCTGATGGCGAGCTTCGATGGAGGTGACAACGGCTAGATAGTTGTAGTGGTGAAGTGCCACTTGAGGTTGCTCCACCTGAGTAGACCGAGGCCAAATGGGGCTCCTCTGTGCGAACCGGTGTCTGCAAAGGGAAGACCAGTCGAAGGTAAAGCTCCGGCAAGAATTTTGCAAGTAAATGCTAAAGAAGCGGAGGGGATGGAGCTTGACTCCCAATGGATATGAAGGAAGGAGTCGCGACCTTAATCTCGACCTGGGTGTCGACTCTAAGGGGATCAGGTTGCGCACGAAGGTGGGCGATGGAACAATGGGTCGATCCAAATGGATGGAAGTGGATAACGGGGCTCCGACCAGCTGGTCAGAGTAGGTGAATATGCGACCGAATGTGCGACGGCGTTAGGTGGAATGAATCAAATGGGCGGATGAAATGCATAAGCAGAAGTGGATACCTGAAGGTTGGAACAAGTTCCTGAGCTCCAAGCGAAGGTGGTCGGCTGGGTTGTGGCCTTAGCCAAGATGTGGAAGGCTAGGAGGCTACACACAACGGAGCTCCAACCACGTAAGTGAGCTGCAAGAATCTCACCACCAAATTCCGATCCGAAGGTGGTCTCCAATAGATGTCACTCAACTGGAGGTCACTAGGGGTGGAATAAAGGGCGAGGCATGAGCTGCGTGATAGGGGAGAAAGAGGAGATAATTTATAGGGTTCCCTAGGGTCTCCAAAGATCGGGCGAGAGCACGCAACCCTAGGAAGATCCATGTCTTTCTAAGTATTCACGAGGATCACAAATCCTAGGAGAAGCGACGGGAAAATATTCTAGTCGAAAGGAGGCGTGACTCAATCGGAAAAAACAGGAGAAAATACTTCAGTGAGCGAAATCAGGTCCGGTTAGCCCTGGAAGAGGGCGTTGACTGGAGGTCAACACCCGATCCCGACCAATCAGAAAATCCAATTTTACAAAATATTCACAAAATCAATAAAAAATAGTAAATGACTTTATAATAAGAACTGTATATAATAAGAAATGTTTATTATTTTCAAGTATTTTTCTGTGATTTTTAATTATTTTTATGAAAATAAAATTAATATATACACAATATAAAGTATTATATACATGTATAATATACCTATGTATTATGTATGATCATTTTTATTTTGTTATTCATACACAAATACCCCAATTTTGTATTTTATTTATTTTCCACATGTTTTTAGGAGTACAAATTTTTTTATTTTTATGATTTATTTACAAGTATAAAATAAATAGGGAGTGAAACATATATACATGTATTTTGTACAATTGGGAGAGGATATTATTTTTATTTTTCTGATTTTTATTTTATTTTTGTTTTAATTCTAGGACTATATACAAGGAGGTAGAAAGAATATTTTATTTTTATTTTATCAAACATAATTATTTATATAAATAGGTAATATTTTCAATATAGAGTTGGCTTAATATCTCTCTACTTATTTTTGACGATGAGGTCAAGGCTTGACCTTCTCTTGGGGTTTGGGTCACTCTGTATTTATTCTAAATACCTCCTTCCTTTTTCTTTTCCTTTATTCTTTTATTTTTGCATAAATACATGCTAATTATGCCATATTAACAAATACATGCTAAATGCTAACTTATTATATTTACACCTATTTACATGATGATTTGCCAAGATGAACCGAAAAAAAGAAAAGCATAAAGAGTGATTATCATGGATTCATCACCCCCTATTTCCTTTGCTAGTCCCTTAGAAAACACTTATTTGAAAAAGAAGAGAAAAAGAGAAGAAAAGAAAAAGAAGGAGAATTAAGGTTGATTGTTAAACTTATCTTCATTAAATTGAAGTATGGAGCTCAGTCAGACCTTTGGATTATTAATTTGTCGGAACCTTAATTGGACCTAGGTTTAAGACTCAACAATCTCTAAGTTCCACCAATCTATGGTCAAGATTCCTTGATAATCCAGATTAGAAGAAGTCTACATACACAAACTCTAATGACCATGAATCTTTTCTTGTACAGTGTAAATGATATGTAGCTCCCCACCTCAGAAATGACAAAGAAACAACCCCCTTAAAAAGGTAACTCTAATTCCCTACTCCATCAGCTTTTTTCTCGAGGAGCAGGGTATTCCCTTCTAAGTTCAAGTACAACCAGATCAAGAAGAGGGGAAAGAAGAGAATGGACCATGACCAGTGTAGCCATGTATCCCTGGGAGCCCTGCCAGTGTAGCTAAGTATCCCGCTGCAAGTTTCATGAGATGAGAAGGTGTAACATAAGCTTTGCTTTATTCGACTATACACACTTAGGCAGGCATTTTATTTTTAATCAGGCCTATCCACTTTTTTGGAGTTTTTCTTTTTGAACTTTTTTTGATATGCATATGTACAACATATCTACATGGTGTAGCATATATACATAAGGACCTTTTCCTCTTGAGCCAGTAGACTATCCCTCTTTTGAAGCATTATTGCAACCCACAACTCCTGTCTTTAGACCTCAACACCACCGGACCAAGTTGAGGCACACTTCCTTCCCTAAAGCAAGATGAGAGGTTTCTCCTAGAAGTACTACCCTCGTATGCTACCCCAAGCCAAAGGAAACTTCATCCTCACTACCTCATCCGTAGAGAGCTATGTGTAAGGTGCTGATGCAAGTAAAGACATTGTCTGTGAGAGTCATGTGTGCGTTGTAAGTGTTCTACTTAGGCTCATCAAGATGACATGTGAACATAGCCTAGTGGACTCAAAGAATTAAGTCACAAATGGACCTGAAAAGTCTTAACCCCAAATCTTATAAAGTTTCTAATTAGGTAGATTAAGGTCTTAACCAAGCTCCATTTTCCAATTTAATCCCAGGCTAGTTTAAATGTCAATTATGATTCAGAAGAATACACAAATATTTACAAAAATCTTTTATGATTTTTTTGAAAATGTGCAAAATTTCTAAAAATGTTTGAATGCATGCATGAATGCAGAAGTTTTGCAAACTATTTACAAACATTTGCACAAGGTTTTTTGCAAACTTTATTTTTCAAACATTTTAAAAAATTTTGTACTATATACATAGTTTTGATACAAAAATATCTACAAACATTTGCAAGCAAAACATTTTTACAATCATTTGTACAATAATAGTTTTTATAAATAGATATGCATGTGCAATAAAAAATTTTATGTACAGAAAACATTTTGATTTTTTTTGTGATTTTTAGGATAAAGGATTTTAGCAATTTTATTTATTAACACACTCACACAAAGTACGAGCTATGGCTAAAGTATATATGTAATATATACGACACCCCCTATACTTAGCTCGAATGATGTCCTCAGAGTGATTAAAGAGCGATGAAGAAGACATAACTCATGCTTAGTATAGGGAAGTGAAAAGAAAGTCTATACTACAACAACGAATAAAATAATGGAATGAATAGAAGTCGGTGATCCCCCTATACTTAGGATAAAGTAATCTTAAGTATAACATACTGTACACAAAGGGGAAACCGAGTGTTAGAATATACACCAAATCAACGACTCGACTTGTCCCCCCCTCCCCCATACTTAGGGTCAAAGTTCCCTAAGTGTAGGAGAGAATATCAACAAATAAGGGATAAGAGAGAGAATTGAGGAAAATGAGACAAATGTATAAGATAAAAGGAACGACATCACTCCCCCTATATTTGGGGTAAAGGATCCCTAAGTATAGGCAACAACAAGAGTGATAAAATGGAACAAGAATTTACAACTCGGTGTCTACACCCCTTGTACTTAGGATAAAGTACATCCCAAGTATGGCAAAAATAATCATAAATGAGACCTAGGGTTTAGAACAAGAACGGAGGATGCAAGGAAAAAATCACGACGAAACATGTATAAACAAAGTAGACATGTTGAGGTGCCTCTCAATAAGTGCTAGGTTTTACACCCCTAGCTAGGTGCAAAGGTTAGGACAACACAATATCGAGGTTCAAGACGGCATCTGTAAGGCGAATACCATACTGTCATTGTAGTCTCGGTAGGAGAACAACAACAAGGTCAACAATGTAAACAATGACACCTAAGTAAACAATCAAGCAGGTGTCTGCTAGTGGGTGAAAATATTGGGAGAATAAAATAGGGCTCCGGTAGCACAAAAGAACTCATCAACTCAAGATCAAAATAGAATGGAAGGGTGGAGCCGAAGAAGTCAAATGTGGAGAAGGAAGGATCAGTCATGGAATCCTCCACATTAATCATAGTCTTAAAGAGGTATGGCAGGTCATGAGCAAGAGACACAAGAAGTAAGATGATATCCAATGCATAAGGTAGAAAAGTCAGTAACATAACTGAATATCTTAAAGATTGGATCATCCTCGCGAGGGTCATCGAGGGGAGAAAAGTCAGACTCAGTAGGATCAGAATAAGAAGATTCGGTCTCGTGATTCGATAGATGGATACACTCTCAGAAAGTGAAACCGAGTACACAGAACATACGACATCCTCCCACAGATAACCCTTGGGGTGTAATGCAATGTCATTGGTGTGGAAAGAGGAATCAAAATCTAACTGAGGATCTGCGCTATTGGAAAGCACCCACTCGTCACATACAAAGATCTTATCAGCTGGAAACGGCTTCTGAATAATCTGGAAATAGGAAAGGGTACTGGTCAACAACACGGGAGCTGTAGAAGTGCCTGAAACTGATCCTCGAGCTGTGCTAAGCTGGCTAACATCTGGTCCTCAAGGAATGTATCAATCTCATCCAACTGGAGGACACAAGGCTCAAATATGGGACTATCTATATCTGCCATCTCAAAATGGTGTCCATCATCAAGCTCTGGTTGTTGGACTGGATCAGGATGTCCATCTGAATCAGAGAAGTACCTCTGAAGAGTAGATGCTGAATGGTCTGGAAATGGAAATTGAGATGACTGGACTGATGGCTGAAACATCGTGGGCTCCTCCTCCATATATTGGAATCTCAGAAGATCTGATATCCAAGACTCCTGAACTAAAATGTACGAGATTGACTCGAACTCTGATTGGAAGAACAATGTGAACTTGATCAATCTCTGTGTCTGAAAATCCATGGTGGCATTCATCTCGTCCATCGTATGTACTGCAGCAGAATCCATGTCCTCTAACTGGTGTGTAGAAGCTATGTCCACATGAAATGTTGCACACCTAACTCGTATCGCATCACCCTCATATGCTGTCCTGACTAAGATTTCTAGTGAAGGGGAAATACTGGAAAGTGCTCTAGAGATGGTCTCAAGTAAAGTTGCGTTGGGACTATGGTGTGAACCACCATACAAGGTCACTACCACTGCTATCTGTTGTGTGGTCATCCCCCTCATGGATATATGAACAAGGCCAGTTCGTGAAAATCCATTGTCCAGAAATCTCCTCAAGAGGTTAAGTAACCTGAACCATGCCTCATGCAATGGCTCCTGGGGATATACTGAAAAATCTGCAATTCAAGACCGCATCATGTATTCTTTACGTTGGGGTAAAATCTCTACAAGAACTCTAAGCGCAAGCCTCCCATGTAGCAAATTTCCTTCCCAATCGTCTATGCCATCTCATGGATCTGCCTTGGAGTGAAAATGGGAAGGTCTTTAACATCATCTCTTCAGAAGTAATATCTGAGAATACATGGGCCACACAAATCTCCTCAAACTCAGAAAGATGAAGATATGGCTCCTCATGCACTTCCCCTGAAAACTTTGGCAGTCACTGAATGAAGTCCAAATCCAGAATGAAGGGACTCAATGTAGAAGCTGACTGTGCTTCCTAATTTGGGTGCTCATTTATCATCCCAACATAGAAGTCGTCTAAAACTCGCAACTGCTCCATGTGATTGCCTATGGAAGGCACTCTCATCCTAGTAAGGAAATTGCCCAGGTTTTGCATCTGGTCGATCTGATCTCTACAGGAGTCAATCACAACATGCCCAGAATAAAGAGGGGACAGAGAGGGAGAAGATGGAAGGTCGGTCGGAGTTCCTACTTCCCACAAGAGTGGACGGGATGATGGGAATAAGATGAAGAAGTTGCGAGATCTGGCATGAAAGGAGGGCGACCCATCATATAGGATAAACAAGGAGAAAGAGAATGAAAGGAGGGGTAAAGAGAGAGATGGAGTGAAGACAAGAAAGGGGAAATAAGTGCGGATGGGATCTGGAAACAAAGAAGATCATAGTCAAACCCCCAATTCACCTATGCAATGCTGAGCTGATGACCGTAAATGTTCGGTCTTTTATCTTGTCAATTTTATTTAGGTGATAATTCAGTCTAGTAGGGTGATTAAGCAAGCAGTTACGTACCCAATGCTCCATGGAGACTGGCCCCATCTCGAAGGTAGATCTTTCCCAGCCAGTACAAGTTGCGGACCATTTACAACTCACTCTGCTAAGGATATCGTGGCCCACTTTGCGGGAAACCGGAGGGATCCTCACTGGAGAATGACTGACCCCAAGACCAGTAGTCTAACGAGAGTTCAAGTGTGGCTGTAGCCAAGTGTGCAGATCACTCTCTCGCGCAAGCAAACCAAACAATGATGGGATGACTCTCCCAAGACACATTTTTCGGTGAGGTGTCTTTTAGGATCAAGTTTGTTTAGTAGTCCCAATTTTATGGTTATCTCTTTTTAGGACATTTTTCAATAACCAAACAAACGCCAAACGAATTTTTCGATCTCTTGATTATTTTAAGTCCAAAAACAAGGGGGAGAAGTCGAAAAAGCCAATGCGCGATCAAACACTATGATGCATGCAAAGTCAGAAATGCATACCTGTCGCCAGCACTCTACATGTAGGGTGATCCACGCATAAATTTAAAGACAAAATACAAAATAATCTAAATGATGCTAGAAGAAAACGATCTTAGATGAGCAATTTCTAAGCACGAAGAATAGTATCTAGCTAACTTGATCAAGTCCGAAGTCTGATCTTGAGAACCACTCAGTGCCTGCCACAACAGGTCCTACTAGCACTATATGTGGTTCCTCATGACGTGTGGGCTCGAGCCTAATTAATCTAACTTTTTATTATGATTTATTAATAAGGTCCAATTACGAATCTATAGGTGCATGCGAGATATTAGGGATTGGGACTTAATTATTTACATTGCAATCAAAGAAATTCCTAAATCTAAGGGCCAAATTCTTCGAGAATCAAAGGAAATAAAATGCAACAAACTCAAAATTGGTGAAAACTGCGTTGAGGACCCCCGAGCACACCGGTGCTCGACGAAACAGACCCCGATAAGCCAAATGCCCAAGAAAGTGGTCTGAGTGTCCTTGGATTATTACAACAACAACAATAATGTGCTAGAAAATAAATTAATCTATGCTAATATATAAGTTATAACTAATTCTACTCCGGTTCCTACTCCTCTTCAGGCACAGGTCTCCCCCAAATCATCCTTGGGTGATTCCTCGTACAAAAAGTAAAACAGAAGCGGGTCAAAAACTATTATAACAGATAGATATCAAAAATATAAAAAGACTACTAAGCCATTCTACCTGGCAACGGTGCCATTCTGGTGACATGCTTAGCCACTCGGGTTAAGGAATATCAAAGGTCTTTGCGACCCGAATCATGAAGCATGATCAACAAGAAAACAAGAAACCACTCAAAATATAGTAATCAAGCACAAATTCAATGTCAGCGGTCTCCGCTATTTATTTAACCTAGTATAGCGATAAGGGTCGAACTCAAGGAGCACGGAAATGTACGAAGTAGAAAGAAATCAGATGAATAAAAACCTATTTTTGTGGTTTTTAATTTCCAAAGTTTTTAATATTTTCAATCAATGAAGGCCAGCAAGAAAACAAGGTCAATACACACACAAAACAACCTTTTCAATTCTTATTAATAATAAAGACATCCAAAATAGGAAACAAAAATAATTTTATGTTTTCAAATATTCAGATGTTTTTGGCGATTTCATGGGAGTTTTCCAATTTTATTTGATTTTATAAAAATGAAACTAGATCAAAATAATGAACCAATGTACAACCTAGACTAAAAGGCATGTTTAAAATAGTAAAAATGCCTTGACGCCCTAGAGACGATTTTTATGAAAAAGATAATGAAAATATCTAACTATAACAATTGTAATCCTAATTTTTTGAATTTTCTAGAATTTTTAATGCTTTTTATGAGTTTTTAGAGTTTTTAACCTTTTAGGGTTTTTATAAAGGATTTTCAAACAAAAATGCTACTGAATACAAAGCATATAAAACACACACATAAAATTTTTTATAGAGTTTTTCAGACAATTTTTCAAATTTTTATGTATTTTATAAAATAGACATAGCAATTTTTGAGTTTTTTATTTTTAGAAAATATTTAATAAAACTAAATTAATTCACAAAAATTACCATAAATATTACATGTTAGCAAGAGTTAAATATGATTTTTATGGAATTGTTTGAGTTGATTTAGTAATTATTTGATTAAAAACAACATACACAACATATATGGACCTACTTGCAATAATTTTTAAAGTTTCAGGGATAAATAATTATAGCTGTAAAAAGTTCAGGGCTAGAATTGTAATTCGTCCAATTGATTCACACACATGCTCAATAAACCACGCACAGAGGCGTAACTGCGAATACCCAAAAGTTTCTATTCAAAGCATAATAATCAAAAGCACAGGGATATAACATGCAAATACACCATTCAAGCATGTGAGACAACACGTGATCTCAATTGAGCAAGATGAAAATGTAAATACTAAAAGTTCAAGGCCTAAACTATAAATTAATTAAACTACAACTTTATTAATGGACGAGGGTAAAAACATAATATACCCCTACCAAGGCATGTGGCACACGAGAAGACGTCGTGGACGTACGCTTCTAATCCTCTTATGGTGACAGATCTGGTGGCCCATATGATGTCGAGGACATGCAACCTGATGTGTCAGGAGGCGTCAGATCTAACAACCAAAAAGGCTGCTGCTATCGACGACTGGGATGTGATCTGGCAAGTGGAGGCCGATCCGACAGTAGACGAGGGCTCTGTAAGAACAGCTCCTGGGGGAGCTTCAATCGGCCGCTAGAGGCGATCCACCGGTCTGATGAACCAACTGAAGGGGTATGTAACGTCGTGGAGGTGCTCCGCGTCTGGTGGTGAGCTCCGATGGAGGTGACAACACCTATATAGTTGTGGTGGTGAAGTGTCACCTGAGGCTGCTCCGCCTGAGTAGACTGAGGCCAAATGGGGATCCCCCGTGCGAACCAATGTCTGCAAAGGGAAGACCGCTCGAAGGCGTAGATCCGACGAGGATTTATTGCAAGTAAAGGCGAAAGAAGTGGAGGAGAATCGAGCTTGACTCCCAACGGATATGAAGGAAGCTGTCGCGACCTTAATCTCGACCTGGAGTTCGACTCTAAGGGGGATCATGTTGCACGTGAAGGTAGGCAATGGAATGATGGTTCGATCTGAATGGATGGAAGTGGATAATGGGGCTCTAACCAGCTCATCGGAGCAAGTAAACGTGTGACGATGCTTGGTGTAATGAATCGAATGGACTTATGAAATGCAGAAGCGAAAGTGGATATCTGAAGGTTGGAACGAGTTCCTGAGCTCCAGGCAAAGGTGGTCGACTGGGTTGTGGTCTCAACCAAGCTGTGGAAGGTTGGGAGGCTAGATGCAGCGGAGCTCCGAACACGTAAGTGAGCTGCGAGAATCTCGCCATCAAACTCTGATCCGAAGGTGGCCTCCGGTAGTTGTCACTCAACTGGAGGTCACTAGGGGTAGAATAAGGGGCGAGGCATGAGCTGCACGATAGGAGAGGCGGAGGAGATAATTTATAATGTTCCCAGGGGTCTCCAAAGATCAGGCAAGAGTACGCAATCCTAGGAAGATCCACATCTTCCTATGGATCCACGAGGATCACAGTTCCTAGGAGATGCGATTGGCAGAGATTCGAGTCAAAAGGAGCATGAAACGACCGGAAAAAATGGGAGAAAAATACTCTTGCGAGCAAAATCGGGTTGGTTTAGCCTTGGAAGAGGGTGTTGATTGGAGGTCAACATCCGATCCCGACCAATCGGAAAATCCAATTTTACAAAATATTTACAAAATCAATAAAAAATAGTAAATGACTTCAAAATATAAAATTTATAAAATGAGAAATGTTTATTATTTTTCAAACTATTTTTTGTGATTTTTAATTATTTTTATGAAAAATAAATTAATCTATATACAATATAAAGTATTATATACATGTATATATACCTATGATTATGTACAATTATTTTTGTTGTTTTTTTTACATAAGAACATCAATTTTGTATTTTATTTATTTTCCACATGTTTTAGGGGTACAAAATAATTTCTATTTTATTTTTATTTATTTACATGTATATATAAATAGGGAGTGAAACATATATACATGTATTTTGTACAATTGGGAGATGATTTTATTTTTATTTTTCTGATTTTTATTTTATTTTTATTTCAATTCTTGGACTATATACAAGGAGGTAGAAAGAATATTTTATTTTTATTTTATCAAACACAATTATTTATATACATAGGTAATATGTACAACATAGAGTAAGCCCTATCTCTCTCTACTTATTTTTGGCGATCAGGTCAAGGCTTGACCTTCTCTTGGGGTTCGGGTCAATCTGTATTTATTCTAAATGCCTCATTCCCATTTCTTTTCCTTTATTCTTTTATTTTTTCATAAATACATGCTAATTATGCAATATTAACAAATGCATGCTATGCTAACTTATTATATTTACACCTATTCACATGATGATTTGCCAAGATAAATAGCTAAAATGAAAGAATAAAGAGTGAGAATCAAGGATTCATCACCCATATGAAATAAGAATACGTGGAATACAAACCATGATATAATACGTTCCCTCAGGAATATACACACTGTCATACTATCTGCAGCTCGTGCAGGTATAGACTCCACCCATCAACATAATCCACAACGAGAAGAATGTACTCAAAGCCACTGCTGGAAGGAAATGATCCCATAAAATCTATGCCACATGCATCAAAGACATGCATCAAAGATCTAGTAGATGATAATAGGTCACATAGGCATCGCATCTCTAGCACTGACTGTCACTACTGCTCTCTAACTATCTAGGCAACTCTTCACAAATGTGCAAGCATCTCTAGTAAGAGTTGTCCACCAAAATCCACTTTGAAGTACCTTCTGCATTGTCCTCTTCCCAGAAATGATGTCCCTCTGCCTCTAAGGAATAGCACGGAGCAAGAACACTATTGTATTCCTCCCGAGGAGTACATCACCTGTAAATACAATCTGGTCCCTCATGAAAAGAATTGGATCCTCCCAATGGTAATATCGTTCCTCAGAAACTAGCCTATCGACTCGGTCCTTTGGCCAACCCTGTGGACTCTTTTGTGTAACCAGAAAGTTCACTTTATCTGCATACCATGGATGCTCTGTAACTGCAAGGATACTCTCGTCTGGAAATCTCTGTATAATCTCTAGTGTGTACTCATCTGAAGGATACTCTGTTTGCAATCAGGAGAGGTGATCAGCTACCACGTTCTTTACCCCAGGTTCATCCCTAATGTCCAAATCAAAATCCCGAAGAAAGAGAATCCATCTAAGAAGGCATGCCTTGGCATCCTTCTTCTCCATTAAAACTCTGATAGCTGAATGATAAGTGTAAACTATAATCTTTGAGCCATGAAGATAGGATATGAATTTGTCCAATGTGAATAACACTGCCAACATCTCTTTCTTTATCACTATATATTTACGTTGAGCATCATCTAAAGTCCGGCTGGCATAGTGGATAGCAACAACAAGTCCATTCCTCCTCTGTCCTAATAAAACACCAACTGCAAATCTGAAGCATCCATCATGATCTCAAAAGTAAGAGATCAATCAGGTGGTTGTATGACAGGAGCACTGATAATCATATCTTTCAATGTGAGGAAGGCACTAAGATATTTGTCATCTAACAAGAACTCGATGTCTTTGCCTAATAATTCAGTTAACAATCGGACAATCTTAGAAAAATTTGGACTGAATCATCGGTAGAAACTGATGTGTCCTAGAAAAGACCATAACTTCTTGATGTTGGATGGTGGCTCGAGACGCTTGATGACATCCACCTTGGTGGGGTCATCCTCCTTACCTTTCTTGGAGACAGCATGCCCCAACACGATCATGTTTGTAATCATAAAATGGCTCTTTTCCCATTATAAAATGAGATCTACCTCACAACATTTCTGAAGAACCTGGTCTAGGTGCGCTAAACAACCGTCAAAGGACTCATTATAGACCAAGAAATTATCCATAAAGACCTCGAGAAAATCACCAACCATGTCTGCAAAAATGGCAGGCATGCTCCTCTGGAATGTAGAGCATTGCACAATCAAAAGGGCATCTGTATAAAAGCATACGTGCCAAAGGGACATGTAAAAGTGGTCTTATCCTAATATTTAGGAGCAATAGTAACATGGTTGTATTCGGAGTAACTGTCAAGGAAACAGAAGTACTCCTTTCCTGCCAACCTCTCTTTGACTTGGTCTATAAATGGAAAAGAGGTGGTCCTTATTCGTTACGACATTCAATTTCCTGTAATCAACACATACCCGCCACGACGTGGTTTCTCTCTTTGGAATCTCCTCTCCACTATCATTCTTAACCATCTAAATTCCCGACTTCTTCGGGTCAACATGTAATGGGCTAACCCATTTGGAGTTGGAGATGGGATAAATAAACCATGCATCACAACATTTCGTAATCTCTATCTTGACAACATCTCGTAAAATAGGATTCAACCTACACTGAAACTCTCCAGAAGGTTTGTTGTCATGATGAAGCTAGATATGGTGAGAACATAAAGCATGATTTATCCCGTGAAGATCAGATACAATCCACCCAATGACCTTGCACTTTCTTTCAAGAATCTCCATCAGACGAGATTCTTGCTCTTCGATCAAAGATGAGCTGATAATGATAAAAAACTGTCGATTTGGACCCACAAGGAAAGCATACTTCATATTTGGTGGCAAGGTCTTCAGGTCTGACAAGGTAGAGTCAAGCTCTGTTGTAACCTCATCTGTATATGAATGGGATCTATGCTGGTGGTAGACATGTCTGCTATATGGTTATCCACCATCTCAATATGCTCTAAAGTTGGACTAAAGAAGATGTCTAGGACATCATATGACTCGCCACTGTGCTCATCCTCAGAATAACTAGAGGAAAATAACTGAGCTAAATGAAACTCAATCTCTAAATCACCTAAATTGAAGAATCGTGTGAAATCTCAGCATCTGAAATATATGTAATCAAACCATCAGGTGTTTGCTCCATGTGCTCATCATCATCCATGCTGAAATATAGTGTACCATCTGAAGAACTGTCAACTATAATATCGGAGCCATCCTCTTCTAGGATATTTTGGGTCTCTTCGATACCTCTCAAGGTCATCGAGGCGAACCTCATCCATGTCATCACAAGTGGCTAAAGAACTCAAGGTATCTGAACTGGCTGTAGATGCAATACTGAATGTATGTGATTCTCTCACCATATCTATATGTACCTTCTCGCCCTAGACGTGAAAGGATACCTTCCTTGTATCATAATCGAAGAGGGCCTTCACAGTCTCCAAGAAAGGCCTCCCAAGAATAATGGGGGGTACGGTGCAACTATGTAGGACAATCCAAGTCTAGGACTGTAAAGTCCACTGAGAACTGCAGGCCCTGCACGGTCACGATAACGCTCCTCAAAATGCCATAGGTCTCTTTACAGATCTATCAACAAACTGAAGAATCACATGGGATTTGTAAAATGGACCTAACTCGAGCTTGTCGAGTAAACAAGATGGTAACAAATTGATAGAGGAACCATTATCTAATAGAGTGCGATCTCATGTTGCATGAGAAATCTCGTATTTGACATAATGTGCTCCTGAATCCTTCTTCTTCTTGGGTAATATGTTCTGAATAGTGCATGATGTGGCTTTGGTCAAAACATGTTTCTCTGTACGTGACCTCTTATTCTTACATGTGGTACATCTATTCTTTGACTATTTCTTGAGCGTAGGAAAGTGATCTAAGGAATCATGGAGTGGAATCTTCAGAAAAATGTGATCTTTCAATAATTGCTCAGCCTCTGCAGTAACATCATTCTTTTTGGTATTTTTCTTTCCTTTTCCATACAAGGCATCGAGAAAAGGAATAAACTCGGGGACAACAAAATCAACATCTTTATTAAAATCATCACAAATGGAATCAACATGTACATTGAGAGTCTTAGAAGTATGTACAAAACTCTCTAAAATAGGGGAAGAAAAATATGCATCGGGAATGTCTGCATGGTCTGGCGTGGTATCATTGTTTGACTCACCTATGTCCATGTCTTCTATCTTGGCATCGCTCCCCTCTCTCTAATCATCAAATTGGACATCACACTGGTCCTCATCATCATTGTGATCCTCCTCCTCAGCATCACTATATGTATTATCATGTATCGGATCTCGCTCCTCATCATGTGCCATCACCTCTACTCTATCAGGTGCTCGTGGTGATCGACCGCTCCTGAGATGAATGAAGTTAGATAAAACAATCAGGAAAAGATATCGTATATATAGTGGTGTCTACCTGATCTTAATGCCTCCTCTTGTTGTTCGGATTCATCTGAGGTTGGGTTGGGAGAGTGGTCTTGGGCGTAGTTAGCTCATCCAAGCGATGGTTAACCCAGTCCATCTCTATCCTGCGTGTTTTCTGGAGTGTGCTCATCATATCCATGACCTGGTTCAGTGCTAGGGCCAGTGAAGACATCTCAAACTCAGTGTGGTGACCTCGATCGTCTACCTCTCCTAGGAGTGTTCTATTGTGGTGTATAAGGCTGAGGAGATCTCTGTGGTGTGAAAGAAGACTACTGCTGCTGGTGGTACAGATTTGTATGCTGATGTGTAGTAGGATATTGAAAAGATTGTGGTCTCTAATATGCATGCTAGTGAGACTGCAGCTGCGTGTAGTGCTGGTGGTTGACGATTTCGAAAATGCCGAGTTAAGAAGTTGTTTTTATCTTCGTGCGTGAAAATAAAATATCGTTCGTTGTAGGCGGCAATTGGAAACAGTCAAGAAAATAACCACAAATAATTATTCAATTTCAATCTTGTGGTTTTATGTTTATTTTACTTGGGCAAGTCCCAAGGTCGATCACAAGGAGGAAAAGGAACAACCTAGAGTTATGTCTATCCAATTTCGTGTACGGTTTTCAAGGCGGTCTTTTTTTTTTTGGAATTTTCAATGCAAATAAGGGATGCAAGATGCGGTTTTGGCCTATTTTAGGGACTAAAATGTAATTTTCAATCAAATGATGTCCGAAAAATACGAAACTTGGTCACTATGCAAATGATGATGAAATAAATGCACTGTATTTTTTTTTGGAATTTTTGGATGCAGTATGAAATTTTTATGAATTTTTAAATGCAAACACAATGATTTTCAATATTTAATTATAATAAATATTAAACCTACTTATTTTCAAGATATAAAATTATCTAAGATTTATCACTAGGTGATGGATCTCAGAAAAATCCTAAACCTCGGAAATGTGGGATTTAATACCTATTAAAATTTAAACACCGAAATATGCAAAATGATTTTTACAGGACAAATTATGCATGTAAATGCAAAGATTTTTGGGCACAATGTTAAACACAATAATCTCTACAACATGTGATTTTTCGAGGATTTTTAAAGCAACGGTTAATCAGCTATGAATTTTAGAGAGTAAATTGGGAAAAATATGCTAATTTCCACCAAACAATTAATTACTAATTAATCGTCAATCACAAAAATATCCACGACATGTCAAAATGTAGATAATTATATGAGGAACACAATGCTATTTTTAAATAAATAAAATGATGTAATGTGAAGGTTTAAAATAAATGACAAAGACAGGGGTACAGATGCAATAATTAAATAGATAATAACAATGCAGGGGGGACCTAATTATAATTACCTAGATAACTGGGGGCAGAAGTGCAAGTTTTCCAGTAGGTCACGTGCTATGCACGTGACCACTGGGGTGGACTCAACTGCGAATCAAGGGGACTTCGGGGGCTTCCTTACAATTATTCCATGCGGTCACGTACGCTGCACGTGACCCGTGGGTAGTTGAAGATCTCCGCCGTCGCACGTGCCCCGCACGTGCGTGGGGAGCCTCGGGCTTCACGCTCGGTGGCTGGTGGCGATGGCTCGCAGGTGGACGGTCGATGCTTGGCGGAGGAGCACCGGTAGCGGAGGCGGTCGGCGTTGCTGTGGAGGCGATCCGGTCGTGCTCCAAGCGTGGCGAGATGTCGATCGGAGTAGCGCGTGCGCAGGTGGTCGATGAGGCTGGTCGCTGTCGAGGACGAAGCTGGAGGTGCGGCGGTGAAGGCTTCTCGGGGACGTAGCTCTGGAGGTGGGCGGAGGCGTAGCAGTTGTTGACGAAGCGGAGAAGATGGAGTGGCGGAGTCGTATCTTCGTTGATGGTCGATGAGGCTGCTGGAGAAGACGAGGTCGACGAAGCATTGGCTCGACGCCAATGGCGGAGCGAGGGCAGTACGGCTGGTGTTTGGTGCTGCAATCGAGGACCAGAGATCCTCGGATCTCGCCGGCCAAAGGCGACGGCGCTGTCACCGCCGTCGAGTCTTCAAGCAATCGGCGGATGGCGATGACGAAGGGGGTGGCATGCTTTAAATAGGAAAAGGAGGTCGGGCAGCCGGTGAGGGAGGTTGAGAGGATAAGGGCGGAGGACTCGGGTTGACCGTTGGAGGAGGGGCGGCGGCCGTTGGCGAGATCAGAGGAGGGGCGGCGAGGCAGTTGCAGAAGGAGGCGGAGAAGTCAGGGGGGATCCGTTGGGGAAGACGATGGGTTCCAGGCCATTCGATCGGTCGAGATCGAACGACCGCGATCTGGACACGTGGCGAGGCTTGAGGAAGGGGCACGCACGCGCACGTGCGTTGGCTTTTTATTTTTTTTATTTTTTATTTTTATTTTTTTTTATAAAAACGAGTAATAAAGGATCCCAAAAACCGCTGACACGTGGCGGCCTCTGGGGCGGCCACGTGTCAGCTCCAGAAAAATCTGAAAATAAAACCTTTTGTAAAATTGATAAAAATTGCAAATGACCTCGGATCGAAAAAGTTCCTTCACAAAAAATGCCCGTATCGACGAGATCTACAAGTTTCATGAAGACATCAAAACCAAATTCAGCCAAATGTAAAAAGTGAATTTTTGGGGTATCCTATGTGCATAGAATACCTTGATTTTTTAGTTTTCTAATTTTTTTATCATTTTTAAACAAGATAAAAATCCAGAAAAATATGGAAAATTCAAAGATAAATAAAAGACACTTAATTCTAATTTTTTTTGAATTTTTATTGATCAAGAAAATATTTACATAAAATACAAGGTTAAAAACCGCGAAAATATATAATGTACAAAAGAGGCCCAAAACCCAACTTTCACATTCAAGCTCCGATTCACTTGAACTTAATCTTGTTTTGAAGGTAATTGAACGTACAGTAGTTCAAAAGTGAGTAGGATCAAATGGACACTGGATGGAGAAGATATGGGGCCTTTAGTCCGAAAATCCAGAAACTAGGGTTTGGGTTTTTGGTCCACTTACCAGGGTTAATTATTTTTTTGTATTTTTTATTTATTTTTATTAGTGATGTGTACACAGTGGAGGTGGTTTTGGGTTATGTGGTGTTAGCATGGAGGAGTGAAAAATCCGAGAAATTAGGCTATTTACAGGTCATTTTTGGCTTCTTATTTTATGCAGAAATTAATGCTAAAATGCATGTCTTATGAAATCATGCATAAATGCTAATTATGTGAAATAAATGCAGAAATGTAGTTGATTTTGAGGGACTTGAGCTTAATTAATGAGACTTAGAGTGGTGAATCCGAGATTCATCATCCCCCTATACTTAAACCATGCTCGTCCCTGAGCATCAAAAAGAAATGCCATGAAGTGAAATGAGGCTGGGTTCCATACCAAGGCCATGAGCTGAAGGTGAAAGTGAAACTAAACTCTACCTTTGGATTAATAATGTGTCGGAACTTCTGTGAGACTTAGAATTTTAAAATCAACAGCCCTCAAGTTCTACACATCATTGTCAAAGTTTCGGCTCATAAGTCATCTTAGATCAATCCTCTTCCCGAAGTATACCCTATGAACATTGAATAACCGACTATGTGTGTGAAGGGTTTTAGTTCTTCCCATTCAGAATGCCAGACTACCATGCTCCTCTCCTCTCCAGTAACTCGTCCTCGGGGAGTCAGGTATTTCCTTCTAAGGTATGTCGCGCTGTGTTCACAATCGAATGAGGGAGAAGTTAGAAGAAGAAGAAAAGAACTGGAGGGTGGCCAGTGAAGTCATCTCTCCTTGTGAAGATGACCAGTGTAGCCGAGTCTCCACCAAGATCTGCAGGTTTCTTGAAGCTTGGACCTTTTTGGTCGGATTTTATTTGGTAGAATGCTTCTTTGTATTTGGAATTTTTGGTGGTTTCTGCTTGGATCTTGTTGTGCCCCTACGGATATAGCATCTTTTTGTTCCGTACAATTTTTGGGGTCTTAGAAAAAAACTGTGCCCAGCCGTCCATCCCTTTTCCGAAGCTTTATTTCAACCCATACTCCGGTCTTTAGATTTCCACGCTACCAGAAAAGAGACTCATAGAGTCTTCCAACATCCCGTCTGAGTTGAGCTAAGTGCATAGTGAGAGAGTTCAAATTAATTCCCTATTCCAGAGTTGTACCCAGAATGAAGAGACTAGGTTAGACACTAAGAGTCAAACGCTGTACATTGTCATGTGGAACTTAAGGAATTAAGTCAAAAAGACCTGAAGCTCTTAAAATCCTATTTCTCGGTGAAGTTCCTCTGAAAATTAGGTGGATTAAGGTCAAGTTCAGACCACTCTCGGTTTCTGCTCACAACTCGGTTTAGAACCCAATGACTTTTCACAGATGCAAATGCATGTGATGTTGGATGAAGTGCAGGTGTGTGCAATGCAGACATTTTTTTGACATTTTATGCAAGGGATTTTTTATGCAAAAATGGATAAGAAGCCATTTTTTTCAAAAATTTTGGGCAAGTTAGTGTTAGTAGAAAACTCTCCTTTTTTTCTTTTCTTTTGTTTGTTTTTTTCAAAGAGATTACCCACCCCGTAAATACATATAGACTTACGCGAAAGTACGAGATATGGGTAAAATATATACACAGTATATATACAGACCCCCCTATACTTAGCGAGTGCTGTGTCCTCAGAGCACAAAAAGGGTAATGAAGACATAGCTAGTGCTAAGCGTAAGAGAGTTAAAAATTTATATTCAACGGGTTAGGAAGTAGAGTGGAAAATAGGTGGTCATGATATATGAATGAGGAGAGTATATACAGGTGGATGTCGGTTACCCCTATACTTAGGCTCTGGACAACCTAAGTATGGAAGAAGGGCGGAAATGGAGCGGTCGGGAGAAGGAGTGTGATGAGAGAAATGGTATATACAAATGGCATCGGTCCCCCCCTATACTTAGGCCTTAGCCTAAGTAGAGGAAGAAGCTGTACAAGGAGACCGATGTGGTCGGGAGGGAGGGTGGGTAGCCGAATGATTAAGGCGGTTTTCGGCTGATCTTCTTGTGAGCCTACGGTGGGAGATCATAATGATGAGATGGAGATGAGGCATATGATTCTCAACTATGATCAGAGTTATCCTCAGAAAAATCATGATGGATAGTAGATGAAGTGTTTGAGTCAGATGAAAGATATCCATCATCAGAGTTATCCTCAGAGGAGTAGTATTTGAAAGTGGACATACTCCAAGTCTGCATGTCTCTTTGTTTCTTTAATTGTTTCCTCAGCATTCGTTCCTTCTTGGGGTTAATCAATTTGTCCTCAGATGATAGCTCAGAAGCACCGGTCTAAGTCAGCTCATACGAAAGAATTCTAGTGTACTTGACAAGGGCAGGAGCGTCAGCTTTGGATGAGTAGTAGTTAGGAATGGGAGTTGTCCAACGAGGATTGAATTTTGGATCCTTACGAAGATATGGCTTTAGGGCTGCCGAACAGACTTCACTCATGTAGACTACCTTTTCCGGACCTGATGAGGGACTATCAGACGATACCTCTTCCGGAAGGTCAAAGGTGACTTTCTTTTTATTTCGTCGTGAAGGTGTCGGTTCACTTGAGTATCCAGATGAATAGCCATTGGAATTCTCCTTGGTCGGTGCTTGGTCTGCGTGCTTGTTCTTAGTCTCCCGAATGTTTGAGCATTCTCGATTTGGGATGATTTGGTTAAGATATTCAGAGAATGTTGCTCCAGGATGTGACCATGCATATGTCTCAGGATCGTAGTAGAAATATTTGTCTATTTTGAGATCCACGGGAATTGAAATACTGGGGAGAGTCTCTGCATGTTCTTTCTCAATTGATTCGATGTTGGCGCATTCCTGTGTCGAGTTGATGTAATCCATGTCAGAGTAGGTTGACCCAAGGTGTGCCCATGCATAAGTCTCCGGATCATATGATTCATATACATGATTCTCCATGGTGAGAGCGACTGGGAATGGAGCAGGGGGGAGATTCTCTAAACCAATAGTCTCATCAACAACCGTTATCTCAGGTGTGGCTTCGGGGCAGGGCTCTTCTACCGCTTCATGGTCACGGTTATCGGGGACTTCGTGGGTTGCCTCAGAAGATTGTGGTTCCTCAAAGATATGGTTAAGTGCTTCCAATGCTGTGAAATTGATTTCCCGAGTCTCACAATCAATACTCGCCTTGTCCAATGCCAAGAATGTCTTTCCGAGAATGATTGGAGACTGGGTGAATTCTCCATGATGCTCAATATCAATGATCGTGAATTCTACTTTGAGCGGAGCACCTTGGAATTTAATGATGACAGAAATGGTTCCTCTCGGCCGTTTTACCGATCGGTCCACTAATTGAACAATCTCTCGTATCTTTCGAATCGGTCCGAGTTTGAGTTCATGGAATACATAAGTCGGGAGGATATTAATTGGTGAATCATCATCAATCCGAGCATGGGTGAAAATCATGTCTTTGAGTACACATTCAAATCTGGGCAACCGCTTCACTATGTGGCTCTTGGTTTTTCTCCTCAACACCAAGGAGGAGGCCATTGACAATATATGTCTCTCGGTCTTGGTTCTAATCCTGCCTGACTTTTTCATAGTTAAATTTTCAATTACAAATCTTTTAAGATCGGGGAAGTGTTCAATGGCCTGTAGAAAGGGAAGTTCAAAAATCAATTTCTTTCCTAGTGCTTCCCGTACACCAGGATCCAAATTCTGTAGATTTTCTTCCGTTTCAATTTTTATGTATTTTTCGAGATTTTCAAATTTTTTGTGATTTTCAAATATTCCGTTTTTTTGGTATTTTCTGGGTGGTGTGGGGGTGTGGTGTGTTCTTCAGATGAAAAGGGGCTCTGATGTTCAGGGTGATAGTCCGCTGCATAGTCATTAAGGGAGTAAGATGTAAAAGTGAAATTCTCAGAATAATCCCTAGGTCCCTGAATATCCTCAAAATTTTCAATCTTAGATCCAATCATTTCCTCATTCATTTTTATATCCGAGCTACCAGAGATTAGTCGATCGGCAAGTTCTTGAAATTTATCCTCCATTAAATCAAATTTTTTATTCATCCTCAAAATATTCTCCAAAATCTCTTCTTGGCCAAGTATGGGAGCAGTTGGGGTATGTTTTTGTAATTGAATGTCCTCTTCCATTTTTCTATATGTACTAGGAGAGGGGTCTCTTGAAATATCCGATATACGATCATCATTTTCTGAAAGTACCTCCTCAATAATCATGGAAGGTGGCTGCTCATATGGTCTAGGTAAGTGGAGTTGGTCCAAGGGGAGTTGTGATCCTATGTGGTTGGCCCAATCCTCTGTATGAGTGAAGAGGGGGTTGTTATGTTCAATCCAAGATAATGATTTTTCTTTGGTGTTCAAGATTGATGGAAGAGGTGAAGAAGTGCTCAATTCGATCATGTGGTTATCATCTCCCATGAATGATGGATTGACATTTACCGAATATGAGGGATGAATTGTATGATCAACGTAAAGGGGATTAAATGAAGAAGTAGAGCCTTCAATTATTTGTTGGGTTGTCTGCTCTGAATACAAAGGGTTGTTATTCATGAAACAGGTCGGATTAGCAAAAGGAGATGGATTTATTGGTGGTTGAGGGGGAGGTGTTTTGGCTCTAACTGATACGAATTCATTTTCATAGTATAGCTCTGATGGATTCTCGGATAAACGTTCGGCTATTTTTGAAAGAGCTGAAAGGAATGAGGGGTTGGGTCTGTAAGAGTTATTGGACAAGAATTCCATGGTGAATTTTAAATCAAGAAAGGAGAGATAATTGCACGGGATAGTCAAGAGAAATCAAATGTGCGGCTATTGATCTTGAAATCGGTTCACGCACACCAATGCAAACACA
Source organism: Ottelia alismoides (assembly GCA_037367405.1). Taxonomy (NCBI): domain Eukaryota; kingdom Viridiplantae; phylum Streptophyta; class Magnoliopsida; order Alismatales; family Hydrocharitaceae; genus Ottelia; species Ottelia alismoides. The sequence continues at coordinate 29,088 of JAZKJV010009367.1, read as the reverse complement.
ATTCAAACCTGGGTTCACCAACGCACACAATGAAGCCGTAAGAGTTCGGCTATTATCTTTTCAATTTTAGTTGGTGATAAATCAATCTTGGCAGGAATTTAGCGAGCTGAAATTTTGGATTTGGGCTCTAGCCTTAAGTGTCGTCTCTCGCTCACTCAGAAAAATAGAAACATACAAGGTCGGGGTTGCTCTCCCGCAGAAATTCTTGATTTTATGGGTTATTTTGATCGGCTATATTTAGCAGTCCCAATTTTTAACGAGGTGATCACTGAAAAATTAGATGAGCACAAAATCACGTCTACCGTTCAGTCCCAATTTCCTTTTAAAATTATGTGATAAAACAAGAGGGAGGAGTTCGGGAAAAGCCGATGCACGCGGAAAACTATGATGAATGCTCAGTTAGAAGACTTACAGTGCCTCCTCGCAATCTTCATGTGGTTTCTAGACAGAATTGAAAAATTATTCTATATGTATGCAAGCCGATAAAAACCACACCTAAGCAGAAAGTTCTATTAGCGGGAAGAATTGAGTTAAATTTGGCTAAGTTGAACGATCTAATGTGCGTCTTGATTAAAGTGCAGTGTGGCTTACGATCCTACGAGCACAATCAAAAAGTAAAAATGCTCTAAAAGCCGTATGTGCAGGTCTATCCTAGTCGCCACTCAAGTCGGGCCCCACCCTCACCGGAGAGTGAAACAGGCCACAACACACCACAGAATAGTTCAGAGTCTTTTGTACACACGCGAGAGTTCAAACGAACACCGCTGTAAATGAGCAAGTAAATAAAATTGCGGAAATCGAAAATCTAGACTCTACTCTCTCCCACGACTCGACTAGATCTTAATTTAATTGCGGCTTCTCCTGATGTCGGTGAAGATGCGTTAGTTTCTTGAAAAACCGCTCCACGTACGTCGGGTACCTCGCAAGAAAAATAAGAGAGAAAATGTAAGAGAGTGACTCAAAAATTAATCAAAAATACAACAAGCAAAATAAATGCTGAAAAATAAATGTAGGAAATAAATGGGATTTACAATGAACTATTCGGGGGTCAGACTACCCGAATGCAGAAAACCAAGCGAAAAATGTCAAAACACAAAACTAAGCCGTTTGCCTCCCCGGCAACGGCGCCATTTGACGATTCCGAAAATGCCGAGTTAAGAAGTTGTTTTTATCTTCGTGCGTGAAAATAAAATATCGTTCGTTGTAGGCGGCAATCGAAAACAGTCAAGAAAATAAACACAAATAATTATTCAATTTCAATCTCGAAGTTTTATGTTTATTTTACTTGGGCAAGTCCCAAGGTCGATCACAAGGAGGCAAAGGAACAACCTAGAGTTATGTCTATCCAATTTTGTGTTCGATTTTCAAGGCGGTCTTTTTTTTGGAATTTTCAATGCAAATAAGGGATGCAAGATGTGGTTTTGGCCTATTTTAGGGACTAAAATGTAATTTTCAATCAAACGATGTCCGAAAAATACGAAACTTGGCCACTATGCAAATGATGATGAAATAAATGTACTGTAATTTTTTTGGAATTTTTGGATGCAGTATGAATTGTTTATGAATTTTTAAATGCAAACAGAATGATTTTCAATATTTAATTATAATAAATATTAAACCTACCTTTTTTCAAGATATAAAATTATCTAAATTTATCACTAGGTGATGGATCTCAGAAAAATTCTAAACCTCGAAGATGTGGGGTTTAATACCTATTAAAATTTAAACACCGAAATATGCAAAATGATTTTTATAGGACAAATTATGCAAGCAAATGCAAAGATTTTTGGGCACAATGTTAAACACAATAATCTCTACAACATGTGATTTTTCGGGGATTTTTAAAGCAACGGTTAATCAGCTATGAATTTTAGAGAGCAAATTGGGAAAAATATGCTAATTTCCACCAAACAATTAATTACTAATTAATCGCCAATCACAAAAATATCCACGACATGTCAAAATGTAGAGAATTTTATGGGGAACACAGTGCTATTTTTAAATAAATAAAATGATGTAATGTGAAGGTTTGAAATAAATGACAAAGACAGGGGTACAGATGCAATAATTAAATAGATAATAACAATGCAGGGGGGGACCTAATTATAATTACCTAGATAACTGGGGGCAGAAGTGCAAATTTTCCAGTAGGTCACGTGCTATGCACGTGACCACTGGGGTGGACTCAGTTGCGAATCAAGGGGTCTTCGGGGGCTTCCTTGCAATTATTCCACGCGGTCACGTGCGCTGCACGTGACCCGTGGGTAGTTGGAGATCTCCCTCGCCGCACGTGCCCTGCACGTGCATGGGGAGCCTCGGGCTTCACGCCCGGTGGCTGGTGGCGATGGCTCGCAGGTGGACGACCGATGCTTGGCGGAGGAGCACCGGTAGCAGAGGCGGTCGGCGTTGCTGTGGAGGCAACCCGGTCGTGCTCCAAGCGTGGCGAGATGTCGATCGGAGTAGCGTGTGCGCAGGTGGTCGATGAGGCTGGTCGTTGTCGAGGACGAACAGGAGGTACGGCGGTGGTCAGCTTCTCGGGGGCGTAGCGCTGGAGGTGGGAGGAGGCGTAGCAGTTGTTGACGAAGCGGAGAAGATGGAGTGGCGGAGTCGTATCGTCGTTCGTGGTCGATGAGGCTGCTGGAGAAGACGAGGTCGGCGAAGCGTTGGCTCGACGCCAATGGAGGAGCGAGGGCAGTACGGCCGGTGGTTGGCGCTGCAATCGAGGACCAGAGATCCTCGGATCTCGCCGACCAAAGGCGACGGTGCTGTCACCGCCGTCGAGTCTTCAAGCAATCGGCGGATGGCAATGACGAAGGGGGTGGTAGGCTTTAAATAGGAAAGGGAGGTCGGGCAGCCGGTGAGGGAGGTTGAGAGGATAAGGGCGGAGGACTCGGATCGACCGTTGGAGGAGGGGCGGCGGCCGTTGGCGAGATCATAGGAGGGGCAGAGAGGCAGTTGCGGAAGGAGGCGGAGAAGTCGGGGGGGGATCCGTTGGGGAAGACGATGGGTTCCAGGCCGTTCGATCGGCCGACATCGAACGACCGCGATCTGGACACGTGGCGAGGCTTGAGGAAGGGGCACACACGTGCTTGGCGCGTGCTTGGGGGCACGTGCCTCACACGTGCGTTGGCTTTTTATTTATTATTTATTTATTTATTATTATTATTTTTATAAAAACGAGTAATAAAGGAGCCCAAAAACCGCTGACACGTGGCGGCCTCTGGGGCGGCCACGTGTTAGCTCCAGAAAAATCCGAAAATAAAACCTTTTGTAAAATCAATAAAAAATAGCAAATGACCTCGGATCGAAAAAGTTCCTTCACGAAAAATACTCGTCTCGACGAGATCTACAAGTTTCATGAAGACATCAAAACAAATTCGGTCAAATGTAAAAAGTGAATTTTTGGGGTATCCTATGTGCATAGAATACCTTGATTTTTGAGTTTTCTAATTTTTTTGTCATTTTTAAACAAGATAAAAATCCAGAAAAATATGGAAAATTCAAAGATAAATAAAAGACACTTAATTCTAATTTTTTTTGAATTTTTATTGATAAAAAAAGTAAATACATAAAATACAAGGTTAAAAACCGCGAAAATATATAATGTACAAAAGAGGCCCAAAACCCAACTTTCACATACGAGCTCCGATTCACTTGAACTTGATCTTGTTTTGAAGGTAATTGAACGTACAGTAGTTCAAAAGTGAGTAGGATCAAATCAGACACTGGATGGAGAAGATATGGGGCTTTTAGTCCGAAAATCCTGAAACTAGGGTTTGGGTTTTTGGTCCACTTACTTGGGTTGATTATTTTTTTGTATTTTTTATTTATTTTTGTTAGTGATGTGTACACAGTGGAGGTGGTTTTGGGTTATGCGGTGTTAGCATGGAGGAGTGAAAAATCCAATAAATTAGGCTATTTACAGGTCATTTTTGGCTTGGATTTTTGGCTTCTTATTTTATGCAGAAATTAATGCTAAAATGCATGTCTTATGAAATCATGCATAAATGCTAATTATGCGAAATAAATGCAGAAATGTAGTTGATTTTGAGGGACTTGAGCTTAATTAATGAGACTTAGAGTGGTGGATCCGAGATTCATCAGTGGTGCAGGAACAGGGGACGTCCATGCCGCAGATAATTATACTGCTGCTGCTAATGTACTGACATGCCTGATCGAACCGATTTAAGTATGAGTTTAATGTGTTGTTGTGACCCAAACCAACCAAGTGGATCTACGAGAAAAATCAAACCACTAAGATATAAAACAATCAATGTAAGCGAATTGACTACTTTTATTTACCTAGTATAGCGATCAGGGTCGAACACAAAGAGCACAATTAAAAGTTTAGTGTGATTCCAAGAATAAAAGATTTTTAGTGGTTTTTAATTTTGTGATATTTATTTTCCAATATAGAAAACAAGCAAAACATACACAAAGACACTCTTTTTGTATTTTTCTAAGGGGTCAAAAACACTCAGCAATAAAAATATTTTTAGTTTTTATATTTTTTACATTGTTTTTGGTAATTTTTATGTAATTTTAAATATTTTTGTAATTTTTCTAAAAATCAAACAGTGACAAAAATAGCAAATGGTGCACAACCAGGATAATTTTGCAAATTAAAACTAATTAAAGTGCCTAAAATTCATGGCTGGGATTTTTATGATAAAGTAGAAGTAAATACCTAAAGATATGATTAAAATCAATATTTTTATATTTTTATACAAATTTATGTATTTTTTAAGTTTTTTATTGTTTTCAATTTATGATTTTTATAAATTATTTTCAAATAAGATTAATACTGAAGATAAAAGGCATTAAAAGACAACTACAAGAATTTTTGTAGGATTTTTAGACAATTTTTTGATTTTTTTTATAATTTTCTTAAAACAAATAGGACACTTTTAGGGTTTTTTGAATTTTACTAGTATAAAATGCATGCAAATCAATACCCAAAAATCACCATATGGAATACATGCTAGCAGGTGCTATGGGAAAGTCTTGGATACTTTTTAGGGTTGATTTGATATTTATTGCATTAATTAAAAGATAAGCAGTCAAAAATAAATTACGTGGACCTTTCTGCAAATAAGGTAAGTTCCAGAGCCTATCAAATAACAAGTCAATAAAGCTCAAGGATTCTATGCAATTTATCCAAAAAGTTCATACACATCACGTGATTCGCAATTCACAGGGGTATAAATGCAATTATAAGAACATAAACTTCAATCCATAACGAGCCAAAAGTTCAGGCAAAATACTACAATTAACCCAATTGATCACGTGGGGATGCATGTGGTCTCGACTCAGCTGAACTAAAATGCAAATAGATAAGCTCAAGGGTCCAAAATACAATTGTTCTTAACTAATTATTACATTTATTGGACTAGACAGAAATAACATAAAAGATAGGGAAGAAGTGAAATATACCCATTGGTAGGGACATGGCAAGTGTGGGGCACCTTCTGACGTACGATCCTGATGACCGTTGGAGACAAATCTGACGGCTCTGATGGCAGGCGAGCGTGTGCATCAGATCTGTCTGGGTGCTAGATCTAACACCTCTAAAAAGCACATGGATGAACAATTTGGATGGATTCTGGCAAAAGGGAACCCGATCGAACGACAAGATTGGGCTCTGGAAGAACTCTGCTCAGGCAGACTTCTACCGGATGTGGAAGGGGATCTACTAGTCCGATGACTTCGCGAAAGGGTCCATCAGCCTCGTGGAGGTACTACGCATCGATTAGGGTCCTCCAATGGACTGGGTGACAGGTAGATGTGTGTAGCGGGGATGCTACGCCTGAAGTTGCTCCCTAACTGACGTGAAGTTCAGACCGTGCTTCCTCGCACACCAAGGTACATGCAAATGAAAGATAGACTCAGGGGCGTAGCTCCGGTCCTGTTATCACTTGGAAAATCTCAAAAAGTGAAGGGGATTGGGGGTTCGATCCCGCTCTTGTCAGTTAGGTTTATGCGCCTAGTTTGAGAGGATTCCACATTCCTTCTTCTATTGGAGACAGGTCCTATCTCATCTACTTTTCCAGCGTACATGGGAGAAGGATACCAGTCCTTAATATCGCTCAGATGAGTAAGTCATATGGAGATGGACGGTGAGCGAAGGTGTCGATCGAAATGGTTATGTGAGAAGAATGGGGCCCCAGACCTGGCGATTGGAGCTAGTGAAGTGCGTGGCGAAGGTGATGGAATAAAAGTGAAAATGGGAAATGCAGGGGAAGTAAGTGATACCTGAAGGTGCTTAAAAACTCACAAGACTCCGACGATGCGAGCATAGGGGTTTTGGACTCAACCGGGCTGTGTTGGATTAGGAGGCTAGATGCGGCGGGTCTTCGGCCTCGTTAGTGAGCTTCGACCAAAAAGCCATCGAACTTCGCTCCAAAAGCTTCTCCGAGCTGCTATCACTCTATTGGAGATGGCTAGGAAAGAAGAAAGAGGCGAGGCATGAACTGACAAGCTTCAGAGGCAGAAGAGACTACTTATAGGGACGCCTGAGGGTCTGGAAAGATCGGAAGCTAATATGAAACTCTAGGCAGATCCGACAACGCCAAGGGATTCGCGAGGATCGCAGATCCTAGGGGCCTGTTTGGTTGCAGGGTTGGGCAGGGTTGGGTTGGGCTGGGTTGGTCTGGGTGAATAGTAATCTGTGAGAAGGAAGTACCCTTATGAATAGTAACCAGGGTTGGGCCAACCCTGCCCAACCTTGCAACCAAACATGCCCTAGGAGAATCTTTGGGTTAAAAATCAAGGCATTTGGATGTCAAACACGGTCTAGATAATTCAAAGAAATCTGGTCTAACGAGGGACCTGTCGGTCGGGTCAATAGAGAGATGGTTGACCGAGGTCAACAATCCAACATGGGCTAATGGGAAAATTCCAGGCTCAAAATTGAACAGATAATGAATATAAAATAACAATTGATTTTAAAATAAAAAATGGATAAAATGAAAAATGTTTATTATTTTTCAAGCTATTTTCTATGATTTTTAATTATTTTTATGACATCATATGCACGCTATATATAATATAATGTATTATGTACAAGTATAATGTATTATATACATGTATTTTTATTTTATTATTTTATAAATATATGTTTTATTTTATATTCTATTTAATCAAAAAATAATTTAAGGAGTAAAAATTATTTTTATTTGATTTTTATAAATTAAGGGTGTTAAATAAATAGGTATTGTATACATTATACACACATGTGACCTTTGTATAATGAATTGTGGATTTTATTTTTATTTTATTTTATGTTTTCTGTTTTTTATTTTTTTTTTATATAATTATTAGGATTATATACAAGTGATAAAAAATAATATGGAATTCAAATAATGTAAAATCAATAAATATTTGCTAGTATAAGTATTTTGTACAAGGTACCCTATCTTTCTCTACCTATTTTTTATTGTTGATCAGGTCAAGGCTTGACCTTCTCTTTGGGATTTAGGTTAGTCTATATTTGTTCTAAATAACTCCTTTCTTTTTCTGTTCGTTTTATTTTTTATTTTTGGAAAATAAATGCTAATTATGCAATATCATCAAAGACACGTATAGTGATAATTTATTGTATTTACATATAATTACAGGTGGTTTCATGAAAAGATAAAGCTAAAATAAAATAATAAAGAATGAGAATCATAGATTCATCACCCCCTTATAGCAAACACTTATTTGGAAAAGAAGTGAAAATAAGAAGAAAGAAAAAGAACTAAAGTTGATTATTAAACTTATCTTCACTAAATTGTAGTATGGAGCTCAGTCGGACCTCTGGATTATTAGTTTGGTGGAACCTTATTGGGAAATAGGTTTAAGACTCAACAACCTCCAAGTTCCACAGTTCTATGGTTAGGACTCCTGTAATGGATGATTTTTATGAGGATAATATAAGAATTAAAATAAAAAATTAAATCACATAACCACCCTCACAACACCCTTAAGACAATACAAGATAAGATAAAAAGAGATAAAATAGCCAACAACCCAAGTTGGTTATTTCTTTATCTCTTAATTAAGTTTAATTTATTATTATTATTTATCTCACTGAATTGTGCCTATAAATAACATGGGACTCCAATGACTTCCCTACACATTACCTTTGGGAGAGAGAGTTTAGAGAGAGAGAGAAGCCAGCAGTGTTATTCTTTCATCGTGCCTTTTTCGAATTCAACATCGACAACCCTCTCCGTCAACATGGGAGTTTAGATTCGACGAAATTGGAGGAACAAGGATGTAGTCGACAATGTCTGGATTGGTGGAATCTTGGTCGACGAATTTCTTGTGTTGACAAGGTTTGTGTCGAACCCATAGGATCGTTCGATGAATTACTTTTCATAGATGCCTTTGATTCAAATCTTAAGTACATAAACATAGCCACCATTAACCATATATGATTACTGTATATATTAAAGGATGTTGGATACTGGATTAAAATAGATTCAATAGACCTCTAAATAATCTTACTATGTATAAAGAATATAGAACTTTTCAGTTGTCTTTGTAGGCTGTCTACATGAGGTTTCGATTTTATCTTAAATGCTATATGCTTTGAGGATCACAGTATGAGATAGTAATCCATATATTGGATATAAGTAAAAAAAATATTATTTCTAAGCCAAATAATCACATCATTCTATACTCGTATCTTACAGTTGGAATCTTCAAAGGAACCTGTTATAAGTTTGTATTGTGATAGGTGTTTTATTTATGTTATCCTTGCATCTATTCTCAATCATGTAATTCTGGCAAATAAATTGATTTAGGAAAGATTGTGTTGTGGAAGAAAATGTGGAGAAAGTCATATTTCTTAAATATAAAATCGTCTCTGTTAACTCCATAGACAATGGTTCTCTGTTACTTATTTCTCTTCCACTGTCGACATAGGATTGATTAGCAATATATCACTTTTCATTTTACTACAAGGTAATACGCCTCTTAGTAGTTAAGGAAAGATGATGTTACATTACAATCGAAGTATGTTAAAAATAGGCATAAGTTACCTTTAATTTTAGGAGAATATGAAATGAACATTTTTCTTCTACCACATGACACTTGTATCATTAATTTTCACCGTGCAACTCCTAGATATATATGTGCCTTAATTAGAACCAAGAAATGGAAATAAAAAATAGATAACCCATCTAAGAAACCATGTAAGGTGTATATTTGGGAGTCATAATGTGAGTTTTGATTTTTATAAATATGCTACTAAAGCAAAGAATACACCAACAGGCATTTTATTTCTATTTGCGGGCTTGTCTATCTTTTGGAGTTTTTTTTTCAATATAGTATTTACAACAACATTTATGTAATGACGTTTTCCTCTTGAGTCAGAAGACTATCCCTCTTTTGAAGCTTTATTGCAACCCGTACTCTCATGTCATTCGACTTCATTGTAACTGGACCATGTTGGGGTGCACTTCCCTCCCTAGATGAGGACGAATGTTTCCACCTGTGTGCGTCTCAGACTGGCAAATCCAACCCCCTCACCACTCCAACTGAGTTGAGCCAAGTGAAAGGTGCAAGTGTCCATGTTAGGTCACGACCGACAAGAGTCATGCGTGCGTCTCGAAAAGTTCTAGTTAGTCAGTTGAGGTGACTTGAACCCAACCCTGAGTCTCAAAGAATTAAGTCTGAATAGATCTGAAGTGCCTTAAACCTAGTTCCCATAAGGTTCCAGTGTAGTTAGGTGCAGTGAGGTCCAACCAAGCTCCAATCTTTGACTTTATTGGACTAGTTCAATCATCAAGCTCAATCAAAAGAATATGAATGCTATGCAAATGCTATGTACAATAATGCAAAACTGATGCAATTTTTCACAGAATTTTGAAAATAAAACGAATTTTCACACAAAGAGTTTTGCAAATAAAAATAACTTTGGCACACAAAGTTTAAAATATATATAGCTATTTACACAGGCATGCTTATTTTTATTTACAAGACTTAAAGAAGTCACAAGCTATTTTTATAGGTATATACAATTGATTTTGAATTTGTACGTGCATATTATAATTCTATACTTTTAATGATGCTTTTATTCCTCAAATTTATTTGAAAACAATTTTCAAAACTACAGTACAAAATAAAATTTTTAAATATTTACAAGAATTTGAAAGCCATTTTGCAAAGATTTTTCAAACAATATACATATATATATATATATACATTTTTCAAAATATCTTTACAAACTTTTTCAAAATCATTTGCAATCAGGTTTTAAATCTTTTATTTTACACCAAGAAAAGAATTTTTGCAATCAAAATATTTTTACAAAGGTTGAAAACATTTAACCAAAAGTTTTACAAATAGGTCAAACCATTTTTCAAATCATTTGGCAAAAATATTTTCAAACCTGAGTTATTAATCAGTATATACCAAGAGAATTTGAGGAATAAGAAAAACATCATTTGTTAATACAAGTGTGGATATTTTTTGATATTTTGAGTTTTGCAAATGTTTTTGTTGTTTTTGCAAGAAGTATATTATGTTTACAAAAGTTTTGGTTCTTATTGTATTGATGTGTAGAGAATTTTGAGTATTGTATGTATACTCCTCAAACTTACTTGAAAATCATTTTTCAACAAATTTTTAAAAACTATAGTCCAAAATATTTTTTACAAACACTTTTTTTATAAACGTGTTCAGGCATTTGAAAATCATTTTGCAAAGGGTTTTCAAATAACACATATATTTTGTCAAATACTTTTGCAACCGTTTTTCAAACCATTTACAAATCATTTTTCAAATATTGTTATTTCATGCAAAGAATTTTTTTTGCAATTTAAAATATTTTTTCACAGGTTGAATACTTTGTACAAAACATTTTTCAAACAGTTTTCAAAAGATTTGCCACAAGGGTTTTGAAATTATTTTTCAAACATTTTACAAAAGTATTTTTGCCTGATTTATTAATCAATATGTATTAAAATAGTTTAGGATCTATACACATCTTTTTATTAGAAAATTGTAATAAATTCAACAATATTTTTAGCCATAAGTGTTATTAAAGTACACAAGTACGAGTTATTGATTGAAGTATATGCATAGTATATGCGACCCCCTATACTTAGCTCGAGCTATGTCCTCATAGATCAAAGAGAAAAAGAGAAGACATAACTCGGACTGAGTATATGAGAAACCTAATAAATAAATGAATGAGGATATGACTAAATGAATAGGAAGTTGATTGTCCCCCCATACTTAGGATCAAATAATTTCAAGTATAGTAGGTTGTACACAATGTAGGGATGGTCAAGGATGAGAATGAACATATCATACTCGGATTGTCTCCCCCCTATACTTAGGGTGAGAGAACCCTAAGTATAGGCGAGAAGAGGAGACAATGGAGAGGATCAAACAGATAAGGTGTTCGTGGTGCACACCCCCCATACTTGGGAGAAAGTACGTCCTAAGTGTAGACGGCTGACAAAAAGGGACGATACACCCGATGTTTTTTTATTTTTTTGATTTTTTTGATTATATATATATATCAATGTATAGATATATGATGAATACTGTGACTGGAAAGGAGAAAAGAGGAAAAGAAGAAAAGACCAGAGATTAAAGGAGAAGTTTTTGTTGTGAATTATCTGAATTTTTTCATACTGCTAGAGCTGAGGATGTATCTTCAGAGCGCAATACTTGGATTGAATCGACAACGACCAAGAAAGTGTCATGCTCCAGGTAAGGCTTCAGTAGCTGACCGTTGACAACAAATGGCTGTGCATCAGGAGACAATTCAGATATTACAATGCTACCATTGTCACGCACGTCTCGTACTAGAAATGGGCTTGTCCATTTGCTCTTTAATTTGCCTGCGAAAATCCTCAATTTGGCATCAAATAAACATACTTTCTGTCCAGCTTCAAAGGTCTTTCGTCTAATGTGTCGGTCATGCCGGCATTTAACCTTCTCTTTGTACATCAATGTGTTATCGTATGCATAGTCTCAGAAATCCAGGAGTCTGTTCAGATCATCTTTTCTTTTCTGACCACTTCTCTAGGAGTCCAAATTGCACATATTTATAGCCCATAAGGATTCGTGAATTAGTTCCACAGGCAGATAACACTATTTTCCATACGCAAGATGATAGGGCGACATGCCCAAAGGAGACATGTAAGCGGTTCGGTATGCCCAAAGGACGGAGTCAAAAAGTTGGGACAATTTTTTCTGTCCGGTTTCACAAGCTTCTGCAGGATCGTCTTGATTTCTCTGTTTGACAGCTCTGCCATGCCATTGGTCTACGGATGATAAGAAGATGCGACTCGATGATCAATGATGTATTCCTTCGTTAATTTCTAGACCTCTTTTTTATGAAATGGCTACCCCATCTGATATGAGAATCGTCAGAATCCCGAACCATGAAATGATGTTATCTTTCAAGAATCGACAAACCATGAGGCTGTCAGCAACTCGAGCGGGGTAGCTTCAACCCAGCGACTCACATAGTCAACGACAAGAAGGATGTGCTCATATCCCTGACTGTTGGGAAAAGGTACCATGAAATTGATACCCCAAGCATCGAATAAGTCTGCTATCTGAATGATCTTTGGGGGCATTGAATCTTTTGCTGAGAGGGTGCCTTTCAATCTTTGACAGTCTGTGCATCATTTCACGAAAGCTACTGCATCCTTAGATAGTGTGGGCCACCAGAAGCCACACTGAAGTACTTTTGTTGTCGTTCTGTATCCAGTGTCCACTAGATTCGAGCGAGTGACAATGCTCGAGGACACTATGATGCTCCACTTGAGGGATACACCTGCGCCAAATGCAATTTGCTCCTTCTCTAAAAAAAGCAGATCTTCCCATTGGTAGAAGTGGATTGTCGACAAGAATTTGTCCTTCGAAATCTGTATCCAATTCTGCGGTATTACCCCTGAGATGAGGTAATTGATAATATCAACATACCAAGGGAGAGAATCCATTGCCAAAATCGACTCGTCAGGACAGGTTTCCGTGGTAGGTGTACTACTCAGCGGAGGCTCTTGTTGCTCAATTCTGGAGAGATGATCTGCTGCCAAATTTTGAACTCCAAGTTTGTCCTTGATTTCCAAATCGAATTCCTAGAGGAGAAGGATTCATCTAATCAGTCTGGGCTTGGCGTCCTTCTTCTTTTGTAAATATCATATAACAGAGTAGTCTGTGAAGATGGTAACTTTTGATCCAAGCAAATAGGATCTGAACTTCTCCAAGGCAAATACCACAACCAGCAACTCTTTCTCCGTGACAATGTAATTTATTTGAGCTTCATCTAATGTCTTGTTGGCATAATGAATGGTATAGGGAACCTTGCCTTTCCTCTATCCTAGAACAACCCCAATTGCGAAGTCTGACGCATCCGTCATGATGTCAAAGGGTAGAGACCACTAGCAGCTGTAGGACAGGAGCTTGAGTGATATGCTCCTTTAACTAATTGAATAAAAGGAGAACTTGCTAATCAACATTGAACTCAAACTCCTTGTAAATAAGTTTTGTAAGAGGTCGGGCAATGCGGCTGAAGTCTCGGATGAACTCTCTGTAGAATACCACATGCCCCATGAATGACCTCACATTCTTGACTGTCTGAGGTGGATCTAGATTAGCAATCACATCTACCTTCATTGGGTCGACTTCCATGCCACGTTTGGAAACGACGTGACCCAACAGAATTTCCTCTGTGACCATGAAGTGGCTCTTTTCCCATGATAGCACTAGATTGACTTCACGACATTTCTGAAGTACTCTGTCTAGGTGATCAAGGCAAGAATCAAAACTGTCACCATAGACAGAGAAGTCGTCCATAAACACCTTAAGAAAACTGCCTACCATTTCGATGAATAATGCAAGCATGCATCTTTGGAATGCCGCAGGTGCGTTGCACAATCTAAAGGGCATTCTACTGAAAGCGTAGGTGCTGAACGGGAAAATGAATGTAGTATTCTCTTGGTCCTCAGAGGTGATTGCCACTTGGTTGTACCCGGAGTACCCATCTAGAATGCAGAAGAACTCCTTGTTGTCTAGTCTTTCCAAAACGTAATCAATGAATGGCAAGGGGAAGTGGTACTTCTTAGTTGTTGCATTAAGACACTTGTAGTCAACACACACCCGCCAGGATGTCAGTACCCGAGTAGATATCTACTCTCCTCTGTCATTGGTAACCACACTAAGACCTGACTTCTTGGGAACTGCGTGCAAGGGGCTTACCCATTTTGAATCGGAGATGGGTAAATGAAGCATGCATCACACCATTTCGTGACTTCTTTCATGATGACATCTCGGAGATTCGAATTCAACCTTCTTTGAAATTCGCTGGACGGCTTGGCATATTCTTCCAAGTAGATATGGTGCAAAATCAATAGCCATAGTACCATCAGCCACCACCATACCACCAGTATGCAATTGCCCCACCTTAGTAGTGCTAGCATTATCCCCCCTTCTACAATCAGTTTCAGATTCCTCCACCACCGTAGCACCACCAGCAGTCGTCACCTCAGCTCTCACATCCGCAGCAACAACGTGGTCTGCACAGTGAGTCTTCTGAGGCGAGTCATGTGAACCCAACCCTGGATTGCTTAGTCCAGCTTGTAAAAGGCCTAGCAGATATGATTAGGAAGCTAGATGACCTGAACGCCATGAAAACTACCATCCTGACGCAGGTTGAAGCTAACCCCAATAGCTTCAAGAGGAAGGAGAAGGTAGAATGTGATGTCTCGTCTACGCCTATAGAGTCAGGTGATTGTAATATTGTTTTTATCTAATGATGTAACTCTCAGGAGCGGTAGGGTCTTGCCTCCACCTGCCACCAACAAAGGGGACAATAAAGCTTCATGTGAATCATCATCTTTTGCATCAACCGTTCCAGTTACAGGGATGGGTGAGGAAGAAGAAGAAGGAGGAGCCATGCCAGTTTCCATCCACCACCATCAATGAAAAGAACAAAAAAATATGCAAAAACAAAAAGAACAAAAAGAAGATCGTCACCGAAGTGAAGTCGCGCCAGCCTCGGAAGAGCCGCCAACAACAACCGATCCATTGCCAGCCGACGGAGCGGAGGCCACACTTTTAGCCCATCCACCAGTACCAGCATCACAGCTTCTAGCTTGTGCTCCTTTTTACGATCCGGATGTACAACATTTTGTGGACGATGATTTTATTGTAAATGAAAACTCTATTTCAGATTTCAGCAATGTACATATTCCTTTTCATGATGCAATAGAAAAACCCAAAAAATGCAAACAAAAAAAGTTCCTTATCAGATTCTGGAGTTGTGGATATCATAAATAACTTGACTGTTGATATTCCTTTGATGAAGGTCATGGAATACATGCCAGATGTAAAGAAAGGATAGAAAGAGGCATGTACAAGCAAGCGTCACCCAGCATGAAAGAACGGCCGCAGAAAAGTTGAGAAGCACATCCTCACCATTGCCACTGTATCCGCCATCAACAATATCCCACAGAAGAAGCAGGACAAAGGAGCCCCTCTCATCAGTTGTGAGATTTTTTATCAAGTCTTCGAGCGCACTCTTCTTAACAGTGGTTCTTCCATCAACCTTCTACCCTCGTCAGTACTGCAAGAATTTGGACTAGGTACACTCAGGAAAACACAGATGATCCTTCAGTTCAATGATCGATCCATCAAGCGACCTAGAGGTCTTTTGGAAGATGTTCTGGTAAAGGTATGGGAAATGCAGTTCCCATTTCATTTTGTAGTCCTTTATATGGACTCTCCCATACCCTTATGCCAGACTCCTATCATCCTTGGTCGGCTATTCCTGCGTACCTCTGAGGTCGTGGTTGAGTATGGATCTGGCAATATCACTTTCAACACGGATAGAAATAAAATCACTATAAACATGATCAGCGAGTCAAAAGTCATGACTGATGAGGGCCGAGCAGCACCATAAGTAGACTGTGACTTTATTTTAGAAATCAGAGATAAAACACTTTCTTTGGATGATCCATGGACCTAAGAAATCCTTTCTCTAGAGGACTTGGAAAGCACAATCTACATATGCTCTGATGATACTTGGGAGACTGACTCCAATTTGCTGATGCACTTATTTGATTCCAATGATTCACTTCAGTCCGGACACAATGAACGCAGTGCATAACTATTCGACACAGTATCAGAGTCTCAACAAAGTAGTGAGGATAGTAGTTCTACCAAAGTTCATGCCGTACCGCCCACCACCAGTGCAGTTTCCGAAGTGACTGATAAGTTGGCCAGATCATAACTGGAACTCAAGTCACTTCCAGCATGCATGAAGCATGCTTTCCTTGCAAGTGAAGAAAACATGTATCCGATCATCATCAGCAGCAGGCTGATCCCGGGGCAAGAATATCCACTTCTTGAGGTTCTAGAGAACTACAAGGTGCTTGGTTGGCATGTATCAGATCTCCACGGGATAAATCATGCCTTTTGGATTTTTAACTTAATAAATTAATAAAGAGGATTTTGGACTTTTAGCTTAATAAATTAATAAATGGTGTATTAATTTAATATTTTCTTAATTATTTGATTAATAAGTATTGTTTGTAAAAATTTTTGTGTGGATTTTAATAAATTAATTTAAGTATTTTAATAAATTTGTATATAAGTTATACAATTCATTTATACCTATAAATTATGGTTTTTGATTTATTTAAAATAATAAATAAGCTCCAAAATTATGAAATAAATTATAGTTAAAATACAATATCAATAAAATAATTAGAAATAATAAAATCATTAAAAAATAACTAGTATGTTCTAGATAAAATAAATAGCCTAGAACCATAGTTGCGGTTTGGTCCCAAAACCGACCTTTTGCAAACAGACTCTAATTTTAGTGAAATCACCTTCATTAATTATATTTTATGAATTTTAAAGATGAGTAAAGTGAAATTGGAGTTCCTATGAGAAAGTTGTGATGTTCGAAAGTTTGGATTTTGAGAATTTACAAGTTGGATTTCTTGGTATATATACAAGGTGATATTTTTAAATTGTTTTTATATTTTTCTATATATTTTTATTAATAATTAGGAGAATATTTTTGTGAAAATAAGTTCATATGAATTAATTACAAATCGTTAAAGTTTTGGTAATTATTGAATAACTAATGAAGGATGTATAAAGTATGAAATAAATTATTTTTATTTGTTTTCCTCCTTATCATCCCCTACTTATTTATTTGTTGACCAATCCATTCTGACTTGGTCTCGAGGATTAGGTTATAAATATATCTTTCAGCTATATTTATTTTACAAGTCATATTGTACATATATATTTATATCTACAATATGCTTTTATTTTTATTTTCTTTATTTTTTTATTTGTTTACATGGTTTTAATGCATAGATTTCATTTTTATTCATGGATATGGCTTTGTTAAAAAGTGGAATTTAATGGATATTTACATGTATTTGTTGAGGGTTTTATGAAAGTGCGCATAGAATGTTAATGAATCATGGATTCATTATCCCCCTATACTTTGACTTTGCATGTCCATTAGCAAACACTTATTTGAATAAAATATGGGAAAGAGAAACAAAGTTAGAGTAAATTTGTTTTCCTAAACCAATTCATGAGAATAGACAACATACAGAGCTCGATTGGGCCAGAAACATGCATTTTGTCGGAGCCTTAACTAGGATTAGGATTTTAGTCTGAATAGCCCTCAAGTTCCACAAATCCTTATTTAAGTTCACCTAAACATCCAGTTCAGATCCACTCATTCATATCGTAAACTCTAACAATCCTTGAATTCAATTTGTATGGTGTGTGAATTGTTTTAGCTCTTCCAGCTTAAAGAAGTGAAGAAACCACCCATCCCAGCTATACACTTCCATTGGTTCCTCATACAACTACTCTTTCCTTGGGGAGGGAGGCATTCCCTTCTGAGGCCAATTCGTGCTATGTCCACAATCGAATATATAGATAAAAAGTAAAAGAATGAGAAAAGAACTGGAATGTGACCAGTATAGATGCATCTCCTTGTGAAGCCCAGCCGGTGTAGCTAAATCTCCACTAAGATGTGCAGGCCGTTTCGGTGGAAGCTTGGACCATTGTGGTCGTTTTGTATTTGGTAGCTTCTTCTTTGTAATGTTTGTATAGTTTCTTGCACTGCATTCATCTTTTTGTGCCTCGATGGTTGTGGAATCTTTATTTCCATCCATGTTTTGAGGTCTTGGAAAAATTATGCCAGCAGATCCTTCCTGTTGGACATGCGAGCGCACAACAAGCCATTATGCAATAAATGTTATTGCGAAAATGATTCCCTAATCTGAAATGAAGAATGAATAATTTGCATAATAGGTCCCTCTGTACAATAAGGGTTATGTACCATGGCCAACTTGATAATCATACAACTGATGATTCATTGATAGAATCATAGAGGTTGATGCTTGGATGAATATCTAAGGAGTTAGATAGAGGACTCATCAAACATCATCAAATGATTATTAAGTGATGATCTCTAGTCTGATTAGGAGATGGCAATCCTTTCTCATATGGATGATATCTGACTGACCTCTTGATGCAGGTCCTCTGCATGGGAATAGTGATTCGGAGGTGTCAGATTAGTTGAGTCAATGAGTTGACTTAACGAGATCGAGATAACCAAAGACCTATGTTGAATGCTGTCACAACATAAGCATGCATCCTCTTACCAGAGACAGATGTGTTGCTATATGTCTGAGTGTGTACATTTGGCATAACAATAGGTTGATGACCTAACCAAGGTCTATACACCAGCGAGCTGGTGTGCATGTAAGGACATATGAGTAATACGATCTCTCAAAGGGATCATACAGGTTCACATGTGAACCGGAAGACATGAGCTCACTCATGAGGTATTGGGACTAATTAATTTCCATGCATGGTTGTCATGCTTTGGAAGCATGACCTGAATTTGAAGGTAAGATATATGCTTTGGGAAAGCATATGATCTATACCAATTCCCGATGACCAAGATTGAGAAACTTAACGATCAAACACTGAAGATGATAGTATAAAAGTGATCTATATCTTCGTGATGATCATGGGTCTTCAGGTATGCAGGTTGTATAGGTGTTGGGAATACCTGAGGGTGATGTGATCATAAACGATTGTATAACCATGACGCTTCCATTCTGACGGAGTGATGGAACATGTTTGGATTTTAGTGACTCCTCTTGATATGAATGAGATTCAGATACAATGAGAAGATTATGTTTACGGTCTTGATTTAATCAAGCATCTATAAGAGGTCCATGAGATATGGATTTGAGATGTGATCTCAATATCCAAGTCACTATACGTGGAACAATACAATCGTCATGTCCTTATCTCCAAGTGTCTGAGGAGAAATCACATTATTCTTGAAAGGGTTCAAGAATAATTCCATAGATCTAAGCATTAAAGAATTGATGATTAAATGTGATTTAATTGTCTTGATGTGTGTGGAAATTATCCAATATAATCAAATGTTATTTAATTATTATGAATAAGAATAATGTGGATAGCAATATCAGTTATTCATAATATATTATAAATGTGATTTATAATGTATTAGAGGGAGCTAACTATATTTTATATTTGTTGATTAATTATTAATGTATATTAGATACACATTGTGTAATTAATAGAAAATGTAAATAATATTATGTTTTGAGTTATGAATATGATTCACAAATTTCCAATGATAAGATTGCAATATTCTCAAAATTAATTATGAATTATTTTTAAAGAATAAATCACAACAAAAGTTGTTGGAATAAATAATGGAGATTTTCATGGAGATATGCACTCTCATGAAATCTCATGAGATTGTCTCCAATTGGAAACAAGTGGCCGTCCACCATGTTTCAATAGGAGATTTAATCTCCATGATGATTGTCTCCTTTATTTGATTTACTTAATTTAGGATTAAATTGTATTTGATTTATCAAATATATTTGATCCAAATTAAGTTATTAGCTATTGGATTTTACCAACAACAATCTTGACCATTAAATTAAACATAAATCAATCTCATCCATTGATTTTATATGTCCCATGGATTGAGATCCATGGATCCCAAAACCCTATAAATAGAGAGGCATACCATGCTCTCTAGGTTTATGCTTTTGAAGCACATCTCTCTCTCTTATTCTACATGTCAACCTCTCTCTCCTCTCCATTTGTGGCCGTCCACCAAACCCTACAGGAGAAAGCCGTTATCGCTTCACCACTGTGCCACCGCTTCGACATTCTTCGGTTCTCCGTCTTCTTTGGAATGCTATGCTCACAAAGAAGGGGTTCAATCTCGTACAATGATATCAGGAGTTCACCGTGCTTGGATCAACTCATTGGATTGCGAGGATCACACAACTCATCCCCGTGCTCGCAAGCATCTTCTCCGACGATCGGACTAGAGACAGGAGGTCTCTTTTTTGTAGATACTCGATCAACCATGCTTCAAGAGGTATTCCTTTATACTTGATGTGGTTCTAGATGAAACGATCTAAGAATTGTTCTTGGATCATATGGTTTTATCGCATGATTTTTTTTTAAATTCCGCTGTACAGAACAACTAGTATGACTAGTCGTCTACATCGTATTTGATACGACGCTCACGCTTCCGTGATGCGCTTGAGGATAATAACCTATCCTTCAAGTGGTATCAGAGCCTTAGGTCAAAGTTTTTGGATACGATTCGTAAACCTAGGACGACTTGGGTTCGTTAAGGACGTGAAAGTTTTTTGTCGCATTTGATTTTCACACATCTATTTAGTGAATAAATTCGGTCCTATTAAAATTTTTAAACATGAATTAATCACTTGAATTTTATCCCCCATTAAATAAGGAAACCATAGAATCTGAGTTTACGTAATTTGGACTCCGTTTGCTCGAGATATGGTTGTTTTAATCAACATGTATTCACTGTTGCGGGAACTGCGAATCTTAACATGATTAATGAGTTAATTACTGTTTTGATCTACCTCAAAATGCGTGAAATATCATTTAGGTTCTTTCCTAAATCAAATTAGAAATCTTTGAAAATTGATTTTGTTAATTTGGATTTAAATTGATTGATATATGTTAATTTTAGTAAGTAGGTGTCACTGTTGAAATTACATTCCTAGTCAAGAACCATGTGATTGCCAATTAGTGAAATTAATTGTTAATTTCATGAAATAATTATGGAAGATATTTGAGAAATATTTAATGATGATTATTTCCTTAATTGACATGGCCTCAACTAATAAATTGATTAGATTTGATCTAGATCATAATTGGAAACACAATCATCAAACTCCTTGCTTGAATAGGATTGGAAATTTGTCTAGCAAATTTCCTTATAATAAAAAATGTTTTGATTATTACTATATGGTATAATTTCGGTTGAAGAACCGATGATCATCTCAAGTACAAATTGATCTATTTGGCATTATCCTTTCCTGAAGTGTATATGGTGTCTAGTCGAGAAGCATTGGGGTAGCGGGTCGCACGGTTTCGGTCCGTCCCACTTTCGTTGGTACTGGCCAGGACAGCGAGTAGGGACTCGATAATGCCGGAAAAATCAAGATGTATTTTTCTAATTATTAAAATTCGAATTAATACGTACTTTGAGATAATACCATATATGTATTCAAGTAAAAACAATCAAGTTTATTGATTGAATTGGATTAAAAATTAATTTAATGTGATTAAGTTAATTATATCAAATTAAAAACACTCTATTATGAATAGATGTGTTTCCCTTGGAAGAATTAATTATATGAATATGATTCATAATAATTAATTAAATTTGAATATCAGGTGGGAGGATCACATAAGTGACATCCATGGTCTCCCGTCAAGGCGAAGGGTTTCCATCGCTAGATATTGTATGTAGGAGACGCCTGTCCGAAGTGACAACTCCTGCATATGATCCATTTGGATCGGGCTCGTCTCTTCTCGAAAGAGTAAGGACGTATGCGTAGTGACCCCAATATCGGGTCTTCATATTATTGGGGCGATATTGGATTGCGCATAGCGAGTTGTATTCTTGTTGACGGTTGGTTCAATTAATGACGGGTCAACATCACCTTAGGGGTGGTGGGCCTGAGTGTTAAAGATCGAATTGGCAGATGCAAGTTGGACTTGCAAGGCGAAATGTGTTCCCGCTTCTTTTTATCTGAGTCACAGGTTCTCATATTATTGGGATGTGACAAAGATAAGGAAGGAGATCCCAGATCTTGCTTGATATATATTTGTAAGTATGTCTCTTTTTGATATAAAAATTTCTAAATCGAAGTAAAATATGTATATGTTTAAATATATACACTTATGCAAATTTCTTATTTCAGATAATTCTTCATTAACCCACTCAATATTATACTCAATAATAACCAGTAAAATATCATGGATTGGATCCATGATTAAGATATTGTACTTGCAGTTGGATACATATTGTATGTGGTTGCGATGTGCAAGTTTCCTCATAATAATGAGGAGTGACAATTAACTAAACAATAGGACTACAAGCCTAGGGTTTGTATGTCTCTATAGTCTTGATCTCTCATCGAATGTACTTTGGAAGTGATATGTCAATGATGATCGTAATTATAAAATAATCCTTATAAAATTCTAATAAGATGTTCTGGCATACATATGTGCTCTCGACATTTAATCATGAATGACGTGGTTCTCTGCATCATGCAGAATGGTAGCTCTATAAGAGATGATGTATTCAAAATTGTTTGAGTACCTACATGAACCAATATTTTTTTAAGAGTTTAGATGGATGTAGATATGATGAGAGTCATCATTCTACTATCTATACTCTAGTTATTCATGAAGCTTCAGAATAATCATATTTTATGATTTGAATGAGGCATGTATAAACGTTGAAATGCTCTTATATTGAAATCTTTTGAATTTAGCATAAGAGATCCTTCGTCTAAAGAAATGGTTGTTTATAGATAAAGGGAGCGCAATGGAAGCATGAGTTGGACCCAAGTAAGAAGAAAAGTCAAAGAGTTGATTGTGCTTCTTTGACTTCCATATGACATCCAAAGAGTTGGATGAATGCCAATACTGCAATAAGTTGATGTGTTGATCGTATGACTATCAAATCTATGTAGAATCCTTGAAGAAGGAATCAGATAGTACATCAGAATAATCTATATATAATCATTGAAATTGACTTTCTTATTTGATAAGATGAAGTCTAATAATTGTATTTGAATCTTCTAATAACACTTGTAATTGTTGCATATGTATTAGAAGACTATAAAATTTGATTTAAAGGTTTTATAGTCATCCACATGGATGTTAATGCAATTATTGCATGAATCTCTATTGGATAAATAGACTTCCTAATTTCAGTGGGAGAGCCATTAGTCTTAGAGAATGTCTCTATGACCTAGATATTAGAATACACTCATTTTTATTTCTAAAATGTTGGAATAAACATGAATTATGGAATAGACCTATCATAAAGAGTTATGATGGAGATATTTCATATAGTAATTTAAAATCTAGTGGGCTCTACTAAATTAAAAAATTAATGAATGGTTCATTAACATTTCTAATACTGAAATTAAACCCTTAAAAGATCAATAGGAGGATGAAGATCATTTGACAATGATCCGGCATCATGTCATGGACATATGCCTGTTGATGAGATCAATAGACAAGTAAGAGATGAAACTTTAAATTGTATAAAGGTTAAAATCTTACATACTTGTGAATATTGTATTCAAAAGTAAAAATGTCCAATACACCTTCCTTGGAATGGTGTAAGATGTCAAGGTATTCAAGATCTCATGCATATTGATGTATGTGAATCGTCTATATCAGAATAAACATTATAGATATGTGACATCTATTGATGATTATTTGTGATATGAGATTTCTTCTCTTCACTTAGAAACCTTTGAAATGTTCAAAGATTTCACAAGTTTGGTTTAGAACCAAAGTTTGAAGAAAGACTAAATGAATTTATGTTATGTAATCTAGGTAGTCAGTACCTATTAAGTGAATTCATGGAATACGTTATAGAGATATGAATATTATTTTTATCTCACTTCTCCTAACACACCTAAACTCAAGAGAGTTGTAGGGAGATACAATTGGATCATGTATGATATGATTTGATCAATGACGATTCTTAGCATAATTACCTCTTAGTTTCCAAGGTATATATGTAGTAGAGACTACGATATATATCCGTATAAGGTTCCATGTTGGTAAACTGGAATCTAGCACTAGAGAGTGCTACTTCATTAGGAAAATAAAGGATGGTATTGGATACCTACTTTATAACCTTGAGATTCTTAAAAGATTTCATATATGAGAATGTGATTCTTAGATAATGAGACTCTTGAGAATCACAATGAAAATGAAGTAAAGGAAATCATTTAGTCGTGAGAAGATAATGAGGCTCCTAAAATTGGAAACTAAAAGGACAATTAAAGATGAAACACTAATACCTCTTCAAATAAGTTTGAAGATGGATTCCATGCGTCGTTGAATCTGACAATGATCTGACTTCATGTGATGAAGCTTCTGAAGATTCATAACATGGAAAGATAGATGTTAGCAATAAAGTCTAAAGTAGACTTCATATACAAATGTTGTATATGGACCCTCGAGGATCCACCTATATGGGTAAAGACCCACTAAGGTGTAAATAAATCTTCAAGAGAAAAAAAGGGAACCTGGTGAGAAGGTAGAGACCTTCAAAGCACGGTTCGTAGCCATGAGCTGCACACCGAAGAGAAGGCATCGCTTGCCATGAGACTTACTCTTCAGTGTCCATGCTTGAACCCATCAAAATATTGCTAACTATAGCTACACAACTTGACTGTGACATCTTCAAGATGAAAGCCAATATTGCATTCCTCCATAAATACCCTTTCTAAGGAGATTCACAAGAAGTAGCCCCAGGGCTTCATGATTGAGGAAAGCAAGGTGTGCAAGCTAGAGAGCTCCATCTATGAACTCAAATAAGCTTCTTGTAGTTGAAACATAAGATTTGATGAAATTATAAATGCTATGATTTCAGATAGAATCTTGATGAACCGTGTGAAGTTTAGTGCAGTGCCATGGTGTTCATCGTGCTAAATGTAGATGATATCCTAATCATTTGGAATGATATAAGGATAAAATAATAAGTGTCTTATATACTGGCTATTCCATACCTTGAAATATGATATCAAGGATACCTCTTAGATCTTAGTTCTGAAGATGTTCAGGAGCAAAGAGAAGAGGGCATTGGAACCGTCGCATTAATGGTACACCTTGGATATGTATTCCATTTTCTGGAAAAATTCCAAGAAATGCTTCCTTCCCTTAAGATATGGTACTGACCTAT
This sequence comes from Ottelia alismoides, assembly GCA_037367405.1. Classification (NCBI taxonomy): domain Eukaryota; kingdom Viridiplantae; phylum Streptophyta; class Magnoliopsida; order Alismatales; family Hydrocharitaceae; genus Ottelia; species Ottelia alismoides. Next base: position 3,782 of record JAZKJV010009367.1, on the reverse strand, counting down.
CTAAAGGGATAGCACCTCAAAGAGTTGAGGAAGTGAATGCTGGAACTGCCTGCCCTTGTGCATCAGTTACGAGAAGCCGAGTGTGAGATAGATGTGTACAAAAGTTAGATATCTACCATGCAGTGGGAGAGTAAATGTTACTAAACCTGCTAAGGAGATAAAACACTTGATCGCAATGATAACAATATCTTCAAAGATGAGAAGATTTTTGAGATAGTAATCTCAAAGTCTTATCTTAAAAAAACTTAAGACTTTATAGATGGTGATCTAAAAGGTCTAAATTATGGACACCTTAGGAGATAGAGATCTCCAGGAATAAGGGTATTCTGATAAGTATTATGGAAATACTGGTTATAATAATTGTTAAGCTATAGTGTCAAGGACACTGTAACTATCAAGATTGAGTATTGGTTGCATAAGATGCAACATTCGCATTGGATGCGAGCACTATTTCTAGGGGATATACAAGTGCCGTAAAAGGACTTGGCATAGTCTCTCGGGAACAGAGTGACTGATTAGCTTACCTAGATATTTTTTAAATAGCCTATGATTGTCACATGAGTGTTCGTTTAAATGATTAGCACATTAATGGCTCTTTGGGCTAATGGGAGATTGTTGGACATGCGAGCCCACAATGAGCCATTATGCAATAAATTTTATTGCGAAAATCATTCCCTAATCTGAAATGAAGAATGAATAATTTGCATAATAGGTCCCTCTGTACAATAAGGGTTATGTACCGTGGCCAACTTGATAATCATACAGTTGTTGATTCATTGATAGAATCATAGAGGCTGATGCTTGGATGAATATCTAAGGAGTTAGATAGAGGACTCATCAAGCATCATCAAATGATAGTTAAGTGATGATCTCCAATATGAGCAGGAGATGACAATCCTTTCTCATACGGCTGATATCTGATTGACCTCTTGATGGAGGTCCTCTGCATGGAATAGTGATTCGGAGGTGTCAGATTAGTTGAGTCAATGAGTTCTCTTAACAACACCGAGATAACCAAAGACCTATGTTGAATATTGTCACGCATAGGCATGCATTCTCTGACCAGAGACAGATGTGTTGCTATATGTCTGAGTGTGTACATTGGAAGACCAATAGGTTGATGACTTAACCAAGGTCTATACACCGACGAGCTGGTGTGCATGTAAGGACATATGAGTAATACGAGCTCTCAAAGGGATCATACAGGTTCATATGTGAACCAGAAGACATGAGCTCACTCAATGAGGTATTGGGACTGATTAAATTCCATGCATGGTCGTCATGCTTTGGAAGCATGCCATGAATTTGAAGGTAAGATATATTCTTTGTGAAAGCATATGATCTATACCAATTCCCCAATGACCAAGATTGAGAAACTTAATGATTAAACCCTGAAGATGACAGTGTAAAAGTGATCTATATCTTCAGGATGATCATGGGTCTTCCAGTATGCAGGATGTACAGGTGTTGGGAATACCTGAGGGTGATGTGATCATAAACGATTGTATAACCATGATGCTTCCATTCCGAGGGAGTGATGAAACAGGTTTGGATTTTAGTGTATTAGATGTGAAAGCATATGATCTATACCAATTCCCAATGACCAAGATTGAGAAACTTAATGATTAAACCCTGAAGATGACAGTGTAAAAGTGATCTATATCTTCAGGATGATCATGGGTCTTCCAGTATGCAGGATGTACAGGTGTTGGGAATACCTAAGGGTGATGTGATCATAATCTTAGTCCATGTATTAGAAGTTGATCTGAATAAAATTCAGATGCAATGAGAAGATTAGATTTGCGTTCTTGATTTAATCAAGACTCTATGGGAGGCCCTGAGATCTGGATTTGAGATGTGATCTCAATATCCAAGTCACTATATGTGGAGCAGTACAATCACACTGTCCTTGTCTCTAAATATCTGTGGAGAAAGCGCATTATACTTGAAAGATTTCAAGATAATTTCATTATTGATATTATGTATCCAAGCATTAAGAAAATTGATAATTAATTATGATTTCATTATCATGAGTGATATGAATTTGATTCATATTACAAGGAGAGTTATCTTAGATAATTAAACGTGATTTAATAATCAAAGATGCGAATAATGTGAATGTGATTCATATTATTTGAGCATATGAGAATAGAGATTCAACATGATAAAATGTGATTTAATTATCATGGATATGAATAATGTGGATCTCAATATCCATATTTGTCATATATATTATAAATGAGATTTATAATATATAAGAGAAAGCTATTCATAATTTACATTTGTTAATTAAATGTTGATGTGAATTGGATTCAGATAGGACATTAAATTGAAAATGTAATTTACATTTTATTTTGGGTGGTGAATTGATTCACAAAGTTCCAATGACAATATAGAAATATTCTCAAAATAATTGTGAATTATTTTTGTAGAATAATTTACAACAAATGTTGTTGTAAAAATCTTGGAGATTTTCATGGATTGATGCAATCTCATGAGATTGCATGAGATTGCAACTCCCATGAGATATGGGTGGACAGTCACCATGTCCTGTAAGGAAATTGGTGGTTGTCCCACCTATTATCACAGGATGATGAAATCTCCAAGCAAGATGTCCATGTATGCTTGATTTAATTTAGATTGAATTATATTTTGATTTATCAAATATATTTAATCTATATTAAATTAATTGTTTTGTTTTTATCAACAACATCTTGGCCATTGAAAGAAACATAAATCAATATGAGCCATTGGACTTGTGTTGTCCATGGATTGAGATCCATGTATCCCAAAATATTATAAATAGAATTGCACCCCTAGCTCTTTATAAGTTAGACAACATAAGATCTCTCTCTCTTTCTCTTTCTCTCTACACACCCTCTCTCTCTCATATGGTTGTCCACCATGGAAGTGCAAAAGAGAGCCTCCTTCGAAGGTCGCATCGTCGTTGTTATATTGCCCGATCGTTTGCTTGTAGATCTCCGTCTCCTTCGACGTGCCTTGCTCGTAAATAAGACATCGTATCTCGTTTGACGAGATCAGGAGATTCGTCACTTGGATCATCAACATCGATTGTGAGAAGCACACATCTCATCCATGTGCTCGCAAGCGTCTCCTCCGTAGGATTGAACTTGAGAGAGGAGGTCTCTTTATTTAGAGAGTCAATAGCAACCATTCTTCAAGAGATAACCCTAATACTTGTTTGTGGTTTAGATGAAATGATACAAAATGTGTTCTTGATCATATGGTTTCATCGCATGAAAATTTTTAATTTCCGTTGTCTCGAGCAACTAGTGAGACTAGTCACTCCTGATCGCATATGGTGCGATCCTCACTCTTTCGTTATGCTCTTAAGATCTAACCCTATCCTTTAGTCCTTGCTAATATAAGTTAGAGAGTAGGGTTTTAACGAGCATAAGTTTTGCGCGCACATGTGCTCACCAAATGACTTGGAGAGCACTTTGAGAGCACTTGGGCAGGACACTTGTTGTCGCCAAAAGCGTGTTTTCAAGTATTTGTCAGAGATCAAGACTCTAGGTATTCCGAACTATGAAATGATATTCTTTCTCAAAAATTTGCAAACACTCTTTGCATCTGCTGCTCGGGCGGGGATGGCCTCAACCCAAAGACTAACATATTTCACTGCAAGAAAAAAGTACTCGAATTCTGACTCTTAGGAAACATGCCCATAAAGTCGATGCCACATGCGTCAAAAAACTCACAGAATTGAATGGGCTGGATTGGCATCATATCTCTATGTCCACAAGTATCCATTTCATGAA